>JAMLFY010000004.1:20620945-20968039 GCA_030441495.1 Dalbergia oliveri
GATAGTTCAGGACTATCTTCATCATTCTCTAGAATGAATGTCATCCACAAATTCTTACTCCTCATCTTCAGTTGTAATCCCTTTCATTTGTTCTTAAGCTTGGTAAGAGGTCAATTATTTCAGTTCATTCAAAGGGGAAGCTAAGGTTGGGGGATGGTAGTGTCTATTACTACACGGTGAAGGGATTGAGTCATCAATTTGATAGGCCTCCTCATCATTTACATCATCGGTTTCAATCTAACCCCTTAGTTTAGTTTTTATTATGACCCTGCAACTCTTATTACATTTTCCAGGTAAGATAGAAAATATATTTGTCTTGCATTTTGTGCAATAATGAATGGGTCAAAGCCTCTATATCTTTTGGTATGGTTAATCTCAATGGTATTGTATTGGTTATGTTTATGTTCTTATTGGATGTGTTGGATCAAACCATTCACACTTGAACAAGACAAACCCTTTTACTCTAGCTCAACTATTTCCTTAAGTTTCCCATACCAATACACATTCACTAGCACTTGAATTCCCTAGCACTAATCCTACTATTGTTCTTTTTCTCCTGACATGATTCCACGGTTTGGAATTTGTACCCATTAACATAGTAAATTGGTCAACAATAAGCTCTATTTTTTGGCCTCGGACAAGTTATATGGTGAATATTGGTTATACCATTACTGGCTCACGCCATATACCATTAAAGATATCAAATTGAAGAACAAGGCTCATATCAACAAATTAACACATACTTGTAAGCGTAATACACGATGTACATAAGATTTGAACCATGATGGAAATTGATTAAGGCTATCATCACCATATAATTATTTGAAATATCTGTAAATATCAAAACAATAGGTGAGAATTGAGTCACTTGTGAGGAAAAAGAAATTAAAGCAATAGTGAGTAACTTACATTATAAAAGCTTGCACCTCATCACAATTTATCAAGATATGCAAATATGTAGCATTTGATTTATCTCCTAAGATCCATTGTTTTTGCATTTGCAGGAGGACGACTAGGTTGATTGAATATGGACAGTGTTGGCTCAATTGAGCTCCCCCCATCATCATTCCAACCAACCCGAGTCCTTCTTGATTGAACATGAGATTTCAAATGTAGGGAGCAAAAATTTGATGTCTCCTTTGAGAGGTATGTCTGACATATGGATCCCTAAACTTGAACTCTATTTTCATAGTTCCTTTGAATCTTCCTATTTCCTACTAGAACGCATACATGCACCTGCATTGTACTGGTCCATAGACACGTGCTTCATACGCTAAGTGTATGGGCAAGTGCTCTATGAAGTCAAAGAAACCAAGGGGAAATATTCTCTCTAATTTGCACAAAATCAGGGATGTTTTTCTCCATCACCAACAAATCATCAACTAAGAGTGGGTAAACACAAGTCTCTAAAGTACTCACTTCAGCTTGTCAACAGCTTCCAAACATGGTCAGGTAGTTCGCTAAATGCAATAGGTAGAAGACACTCCATGAATACATGACAATCATGACTTTTCATCTCAAAAAACCTTTCTTGTTGAACATTCACACAACGACCAAGTATTGAAGCGTAACCGTCATGCATTTTCAAATCCCGGACCCACTTACACACATCTTTTCTTTGTGGTAACTCAAGGTTAACTTGCCTTTGGATTTTACCATCGACCATTTGCAAGTTGTTGTAACCTCAATTCAGGATGCCTACAATACTCTTCCAAATCCTACCTTGCCTTGATATTATCTTTAGTTTGATCAGTGTCCATCATGGTATTCATGATATTATCGAGCACATTTTTTTTCCACATGCATGACATCTAGACAATGGCGAACTAAGTTTTCCTTCCAACATGGCAACTCCCAAATATACTTTCATTTAGTCCAATTATATGTCACCCGTAACCAGGAAACCCTGATGGATTTTCCTACTTCTGTTATTTTTGGGAATTGTCTAACTCTATATCCTATGCTTGGTAACCATATAGTTGGATGAGAAGCTCCTCATTCTCAATAGTTACTTTCATAAATTTGTTTGCAAGGGGCCTATACAAATGTTCCACATCTAAAAATCTCCTATGACAAATCAAACCACAAATTTTTTTTCCATACTTCAAGATAAATGCATTTGTATCCTCCACACAAATTAGGCATGCTAATTTTCTTGAGTCATCTATCCAGACAATATACCATAAGTAGGAAAATCATTAATTGTCCACATAAGTGCTGCATTCATATTAAAATTTTGTTTCCTTGATATGCATAAGTTACTACACCTTCACACCACAACTCTTCAACTCATCAATCAAAGGTTGAAGGTACACACCAATTTTAGCTTTTGGATTTTCTAGACCAAGAATTATACAAGTCAAGAATAAATATGGATTTTTCATGCACATTCAGGAAGGAAGATTGAAAGGTGTAACCACAAAGGCCAACAAGAATATAGTTTATTAACTGATTGTTGGAGTAAACCCATCAGCACACAACCCTAACCTTACATTCCTAGGATCAATGCAAACTGAGATACACCTGATCAAAATGTGCCATGCCTCACTAAGATGGATGAGTTATTACACCAGTCGTTCTTCTTTTATTCTCACTATGCCATGTCATGTAAGGAGCAGAGCTCATAGACGCATACAACCTCTTTAGCCTAGGATTAAGGGCAAAAATGTATCCTATTTGCGGCACACCTTTATGCTTTCCTTTCTACCACCTCTTCTTGGCTTAAACCTAGGTTCTCTAGAATTTGCAATGTGTCAATACAAATTGTCTTTGTAATAGAGCATGCATCCTTTCAAACAACAATCAATTTTTACTTCTTTTAAACCAAGCTTGGAAACTAATCTTTTTGCTTGGTAAAAGTCTTTTGGAATGGCCTCAGGTTGGGGACTAAGTTCATTGATCAATGTAGCCCATTAATCAAATGAGCTTTGACTTTGATTGCCTTTCAACTTAATGCTCAATATTCTTACTGCTAGGGATAACTTTGAGTGCATACACCCATCCCATAAAAGGCTTGTTTGCTGCCTCTAACAGATTATAAAACCTTCAGCCTCTACATTAGGTTCTTGTTTGAGCTTAAGAATCATGAAAGGTTCTAAATTCAAACCAACAGACATCATAAACCATTTCTTGATACCTTGACCACTATTTTCTTCCCTAACTCACATTACCCACATATTCATCTCCTAATTGCACCTCACTTGACCTCTAACATAACCCAATCCAAACTGATTTTCCATTTACTACTTCCCCATATCAGTCCATATCCAATAATCACATTTAAACCCAAATTTGTACAAATCATACCTAATTGAATCAATATCTAAGAACTTCCTACACTTGCACTTAAAACATAAACACCTAACTTTATGGTCAGGAACGAATTGTTGTGAATTACAAGCAACACATATGAATTCCTCAACACCCTTATAGAATTCGGGGTTTTATTCCCTCTCCCCTCCCCCTCTTTGGGTGCAACCTATCATACATCCATGAATGGTTTCCAAGGAACATCTTGATCAGAGAACTATATAAACCTAAAAATTGCAAACAACACTTTATGAACCTCTTTATTTTACATTACAACTCTTTCTAATGTAAATTTGAATAGTCTCCATAATGTATGAACATTCCCTTATGTATATTATGGTTAATTCAAACAATAAAAATTATATTTTGAAAAAATTTCAATAGCCTAATTTAAGACTATCCTTTAACATAATATGTCTTCAATAATCAATTAATGAGCCACAATTTTATGGCAATTACACAAACGATTAACTACACAGCAAAATAATTATACGTAAACAATTATATTAGACTCCTAAACAAATAATCAACACATACATTACATATCACAATCCTAAAACCATTCTAGAGTGCATCCCTTTATAACTCTACAACATGCATATTCTCCAATCTCGCAAATACAAACAATCCTACAACAAACAATGCAAACAAGTTCGGGAAATACCTATATGCCCTCCCCAGTCATGCAATCTCCAATCCTACAATTCTAGTCTAGAAATCATAAGTCTCTATCCTACATACAATATGACATATCAACAATAAACATTTCATTCCTGCCTATATACTCCAGCAAGTGTCAATAAACCTAGCAATAATGGCTCCAAGCACGTGCCTAATTTGAACTCTGAAAATAAAAAATTCACAAATAAATTACATTATACAGATAATCTTCCAACTTACCAAGATAAACCTAAACATTAACAAATATAAAAACTAACCAAAATCAAGTTCCTAAAGACCATTACTTCCAAAATACCAAAATAAAAAATAAAATATTAACAAAACATAAAAACTTACCAATGCACTATAAAAGCGGTAACTAAAATGCTCCAAATTATTCCAATAATGCTCCAAATGTGGTCCAAATCCTAAACAAATGAAGTTTCTACCAATTAGTAATAATAACAATTACAAACAATCATCAATTCAAAGCACAAAAATAAAACATAAAAAAAAAAACTGATTAAAACATAGAGCACAATACCAGGAATACAATGGCGCAAACCGTTTGCAAAATAGAGGCTCCAATCAGACGGTGGCCAAAAGATGGCGACAACGCTAGAGAGAAGGGCGGATGAGAGAGAGTGGAAACGGTGAAGAGAGAAAGAAGGAGGCGCAAGCTTTTGTTCTATCTTCAACACATTAGACGGATTTTCATATCTTTAACATGGTTCGTTTCATTAACCACGTTATAGATGGGAAATCCGTTTGTAACTAAATTAATGAAACATATCGTTTCATTAATTGAATTAAGACGAATTTTCCCACCTGGAATTCGCGCATGAAAAATGGATTTTTTATTTCAAATTCATACAATTTCCTATTGTATTTATTTTTTATTTTAAACATCCAACTATAAAATTATTCTCTTTATATTTTTTAAACAAAAATTTTTTTCCTTATTTTCTGTTCTCTATTTTTGTCAGTATATCCCGCCCATGTGGCGGGTCTTTGCGCCAACATTTATCAATGGATTTAAGCAATATGCTACCTTTTGTGAAAAAAATTTTCTTTTTCCACTTTTTCATTTCCGTCTATGGGTTCTACCTGTAAAATCTATTTGTGTCCTGCGAGATTCTAGTAGTGTCAAAAGGATCCTAGGACCTATGTGCTTCTTGATGAAATTCTTGTCGCGAAAATCGCACCATAGATTGACTTGTCGTTGGTGCCATTTTTCGAAGGTGAAATCGCCGCCTTGGCACATAAAGTTCGAAATCATGTGGTGGAACGACAATCCCTTGTAGTGGAGCAACTAGCCACTGCGACTAATGCCCTTCTCACTAGTGAAGAGGGCGTGGAAGTTCGACGTGTTTGGCGTTCGTGTTCTTGAAGAGCTCGAAGACTATTCTTCCAACGATTGGCTACCAATTGTCATGTCGAAGTAAACCCTAGGGTTCGCATAGTTGTTGTAGTGAGAAAAAAAGAAAATCAATTTGAATCAAATCACAGTGATGAATAGGAAGGGTGTAGCAAAGGAGGGGAAGTGATAGTGGGAGTGCAAGGAGAAAAGATGAGAAGAGGAGGAAGGGTGGCGTTTAGCAATGTTTTTTATTTCATTTAACCACATTTATAAAATGTTGCTAAACGTAATTACCAGCTCACGTGTCATTGGCACACTACACCATTTAGGCAATGGGCCAACACCACCAGAGACACCTAACTTTCATTCCCAACAATATCCCATGACGCGACCTCACCATGCCTCTTATATATGTTATCTGGTTGAAACTTTGAGTTTTGTATTTGTGGGGTGAATCACATCGCCGGAATTGGAATCACGTTTCACCATTGCCAGACCAATTCACTTGGCCGCTGCGTGCGTGCGGTAAGCTTGTTCATGTGGGACGTGCTGATGCATGCTGTTTATGTGTGTGTGACGTTTCTTTTTTCTTCTTCATGGGAACTCCTGTGTGAAAGACAGCTACTTTTTGAGCATTGGGATATAATATGATGACTTTTTGGGTGCTCCTGCTCATTTCCGTGCTTAATTTCTCTACTGTTTCCAGTGCTATGTGAGACCAAAGCAATTAAGCAGGATAATCATATGCAAGAATAACTTCGTCTATAGACCAGTCAATGTGGAGAAACACAGAAAACAACGAAATGGAGAGGGTTGGAGTGTACTCTCCATATCATAAATTCTTGTATGGTTATAGGAGTATATAGTAATTAAGTGTGTTGTCGGTATACTCCTTACCGTTTCACTGTATCCGTCAATATTATACTAACCAATAATATTTATTTATTATTCTTAATATATATATATAGAGAGAGAGAGAGAGGGGATGGCTAACATCCACATATTTGTGGGTTAGCTATGCACATTTTATTTTAGATAAAAGTGCCTGCAACTCTCTTTTTATTAATCAATTTATATCATGAGTAATTCTATAATTTTCTTTTATTTACATTAATAATTGTCTTAACTCTTTCTTTACCTAATTAATATTCCATTTCCACTATTTCTCTCACCTTAACAATGTTCTTTTATCTTTTTTGTCATGAATTATGAACTAAAAAATTATGTTGGTTATGTAAAAAAAATGTTCATTTATGAAATTTCTGTCACTTTAATTTGTTACTTTGCATTTTCAGGGAAAAAAAAAGTAGTAATTGCATGCGTATGACTAAAAGATAACACTTTTATGTGTTAAAAAAAATGTATGCATTAAAAAAAATTGTAGCGTTGCAATGAAACGCAAGTATGATTTTTTGCATTAACCTCCTTCCCTATAGTTTTATGATAATTACATGTAAATAGTAATTTTATTGCAAATGCATTTTGCACTTTTGTTGCAACGCATATAAATATAGATTTTATTGCTACGCATATAAAATACTGTTTTTATTCTCACCAAAAAAAAATACTGGTTTTATTACACTGCATGCAGGTTTTTTTTTCAGAGAAATGCAAAGAAACAAAGTAATAGAAGTTTCATAAACAAATATTTTATTTACATAACCAACATAATTTTTTAGCTTATAATTCTTGAAAGAGAAGAAAAAAACATTGTTAAGGTGAGAGAAATAGTGAAAATAGAATATTAATTAGGTAAGAGAAAGAGTTAAGATAATTATTAATGTGGACAAAAGAAAGTTATAGAATCACCTATGATAATAAATTGATTAAGAAAATAGAATTGTGGACACTTTTGTCTAAAATAAAATGTGTAAATAGCTAATCTATACATGAATGTGTGGAGATTAGCAATCCCATTGATTTAAAAAAGAGAATTGTGGGCACTTTTGTTTAAAATAAAATATGTAGATAGCTAACCTACATATGAATGTGTGGAGGTAAGAGGGAATGATGTTTTAAATAAAGAGACGATGATTTTTATTATTAATTAAAATTGAAATGTGACTTTATTGAATAGAGCACAATTTATCTTAATAGTTTATGAGTATGCAAGAATTTTCCCTTCTACATCTTTTTAATTAGATTACCACGATGAGGCATTTCTGCTTTATGATCACTATAAAAGTGCCACTCATATATCCTATCACTTATCACTACGAACTTCATTTTATCTTTGGCACTCTGTCCAATCTATTAGGTAAAATACTATGCTTATGGATAAATATCATTCCATTCCACTTGATTTTGGCAAATGGAGGTTATGTCAAGTCAATACTCATTAATTATCGTCCATGACTTTTATAACTAGATGAGGCATTTTAAAATGATGAACATTAATTTACAGAAAAAAGTGTCTGACTAACGATGTAGTTGCATACATCATTTGAGTATTTACAGGTCAAATTTAACTGGAATAGAAAAGGATATATCCGTTTCAAATTTCCAATCTCTCTACGTAGAAAGGAACAAGATGAGCGAACAGGTCGTGGACTGTTCATAGTCTTTTAATTTTGACTTAAATCATAGCTAGGTGCTACTCATCATTGGTTGATATACTTGATAACGTTTCGACCAGATTTTATTTACAGAAGGATAACAAGTTGTGATGTGAGGATCTTATCGGATAATGGAAAAGAAAGCAAAACGAAAAAGGCAGAATATTTAAATCAAGCTACATACTTTTAACATAATTGATATTAGAAACAAAACTGATCAAGGCACAAACACATTGATTAAATTAAAACTTTTGTTGATGTCCATTTACTAATAATTCTCCAACTTCTAATTTTACAACGAATAAAACAACTTTAAGCTTTATTTTCATTTAGGGTAGGCTTTGATCTCAGTTATATATGATGCAAATTAATAAGATTTATCTAATACAAGAACATTGAGTGCAGCCGATCCAAGGCCACTGCAAAAGTTGAGCAAATCTTCACTAGATGTTGCAAATTAAAGCCACTTCTGATTCGCTCTGGCGATTCATTGGTGTACAACTGAGTGTGATCAATGATGCTATATACTTTACTGAATCTGTTGCAAATCATAGTTTTATCAAAATTCTAATGTGAAATACACCAGTCTCGGGTTAATTTGACTAACCCAACACTTGTTAGCGAAGACTTTCTTTACGAATGCATACCAATACACGTGGGGTAATATAATTGAAAGGAAAAGATTTATGAGAAGGTTGCTCAAAGGGGTCATAGCATGGGATCAATATGCCAAGTTATTGCCAACGGTAATAACAGATACTTCACTGATTAATGCTGCCCAAGATGCGCCTGGCCCATTTTCAAGGCCTGGGCTACATGAAAGTATTGGTATTGAATACATTATAAGTTTCATTCATGACCAAAACACAAAAAATATTATTATTGTTTCATACAAATGACACACAAGGTCCAGATTGGTTACTTTTATCAAGCATCTGACTTTTTCAACTTGCTAAATGGTCCGGTATCCATGGATTTGTGACCCAACTTAAGTTCATTCTTTATACGAATTTGACTCATTTAAAGCGAGGACATTGGTAAAGTGTAAAAATAAGGGGTTAATTATCCTTGAATTATTTAGTTAAATCAACACATAATGAAAATTATGGATTCATGAGTGATTAATCATTCACTTTTATATTTACCAACTTTCAACTTCCTCACTTTAAGAAATCGATATATACCCAACTTAAGTTTAATATAACTAATGTAGTAACATCTATAATGCAAGAAGATACTAATTACTTAAGCAATTTAACTTATTAATGGTAATGGTAGAAAATCGTGTTATTTTGGTACATTAAAAAATAAATATATGATCACAAATTGTAGCTCAATACATTAAATTTGTAATGTACTAAAATGACACAACTTTCAACGATTATTAATAAAAATGGAAGAAGTTGATTACATGTAAAGTGGATTGTATAATTGGAGTAGATATTATAAGGATAACATATTATATGCATTAACCAAAATGATGCAATGCAGTATTAAGTGGACACGGGAAAATTAAGCAGGACACATAGATATCCCGTTTCCAAGAAAATTAAAGGAAATAATGAAACCAAAAGCGTGCATGGACAATAGGTTTGTATCATTGTATGTCTACACAGGGCATATAAGCTATGAAATGGTGAAGTGTGCACTTCAAATAAACAATTTAAGATGAAGATAGTACATAGGTGGCAACAAATAATTCATTGGCTCTATGCAAGGATGATTTCAGATGAAGTAATAAAGACTTTACATTATTACTTGCATAACACATCGTGTGGAATGTATACAAATACAAACAAATTGGCTGTTTCCAAAGCAGAGAACATGAAAACATGTTCATGCATAGATGCATGATGCACAAAAAAATACTTATCCTATGCACATGTTGAGATAATCAAAACAAATGGATAGTACACAGGTTTGCATGCTATAATTAATTGCAGTGTAAACAAAATATAGATTAGTAGTTAAAACTAATTAACTTGTTAAATATAAAGTTTGAGTCTTAATTCTGATTTCTGAAAGTATACTTTTATATATCAGTAACGATATAGCTCCTCCATAACCATATGTTTATTAATTCATTTATAAATGCTGATGTATATCATGGACAGTATATTAATGTTCATTTTCCTTGAATATCTCTTACCAAAGGATTATTAGAGAGTAATGATCTTGATTAGATTAAATTAAATTACTTTATTTGTAGCCCTTAAAATTTAGGATAATTAGGACTAATTTAACTCTAACATGGTTATACTGATGATTTAGTTGTCAGACTTGACCAAGTTAGATAGAAGAATGATAAAAGCATAATGAGGTCTTTGTAGCCTTTCGAATTAGGATAACACTTAATCATTTGAACCTTAAAAATTAGCTAGGATTAAATATCAAACTTTAACATAGAAACTGATTTGATACCAGACTTGATCAAATATGGTAGAGGAATGATAAAAAAACAAAAGATAAGGGGTTGCGGATTCACGATTGCCCTTTATAATCAAATATTTCATTATATTAATGGCTTGCAAGAAATCCTTAACTCAAACAGGAAAGATTTCATACTTCCTGTTAAGAGATCTCAGACTGGTCAAATACGGTATCACTTAATGTTAAGAGATTTCACTATACTTTTATCATGAAGGATTTCATATATAATTCCATAACTAATAAAACATTTCCATTTGTAGCGCTTTGAGTTTATGTTAAGACTTGGTTGATATACACTTCCATAACTAATAAAACATTGCATGTTCAAACTTAAGTTTGTGCGTGGAATTTGTGAATTGGTGGGGCTGTATGTGAGTGAGTATTTATCCATGTACAATAATAGCCTTATCCTAGTTGAGGTTCTAATTTAATCTTGATGGCAATGCAGAAAGGGTTATATTAATATCTTGCATTTAAGGCCTTAATTGATCCTTTTGCTCGATGAATGACGTTAGGTTACTGCTGTCTTTTTCTGGTTTGGTTGTCCTTTTAGCTCCCTGGAGTGGGTTCTTGTTGATCATGGTGTGTGTACGATCTTAGGTGGTGTGAATGTCCTTAGGTTCTGTTTTTCTGGTTTTTCTTTTTCTGGTTTTTCTTGTATCTGAAATTCTCTATGCTCGCCTACCCAGTGGTGGGTTCGAAGCTTGACTTTTATCGGAAAAAAAAGTTCAAACTCAAGTCTATTTATCACAAAATTTCTTGAAATCTTAATATATATATATATATATATATATATATATTTTAAGAATCATGGCCACCGATTGTCTGGAACTAAGCTCTACTCCTGAATATTTACAATCATCCATAAAAAAAAAAAATTTCTTTAAATCGTACTCAAGTTATAATAATGCATAAACGAAAGGCTTATTTCATGAGCTAATCCATTGGCAATTTAAGAGACTCTAATGACTTCTAAGTAATAAGTTTGGAAATCGTAAACAAAAGAAGGCGTATGCTTTTTCTAGCCCAATTTTGGATGGCTAAAATCCAATAAAATTAAAGGAAGCATCATTGGGTTTGGAACATGCAAAAAATATTACCTTATACAGAAATCACTCAAACTTTTTCTGCCATTTTTTATATAATTAACTGAGCACACATTTGTAGTTCACATTTCACAAATTATTAATACTCCCTCCAGATCTTAATAATTCCTCTGTCCATGATTATCTATCTTTTAAGGATTTAGCACTTTGATTAAGAAGTCATTAAAAATACACAAACTCATAAAAAAGTTGAGATGGACAGAATTGCCCCTCTCATGGATCACATTGAATGCTGTGACACTTCCAGACTTATAAATGTAGAGTTACGGTGGGCGATATTGGAGTATCAAATTGGCTGGAAGTACAACTCAATACTAATAATTTCATTCTCTAATGGATACCTATCTATAAAATTTTATTTTTTATTATTATTTATTTTTTTAAAAATTTTAGATAATGTTAATTAATTTTTTTTTTCATAATACCCTTATGAGAAGAGAGTTGGTAGATAGATTAATAAGAGAAAGTATTAAAGTAGGTGATGATAAAGTTAGTGTTATAAAATATACTTAGATTTATTTAACTTTAAGACCATTTAATAGTTTTAAATATGTGTGTATAAGTAAAGATGAACACTTATTAAGAATGAAGGTAATACTCATTAGTAGATAGCAAGTAAAGTGGTATAGCTAGGAAGTTGTGAAATAATTATTATGGGTGACAGGACCTATATACAGGTAAAAATGAAAAAAAATAATTAATTCATCCTTAAACATATCAAATGCCAGATAATTGTGGACAAATTCTTTTATCTAAAAAGACGGTAATCATGGGCGAATGAGTAAAAATCATTTTTAGCTTCTTTTTTTTTTTTAGTTTAAAATATAAGTCATTTTTATATTTTAATAAGCCATAAATTATTTTCCTATCTATCTTGTCCCTTTATTAATTGCAAGAAAAATGAATGAATATGCATTTATTGAAGTATTTAATTAGAAAGAGTATGAGTGAATGTCTAATAATAAAAGGATATTTATGCATTTTACTTTGTGCATTATTACCTAGCTGCTAATTATAAGGAAGTACATGTTTATGTGACACACTAATGCATGGTCATGCCCTTTGCTTTATCAATTGTGCTGTAATCACAAGTCACAACATATGTGTTTCGAATAGAAAAATATTATTGGACTCACAATTTGTGGGATATTATGTTGATAGTTTTGTTTATATCTTTAGATGAGATGTACATCTCATTTAGTTTAAGTTACATATCGTCTAAAGACAAATGAGCGTGTATCGATATGAAGTCCGCATAATATTATAAGTCCAATAATATTACTCTTTGAAATATAGTTCACAAATTTAATTTTTGATAAACTTAATTTAATAAAGTTGATTTTAGTGAAAAGTGAGTTCATCCTTTTTGGTAACTTGTATAGTGATGTTTGGGTAATATTAATTAAAATTGATTTTAGGTGGTGAATGTCTACAAAAATCACAACTCACCCAAAGCATGGAGGGGAGAATAAAATTAGGAAACATAAAAGCATAACGGACATATATGAAGTTCCTTTTAACTTTTCATGTCATACCTTTTATACGTTTATTTTTTATGTTATTGTTGTAAAAACATAACATGTATATACTATTTTATTTTTAATCATTAATTTAAATATTTATATGTACATAAAATAAAAACTTGATGTTCATAACTTGTTATTCTTTGATTAAGAAAATTGATACAATGAATACAAAGAACTTGATGTAAGCCTTTTCCTAAATAGGAAAAAAAGGGTGGTAAATAGAAATTAAATTATTTTAGTATACTATAAATCACAATAGTTAAACGATAAAATGGTGACCTAATGCACAAAGCTTCCATCTGGTGGGGTTTATAGAGGGTAGATATACATTGTCTTACTCTACAAGTGGTGAGGTTGTTCTATGATTCAAACCTATACTTTAATGTACAATGCAGCAATCTATTACCGTTGTGTCAAATCTCGCCCTCACAATAGCTGAAAGACAATGCAAGAAAAAGTTGCTTCCACTTAAGCCTTGGTTTAGGATCAAAATCAATGTTTAGAAGATAAATTCTTGTTCAACTCATCAAAAGTCTGTTCAATGTATTCAAATGCTCACCCAAACATACTAAAAGACTTTGTTCATTAAGAAAGCTTATAATGTTCTATATATGTATTGAGTCACAACGTCCAAAGGGTGCCATGATGGAGATCAGAAAGCAACCAAAAATATTAAGTTGATAAAAAAATTGAAATTAATGGGAGTTGCAACCAATTTTATTTGAGGAAAAATTGGAAAACCATTTTAATTTATTTAGCCCAAACTAGTCTTTTGAAAATGAAATTAGGTTCGGGAGTTTAATTATAATCATAGAATGGTGAAAATGAAATCCTATTACAACCCTAACACATCCATCTTATAATGGTTATACAGTTTATTGTGCAAATCAATTAATAATTTTAACAATTTTTATTTTCCCCTAAAAGAACTATAATGATTATTCAAAAAAGAAAAAAGGAACAAAATTTAATAAGAAAATGAAAGATCAAAATTTAGGAAACGATTAATTTTGACTTGCAGGAATCCATGCACCAACATATTCTCTGATACAATAAAAATTAAAGTCACATCATTTTCTGAAAAAATAATTGTATGTTAGGTTGATTTTATTGTAAAAAGAAATAAGAAATTTCCACTTTTGCATAGGATTTAGGATAATATAGACTATACAACAAACCCTAACACTCTGGTGAAACCTGGAGAACCATACATCAACATCATGAGTTATTGTGTGGAATAAAAAAGTGTGTATGGATTAATTTTATCTATGAAAATTATTTTATAAAAAAATAAAAATTCCACTAGTGCACAAGAGTTGAGTGGTGTTTGGGAAGCTGAGGAGGGGTGTGTTCAATGGATCCATAAAAAGCAATACATGGATGAAAAATTGAAAATACAAAAAAGTGCTAAAAAATATACCATGAAACAGCACTGTAGAACTACCTTTCCATACTATACTATTGACGCTTCCTCCTCCTTGACTTTCAGTCCGTCCGTGTCCTCCTCAAATTGGTGGGTGCTCTTTTATAGAAGATGCCGTGGAGAGGATTTCAGAAATCAGTTAATATGTGTAGTTAAAATTGAGTTGATTGAGATTTGATTTTTTTTTTTTTTTGGAATCAGTTAAGATTATGTTGGTTACACTCAAACAAAACTTAATTAAAAAAACTAAATTAAAAATTGCATGCTGACATATTGTTCTAAGATCACATTTAAACATTATATGTAAACTAATCATTGTAAAGTTTTGCAATGATAGAACATCAAAACATTATTATTTTCTTACTTCTTAGTCATTGCAGGATTTTTATTCACTTAGTCAAGTTTTACCATACATGTTAAGGTGTGTCCATGAATTCTGCTTTCACAATGACCTTGTAATGGTAATGCTTTACACAGATCAAGAGGTAGTCAAGGTTGAGTGCTGCTAATCCTGCAATCAGGAAGTAGTACGTAGTAATCCAATCTAACAGCATTGAGGTCATTGTTCAGCCAATCTATTCCACCATCCTTTTGAGTCACTAAGTGCACAATGTTCATCACTAACGTGCCAGCAAAAGTTGAACATGCCATCACAAGAAAATGCAATGAGTTGCACACACTCCTCATCTTCTCCGGCGACTCACTCTTGTAGAATTGAATGTGTCCAATAATGGAAAGCACCTCATAGAATCCTAATAGCACGTATTGGGGTGCTAACCACATTGCAGACATGGGCGCAACAACCCCATCAAGCAAACCATTTGAGTTAGCCACACCTCTTCTTCTCCACTCCACCAAGCCAGCACTTGTCATTGTGAGAATTGAGGAAGATATTGCCAATTACTATATTTTGAAGGCATGTGAGCCCTTCTTCTCTTTTGGTAACTTTTGCCAGAACTTGTTCCAGAAAGAGGTCATAGAATGGGAGCCATATAGCGATGGTGATTAAGGACACTACAGCCAATGAGGAAGCAAGAATTTCAAAGTGTGGTCCAGTGCGCCTGTCCATTTTCAAAGCCTGTGATAGAGGAAATTAAAGGTCCCTTGTTGGATATGGGAATCATGCAGAGGATTCCAGAAGCCCAGATTGGAATAATTTTTATCAGGCATTTTACTTCTTCAACTTGCTGGATACTGCAAAGCCTCCGTGAATTTTTTGCCCAACCTTCTTCATTAATTTCATTGTCTTGTATCAAAGCAGCTTTGTTTAAACACCTATTGTAAAATAAGTCATATAGTTTATTGATCACATAGTTTCTTAGAAATAGGGGTGGAAATAGGTCGGACAATTTAATGGGTCTCTAAGAGTAAAGCCTATATGTTAACGGGAGTTTGGTTTGGGGACCTTTCTTTCCCATCCTACCTAGAAGTTTGTACATAATTTGAGGGGTAAGTAAATATCAACACACACACGAAATGTTAGGTTGAGGTACATTACTTAAGTTGCTTGCTTGAGTGCATCTTGAGTGCTTTATCATCCTTTAATGGGGGGTCATAGTAGACGCCTTGTTCCTCTTCATCATTTCTTAGATCTTGGAGGTGATGCTTCTTATAAGCTGCAACAAACACTAGTGCAATACAAAATAATATGCTTCCCTCAGCTGGCATGAAATGATTAACTTTTGTTCCGCACAAAAATACAATTGTCGCACATAATATGAGCACACACACTGTGCCATAACCAATGACCCAGTTTTGTTTTTCAGGATGTAAACTATTAATGTGTTATTGATGATGTTGGCCAATGTCAGTGAGGTATAGTACCAGTTAAAGAAGCTGCTCACTGCTTGCCTTCCTTCAGGGGTAGTTGTATGAAACTGGTCAGTAGTAAAGGCCATAATGCATGGCCCTATAGCCAGCCAGCACAGGCCAAAGATCAAGGCAGCAAGCTGAGTGGCTATAGGGGAAGTACACACTTTCTGTTGAGAAGGGCGCGCAACTTGGAGGATGAAATTGTGGCACCCAGGCTGCAAGTGCTAGTATCACTGTACCTTAATTAATCACCATAAAAAGGTTAATTGCCAACCATATAATCAATTATGTAGCAACAATTATGGTTAAATAGAGTTTGCCTCTGTGATTTGAGGCTGATATCACTTCCTAAGAGGTTTGTTCTGATATCACTATGAAGTTATGTGATTTATTATCAAAGTATTTGTTAATTTCTTGTACATAAAAAAAGATTAGGATCCTCTAAAGTGAATATAATTATGAAGTGAGAAAGTGAGGGAATAATTATCATTGAATCAAAGACTATCATTAATTCTATTAATATTATATTTTGTTCAACCAACGAGTTTTATGCATAGAGATATGTCTAGTGACTTATTATTATTTTTAGGTTCCAAATATTTTGCCAAGAAAAAAAATTATCTTTAAGAGAATAAAAGAAACGTAACGTTTAACAGATAATTGTTAGTTTTATTAATTAAAGTCAAGAATATATAAGTAGATAGAATAAAATCAAAGAGGGAGAAATGATAATAACACTTCTAAACTGGAAGGTACCATGCCAATTAAGTGCTTCAAATTCAAAATTAAGGAAGAAACCATTCAAAGTCGGGTATATGTCAATGAGCAAAGTTAAAACTGGAGGACATACCACGAGAGCTCCAAATAATCCTATAGTTATGGTTCTGAATTTTCCTATAGAGGCATCAGCTGCAAAGGCACCAATAATTGGTATGCAGTTGCCTACTCCTGTCCATATACTGATAACATTTGCACCATCAACCTGACCCAAATGGTACACTTTCAACAAATACACCATGAGATTTGATGTGGTGCCAGACATTGCTACCCTCTCAGTTGTCTCATTTCCTGCAAAATCAACACATGGTTTTAGTTAGCTCAAACTTGATAATAGATGACTTATCTACCAATAATTGTGTTAACATTTTTGTTCAAACATGGACCTATGATGTAAGGAATGGCCTTCCATCCAGGCCTTTTTTCCATTGTCCTTGCACTTGATGATGCCAAACCATCTTCTTTTGGCGACGTTTTAGAATTGTTGTGAAAGGAGGACCAGAAAGAGCTTGTTCTTTTATTCTTGTTCAATTCTTCTCCATTTTTGAGAAAAAAAGAAGTATCCTTGGTATGCCTTGAACTGGTCTCCTCCTTCAAAATTTTCCATTCTTATAGCTGTCAGATTATCTGCTAAGGCAGCAATTGAGCAGTGAAGCATTGGGGAGAAGCATGCATTATGAGTCAGTAAACACAAATAGATAATCTATTGCAATAATAAATTCGAATCAGAATATAAGTGTGCGTTTGGTATAATAATTGTATTTTAAAAATATTTAAATCTAAAATAATACTTCAAGTATTAACTAAAAATGTATGCAATATTTAGAGATCATGTGAAAACTAGAAAAATGATATAATAGATAATTTTAGAATAACGTGATTGTCAATTACATGTTTTATCTGTTAATTGTGAATTAAATTAATCATTAATTAGTTTAGATTAAATCATAATAAAGACTGAAAAATTAATGTTCAACTATTATTTTAACCAATAAAAAGAAGAAGATTATTTTGGAAAAATTAATTAAACCTTAATTAAATAATAATGATAATAAATATATAAAAGACAGATGCTCTCATTTCCTAAAATATACATTAAATATACATGAGCCACTCTCCTGCTCGCCACCATGGTTTTCCATTCAGAGAGGGTTACGAGCTGACTTATAGTTACATGCATGGCATCTTCTTTGAATCTTTTTTTGTAAATTAATTTCTCTGATATATACTTATAGCAGTATATTCAAAATAAGAATTTTTACGACAAGGGCCTCAGTTTATTAATTAAAATATTTTAATAAACAAATTAATATATTGTAACCGGAACTTAGTGATTAGCAAGACTCTTAGAATAAAAAAAAAATGTATATTGCAGTTAAAAAAAAAGGATATGCTGAAATTTATCATTAATATTCCCTTTATTCACTTATACACTGTCTTTTAAGGTTTTGACACTTATATTAAGGAATCATTAAAATAAACAAAAAGAAAAAGCTTATGTTGACAAAGTTGTCATTTTAAGAAATTGTGTAATAATTGTTACTATATATGAAAAATTTTTGAGTGAGAGAATTATGAAAGGGTAAAAATGAAAAAATATAGTTAATACTTTCATAAAGCTCTCAAATGACAAATAATAATCAACAATTTTTTTCTTAAAAAGACACTTAATTAGGAGCTTGACTTTCCTTTTCCTATAACAGCTATTAGAGCTTGTGCAATACCAGAAAGCGTGATGCTAAATGAACAACAAAATTACACAATAAATGCACACCATTTGCACATACAAGTCTAAAAGAACAAGATGATTGAGCACAAGCATGCACACAATTTGTATGGAAAAACCTATTTTTCAGCTAAAGAAATCTAGGATATAAACAATGACTATTTGAGTGACTAGCATCAAATTGGTCAACACTAAATGGTATGCTACATGGCGTTATACAGCAGAGCCTATGCCTAAAAAGGTAAGCCCCAAAAGCATAACACCTAGATGAGATGTGCTAGGCTTAGAAAATCCCAGGAAGTGGTGGATCAAAGAAAATCCATCTACCTGTTTCTTACTTAGGAGGTTGACCTTCCTTTTCCTATAGGCAGCCACTAGAGCTTGTGCAATACTAGAAAAAGTAATGATAGGTAAACAATAAAATTGCACAACAAATGCACACCACATGCACATACAACCTTGTCCCCACATGGAACAAGATGACTGAGACAGCATGCACACAGTTTGTATGGAAAAACCTATTTTCCAGCTAACGAATCTTGCATACAAACAATGACTGTTTGAGTGAGTAGCATCACCATGAAAATGTTGTGTTGAACCAATTGAAGAAGCTACTGAACCATTTCCTTCCTTCATCTATAGTAGGATCAAATTGGTCAACACCAAATGGTATGCTACATGGCCTTATACTCAGAGCCTATGCCTAAATGGGTAAATCCCAAAAGCACAACACCAAGTTGAGATGTGCTAGGCTTCAAAATCTAGTCAGTGGTGGATCATAGAAAATCCCATCTACCTACTTCTCACTTAGGAACATGACTTTCCTTTTCCATAGGCAGCCACTAGAGCTTGTGCAATACTAGAAAGAGTAATGTTAAGTGAACAATTGCACAACAAATGCACACCATATACACGTACAACCTTGTCCCCAAAAAGAACAAGATGATTGAGCACAACATGCACACAGTTGGTATGGCAAAACTTATCTTCCAGCTAATAGAATCTTGCATATAGACAATCACTATTTGAGTGAAGCATCACCATGAAAATGTTTTGTAGAACCAATTGAAGAAACTATTGAACTCTTTCCTTCCTTATTTTGTAGTAGGATCAAATTGATCAACATGAATGGTATGCTACATGGCTTTATACCAAAGAGCCTATGCCTAAATGGGAAAACCCCAAAAGTAGAGCACTAAAATGAGATGTCCTATGCTTAGAAAATCCTAATCAGTGGTGGATCATAGAAAATCCCATCTACCTGCTTCTCACTTAGGAGCTTGACTTTCCTTTCCCTCCGCAGCCACTAGAACTTGTGCAATACCAGAAAGAGTAATGTTAGGTGAACAACAAAATTGCACAACAAATGCACACCACATGCACGTACAACCTTGTCCCCACAAAGAACAAGATGATTGGGCACAACATGCACAGTTGGTATGGCAAAACCTATCTTCTAGCTAACGAATCTTGGATATAGTCAATTAGTGTTTGAGTGGCAGCATCACCATGAAAATGTTTTGTAGTACTAATTAATTGAAGAAGCTATTGAACCCTTTCCTTCCTTCATCTCATAGGATCAAATTGGTCAACACTAAATGGTATGCTACATGGCCGTATACCAGGAGAGCCTATGCCTAAAAGGGTAAGCCCAAAAGCATAATTCAAAGATGAGATGTACTAGGCTTAGCATATTGACCCAACACTTGTTGCTGAGGAGTACAAGGTGGAGGGTGCAACCCGAACCAGGCTGTTAAAGTAACCACAAACATACCCTGTCAAAAATTTTCCAATAGAAATTAGAAAATCAAATTGAATTTTTTTATGCATAAAATCAAATTGAATTAAACATATGTGTTCATGTATGAAGTGTAAGACAAAAGGATAAAATGCCTTCTTTTACTTTTGAATCAAGTTCAAATGGCCCAATTTAATTTCACAATTTTAAAGTCCAATTTTTTATTAAAAAATTTAATTTTCTTGTATCATATATTATCACATTAGTAAAAATATTTGATTCAACCACTTATTATTTTAAATTTTTTTAAATAAAAGAAAATAATTAGACAATAATATAATTTTTTTATATTAACAATACATCAAAATTATCTCTAAATTAAAATATATTAAAGTCTTTACTATTACTTCATCTTCTACTACTATATTATTTTCAAGTGGTTTAATTAAATTTCACTATTTGCAAGTTCATTGTCTCTTTAAACCATAAACTAATTGGGATACTCTAGGTTTTTTATGGAAATAAAATAAAAAAAATATTATATACGGTTTTGTCACTTTTTGAACTTTAAGTATGCTCATGCATTGGTCTTATATCTATACGAAATCGGTAAAGTGTCACAAGATTTCAAAAAAGCGAAACATATTGAAATCAGGTAATATTTAGTAGATTTCATTATTTTAATTTTTTTTCTCAGAAATCAATCAACGTGTACAATTCCGTTAAAAGATCGTGTAATTTGGAGCTTGGTTAGTGGATCATGTGGCTAGGGACGACTAGAAGCTCACTTCCGCTGCATGCGTGATGCAAGCTTCCAATTGATTCCAAGCTCTCTATATATCTGTGTATGGTTCTTATTGAGAGCGACAAAAGAGGGGGGGTTGGAGATTGTATTTTTATGTGTGGAGTGTTAGTAACACTAAAGAGTAAGAGTGGAAAATTAGTAGAGTAGTAGTGTAAGTGAGATGAGGTAAAAAAGGAATAGGACAAGTGATGGAACAGAATAATTTAAGATAGTATGATCATTTTGGACATATTGCAGCAAATCTTTATATGCAGGTAATTTTTTTATTAATTTACTAAATTAATATATTTTATTTACATTTAATAGTTACTTAATTTATATTAGTACATGCTAAATCTAGTTTAGTTGCATAAGTTTATTACATTTTATTTGTAAACATATTCAGCAAATAATATATTTCAATTAGTTTAGTAATTATTGTAGTAAAGTTAATACACTGTAATCATATTTATTTGAATTAGGAAATTTGTTCTTTTCGTTAGATTAGTTCACTTTGAACCTATTTTAGCCGTATAATTTAATTAGATTAGTAAATATTGTAGTTAGATTACACTATAATCATGTTAAGTAAATGATATGTTTTAATTAGTGTAGCGAAATATTTTAGTTAAGTAAATATATATTATTTAGATTAGCAAATTTGTTTTTTTAATTAGATTAGTCTAATCTTAGTTAGATGTGTGCACCTTAAACCTATTTTAGTTGTATAATTAAATTGGATTAGTAAATATTGTAGTTAGATTACACTATCAACATGTTTGCTAAATAATATATTTTGATTAGATTTATGAGAGGGTTTAGAAATGATATGTTTTAATTAGTATAGTGAAATATTTTAGTTAAGTAAAATATACTTGAACCTTAACCTTATTTATTGAAATTAATATATTTTATTTAGATAAGCAAATTCGTATTTTTAATTAGATTAGTTATTTATTTTAGTTAGATTAGTACATTATTAATCTATTTATTAAGATTATTTCTTTAATGTTGTTGTTAGCCTGCTCATGTGTTATGGAAGACGAGACCATTTGAAAAGGCCAAATCATCGCATGAAGCCATACTTGGAATGGGTAAGGTTTTAGCATGTTGAGCAAATTCGTTTCTTTGAGTATGATAATGCTCTACTATCTGTATTTGTGGAGCGGTGGCATCCAAGTTTGCGCGGTCGGACACATACGACCTCACAACAATGGAGGCAACCCCAAACAACAGAAAAATTTAACATTCTATCCTAAATCTTCAGTCCTTCATCCTTCAACTTCAAGCCTGGAGGGCTTGTGGAATCGGACACATATCGACCTTGCGGCCCAAAATATGGCACACATTCATGGGGCCTTCTAGGCCATCCCACTTCCAAGTCAGCAAAAACCTCAATAACCGACCAACCCATATTTTTGAGAAATCGGCTTCACAACTCTAAAGACCCAAGAGCATAGGATCTCCCCAGCCTTCAGGATATGGAACTTTCCTCCTAACTGGAAGGTCGGATCATTTAATAAAGAACGGCCCAACATTGATGAACAGGTAATGGATCCCTAGCCCAAGGATAAAGGTGAATAAAGATTACGGGAAGACAATTCAATCATCTGACAAGCCTACCCAATACTACCAAGCTTAGAGCGGCAACATTTGGCACCGTCTCTAGGAATTGGTAAAACCTTTTCCCATTTATAAAACTCCTCAGACTACGTCCTTCACCTGTCTCAATGGTCAACACGCGCATAAGGGGAACATCCAAAACACCACCACTAATACTCAATCCAACAATGACAACGAGGAAATGCAAATGATGTGCCTCGTCTGTTTGTATAGCAAATCATGAAAACCCTTCAGGATATGCAACAAATAAATGCCATGAACCAACAACAAAACGAAAAGCCGAAAGAATCCTGGTTTCCCCAGAGCATTCCTGAGACCTAACCATCACATACGAATCGTAACCCTTACCAACCTCCAATTCACGAGACACATCACTCAACTCACCATAACTTCTCATATATCGAAATCAGGTCTGCTATTTCCCTAGCCAAACACGTCACGATTTTCCTGGTTATCATCCAACCTGACAAACACATAGCTATCCCTTACCATCCTGGACTCCCATTTACAAAGTTCATCATGATGGATTCTGTCCCACCCTCATGGCCACTAACCCACTTACGTCCTTACAACGGCACATCTGACCCTCAGAATCATGTTGATGCCTTCAGAACGCGATGCTAGTTTGCGACGACGCTGATGCTCTCCGTTGCAAAGCCTTCCCAGCTACTCTTATAGACCGTTACTCGAGGAGTTCTCATCCCTCCCTCCATGATCCATTGTAAGTTTTAATGACCCAACTGATCTTCTAAATCATTTTACAGCTAGCAAGACCCATCAGAAGATGATCGGAAGTCTGTACGGCCTAGTACATGGTGATCGGAGAATCACTGAAAGATTTCATGGGACGATTCAACAAGGAGACGGCTCAAATTAAAGATTTGGATTAGAAAGACGCCATGTATGCCTTTGTAGGAGCATTAAAACAGGACCATTCGCTAGTCGCTTAACATTAATCCCATCCATAGTTTGGACAAACTCTCTAATAGGGCGCGCCTGGCTTACATTCGAGCGGAGGAAGGGGAGGAAGTAAGAAGCAAAATAGGGAGGAGCCCAAGGGTCACCCAAAATCCCCAAGGAGAGAGGAGATTCATGCCTGACGTCAACCTCAGAATTCATTCCAGAGGAATCAAGGTTCGAGAAGGAGAGATAGATATTTTGAAAGGAACGGGCTTATACAAACTATGCCCAATTTGAAGCTCCAAGATGTTATTCTTCTGTGTAGCACTGGGATTGTAGCCCTCCCAGAAGCTATGAGGTTCCAACCTCGATATTTTGATAGGCGTAAACGTTGTGATTATCACCAAACCTTTGGTCATACAACGACGAATGTGATGTTCTAGAGACCTTTTGGAGAGTCTAGCTAGAAGTGGTAAACTAGCCAAGTATTTTCCACTATATCCTAATAAAGAAGAATGGAGGCCAAAAGAGGATAGGCCCAGAGGATCGGAAGAAAAATCACAAGCAAATGGGGCCTGTCCGTGAGGGGTGTCATTCATACAATTGCCAGAGCTTATACTAGGGGAGGCTCATCAGAATCCGCTCGGAAAAGGCACCTACGAGGTTTGAAGGTCGTGATGAGTGTAGGTCATAATCTCCTGGTCGATGGATGATGTCCGATCACTTTTTCGGGAAGACTTCAAAGGGACTTAGCCTAATCATGATGATCCGATGGTCATCCGGGTTGTTGTCGCCAATTTTGAAGTAAGAAGAGTTCTAATTGACCAAGGAACTTCGGCGAACATCATCTTTATTGAAGTTTTTTCAAAACTCAACTTGCCTAAAGAAAGCATCTTCATTTCTTACGGTCCTGAGAGGCTTCACGGGTGGCAGGGTTATCCCCAAGGGGAGTGTAGAACTATTAACCACCTTTGGCAGGTCAAGACCATTCGGTGAAATATCTCATTGTGGACAAGCATACCCCATACAATATCATCATTGGTCGGACATCAATTAACAAGCTTAGAGCAATCATTTCAACCCCCCACCTCACGATGAAGTTTTCGATAACACGAGGTCGAAGTGATCGATGCAGAATGGATAGGGAAGCAGACGTGCTACGTGGATTGTCTACCAATTCACAGGCATTCTCGGACGTGGTTACTGGAGGGAAAAGGAAACAAATTGAGACTTATGATTTTAATGGGCAAGCTGATCTTGCCAATGTCAATATGACCGAGCTTTACCCACATGAAGACTTCCAGGAGGCTAGACCTCAACTTGATGGGGAAGTGGAAAAAATCAAATTTGGAGATGATGAAGAGCGGAGCGTAGTAGTCGGGGCAGCACTTCCACGGGATGTGAAGATGAGGTTGATTTGGCTTTTGACGAAATATACAGATTTGTTTGCTTGGGTCTCGGCCGACATGCCGAGTATCGACCGAGTTTCATGAGTCATAAATTGGAGGTTATTCCCTATATAAGCCTGTAGCCCAGCGAAAATGGATCTTATTCGACCAAAAAAGAAAATCGTGAGGAACGAAACTAATAAACTCTTAAAAGCAAGATTCATCAGGGAGTTAAAATACACAACATGGCTTTCTAATGTAGTCCTTCGAAAAAGAAGAACAAGGGAACATGGCGGATGTGCGTTGACTTCACGGATCTCAACAAAGCCTGCCCAAAGATTCATACCCCCTACTAAACATTGATAAGCTAGTAGATTCTGCTAGGTATCAGTCCTTAGCTTCATGGATGCATACTCAAGATATAATCAGATTCTAATGCATCCGAAGAACGAGAGAAAAACGCCTTCATGACGGATGGTCCAACGTATTGCTACCGGGTAATGCCTTTTGGTCTGAAAAATGCAGGGGCCACATATCAATGATTAATGGACAAGGTCTTTAAGCAGAAATTGGAGAAATATCAAAGTCTATGTTGGTGATATGGTCGTGAAGACTGGTTGTAATGGAGACCATTTGGCAGACCTTCAGGAAATCTTTGAGGAGTTAAGAAAGCACAACATGCGTCTAAATCGAACAAGTGTACATTCGGAGTACAAGCTGGAAAATTTCTAGGCTTCATGATCACACACAGAGGAATTGAGGCTAACCCAGATAAGTATAGGGCCATTATTGAAATGAGAAGCCCAGCTCCAAGTAAAGGAAGTGAGCAGCTGGAGGTTGAATGATGGCCTTAACTTGATTCATGTCTAAGGCGAGTGACAAAACCCCATTTGTTTGATTGCATTCAGGAAAGCAAAGCAATTTAAGTGGAATAATGAATGTGAAGCGCCTCCAGAACATAAAATTGTTTCTTTCTAGCCCCCCATTTTGTCAAAACCCGTCTTAGGAGAACCGTTAATTCTCTATCTCTCAGTGTCCAAAAGGCTCAGTCTGCACTGGTAAGGTAGGTGAAAAAAGAACAATAACTGGTTTACTTTATGAGCAAGGTGTTACAAGGACCAGAACCCGTTATCAAAAATTGAACAGCTGGCATTGGCTTTGGTAATCACGGCTAGGCGGTTACGCCTTCTTTTCAGAGTCATCAAGATCATTGACTAATCAACGGATCAGGCAAGTCCTGAAAAACCTGATTTGGCTGAGCCGCATGATTACTGATAATCGGGGCTATCTAAATACAGGATACTTTATGAAAATAGAGGTCTAATCAAGTCCATTTTCAGACTTTATCAATGAATGTGTGGTATGGCCGATAATCCGACCAAAGAATGGACCCTTTACGTGGATGGGGCATCGAATTTATGAGGAAGTGGAGCATGTATAATTTTAGAAGGGCCAGACGGGGTGACAATAGAGCAATCCTTGAAGTTTGGATTCAAAGCTAGCAACAACCAAGCCAAATATGAAGCCCTCCTTGCCGGCCTTCATTTGGCCAAAGAAATGGGAGCATAATTCATAGCCAAAAACAACTTAGATTGTCACAAACCAGGTATCCTAGACACATGTGCCCGGTTTAAAATTAATTGGTAGCTTTCTTATTTTCTCATTTTCTCACCCATACCATTGTTCCCACCCCATAGAAAGTTTGATATTTTATTTGCTCTTCTTGAAGTACATCAATAAAATTCGTTTTAGCTGTTATTTGATTTAACAAGAATAAATACGCTAGCTATTTTTTAATTTCATGTGCAAATATAGCTTTTCAAATAACAAACGCAGGTAAAGGAGAATATCTAGCTAAAGATAACCTCTTGGCGCAATATCTTGACCAAGTAAGACAACAACGACCTTCCTCAAATTCCACATTGAGCACATCCTAAGAAATCAAAATTCAAGGGCCGACCTCCTTTCAAAGTTAGCCAGGCACCAGGCAGACCGGAATAACCGATCGGTTATTCAAGAGATAATTGAACATCAACCATACCTTCAATAGGGGTATTTCACATTGACTCTCCAACCATCTTAGGTGAATCTCCAAGTAATGATCCACCTAACCTTCTAAATGCGACCGACAAGGACTCTTGGATGACCCCTATTAAGAAATTCCTAATGATGGGCGAAGTCCCGTTGAAGACAAGGATTCTAGGAAGATTCGACGATCTTTAGCCTTCTATGTGATTATGGAGGGACAACTATACAAGTGCGGATTCTTGATGCCTTTACGAAGTGCCTTAACCCAGAGCAATCAAATATGTAATGGAGAGATACACAAAGAAGTCTGTGGACATCATTTAGGGCAAGATCAATTGGGAAGGTCATCAGAGCCGGTTATTATTGCCCAACTATCAAAGCAGATTGTTCAAAATACGTTCGAAGTGCGACAAATGCCAAAGATTTGCCTATGCACCTAACACCCTGGAGAACTTCACATTTCGGACGTCCAATGGCCATTTTGCGATGGAGGATGGACCTTTTAGGCCCTTTCCCTCAAGCCATGGGACAATGAAAGTTCCTTCTTGTAGCAATTGATTATTTCACTAAGTAGATAGAAGCAGAGCCTTTGTCATCTATCACAGCTCGGAAGATAGAAGACTTCGTATGAAAAATTATAATTTGTAGATATGGTTTGCCTTTTGCCATTGTTACAAACAATGGATCTCAATTGGAACAAAAATTATAAAGGGTTTTGCGAGCCCCTAGGTATCAAGAAAATATTTGCCTCTCTAGAACACCACCAATGCAATGGCCAGGGGCAGGAAGCGCCAATAAAGTCATCTTTCAGGGCATCAAGAAACTTGGACCAGGCAAAAGGCCGTTAGGTAGAAGAGCTAGAGTGTTTTATGGGCCTACCACAACCACCCAGTCAACTACGAAAGAAACACCTTTCCGCCTTACTTATGGAGCAAAGGCCGTAATCCTGGTGAAGTGGGCCTCCGTCTTTCAGAAGAGAAAAATTTAATGAAGACCAGAACGATGTGGCGAGGAAGGTGGATCTTGACCTACTGGAGGAAGAAGGCAGATAGCCCATATAAGGAGCATCGTGGCCAATAATAAAGTTGCCCGGCTTTACAACCAGAAGGTAATAAAGAGAGAATTTCAAAAAGGAGATTTTGTAGTAAAAGGGCGACAAACACCCAGCGAAGGCAAGTTAGCCCCCAACTGGGATGGTTCGTTTCGAATTGAAGCAAACCTGGGAAATGGCGCCTATAGGTTCTCTACAATGGATGGAAAAGCCATACCTAGGACATGGAACGCTATGAAATTATGAAGGTATTATAACTAAAATTTTGTATTATGAAGTTATACATTCTACATTTGTCCCCTTCCTCAAATATACTTTCTATATTGCACGTTTATTAAGCTAATGGTTAGTCTTAAGTATGCAAGTACCGATCTTTATTAACACTGAAACCTTGTTGTCACGAGTATGCAAGTACCGATCTACATTAACACTGAAACCTCGTTATCACGAGTATGCAAATACCGGTCTTCATTAACAATGAAACCGTGATCATGAGTACGTAAATACCGATCGTCATATTCATCAAAACCTCATTATAATTAACAATGAAACCATGATCACGAGTACACAAATATATATAATTAACAAATAATACTAATACAACATAATCCAAATAAAAAATAAAAATGAATACAAAATGCAAATCCAACAAAGATAATTGAAAAAAATGAAGGTGTACTATCATAATCCCGCCTCATTTACAAACAGGTTCGCCTTGTCGATTGTCCCCATGAAGACAAAACATATCCCTATTTCCATCCCCATAGCGAGTAATCATCATGTGTACCCACTTCAGGAGGTTCTTTTTGTTATCCTTAGTCATTTATATATTTTTTTAAATTAAAATATTTAATTTATAAAACCATAAATATATTTTCTAATTAATAAAAAAAGAATAAATTTAATTTATACAATTTCAATTACACCTCCTTTCCTTCTACATCCTTTTAGTAAATTAAAATATCAATTTTAAATATATATTATAATTAATGTGTTATAATTAGTAAACAAATCATATATAACCCTAATTTACGTCATCTCAATTATTGGAGTATTATATCAATTACACAATTATTTTCAATACAAAAAGTAATATAGTTATTTATTTTTTAAAAATTAGTAAATAATTAGTATCATTATCAAAGAAGTTTAAATTGCGAAATTGATTTTTTAATTTTTTGTCAAACAAATTAATATGAAACTATTGTGGAATTGGTAAGTTGGAATAAATTAAAAAAAAAAGATAAATAGGATAGAGTGAGATGGGTAGATAGTTTTTTTTTTATGATTTTCAAAAGTTCTAGATTTAAAGTTAGAAACTCTCCACCCGCCTTTATTTAGAAATTTGTCTCTCATCCATATCCTTATCCTCGTCACGGGTCTTCATTCTTCATTCCACGAAGATTTGAATCCTTACGGATATTCATGGATTTATTTAAAAAAATCCAAAAAAGATAAAAATTTTAAAAATACTTTGAAATTCAAAATATAAATATCCATAATAATAAATACGCAAATATAATTCAAATTAAAAGTGAAAATATATATATAATATAAATCCAATAAAGATAATTTTAAAATTGTGTGCTAAATAGATTAATCTAAGGTTTTCTTGTTATCGTTAATTATCATAATTATAATAGTTTTGTTATCAAATATTATAATTATAACAATTTTTTGGTAACATAATTATAATATTTTTATTATCATTAATACTATAATTATATATATAATTATTTTAATGATATAATACATTCAATTATCATTTTGTTTTTTTATTTATTAAATAATTTCTATTGAAATATTTTATAGAGTACTTTTGTTGTGTTAATGAAAGATAGATATGAAGGTATGATTGAAAAAAATTAATAATTAGAAAATAAATTAAATTCAAAAACTTACTTTAAATATTAAGATTATGAAAGACAGTGCATAATTTTCTCTATAAATGACACATGAAAAAATTTTCATGCAATGAGTCTTAAATATTAATATTATGGATAGATTATAAATTATTATTATAGATTATAGATATTATTTGTTAAATAACTTCAACCAAAATATTTTGTAATACTTTTGCTATGTTAATGGAAGAGAGATATGAAGGTATGATTGGAAAAACATAATTAATAATTAGAAGATAAATTAAATAAAAAATACTTTAAATACTAAGATTATGAAAGATGAGGCATAATTTTGTCTATGAATTATACATAGAAAATTTTTCATGAGTCTTAAATATTAGTATTATAGATTATAAATTAGATCAAATCAACATGTATATTATATATCAACTATCATTTATATTATAAATAATCTATATCTATATATTTTTAAAATAAAATGAAAAATCCATGTTAAAAAAACCAAAAAAATTAGATTTTACCTTACAAAATCAATATTTTACTATATCATTTCATACCTTTCTAGCATTTTACCATGCAAAATCAATATTTTTCATACAATCCAGATTAAATAGATTATCTTTTAACAATTTTGTAGTTAAAGCATTCAAATATAATTAAAGGAAAATGTTGATAGAAACTTGAATTTATGATAAATCTTACATATGACATGATCTCAATGAGTATCTTTAAAATATTTATATATTTTTAATTTTTAATTATTCTTTGAATGGTTGATATATTGTGATTCACCGTAATTAGAATAAACTATCATTACTTATATAATTAAATTGATTTGCACATAATTGATTATATAAAAAAAGATTATAATAAATCTTACAGTTTTAAAAATACACACTAAATTACAAATTTTAAATATTAATATATGGTTAGGATTTAATTTTAACATGATGTCACATATCATCAAATGATATTAAGAATACCTTATAATTTTTTTAAAAAATCGTATATCACATCTTTTTCAATACTATTAATCTATTGTGGAAGAAAACATATATAAAAGAAAATACTACATGTCTTCATCTTTATATCACATCTAATATAAGAAAATGCAGCGAATGAAGAATAATTACACTTTATGAAGTGATAACTTTGAAGAAAAATGTACTGGTGATAATTTATAATATTTGGCATAATTTATTGTTATCTATATGTTTTCTAACCAATTCTTTAAGTCTGAAAATTTAACAGATTAGTCACATCAAATTGGAAAATTTGAAGCTAGTGCATAGACGTTGAATTGTTAGTCTTCCTAGCAATTTCTCACCAAGTATATGTCAATTAAGTTATAAAACTTCCAAGTAATGCCATTTTCAATGGAGACAACTTTTTCAAAATGTAGAATTATTCTCTTTTTTTTCTTTGGAGGTTTAAATGTGGAAGACTATGAGCATCGTCTTTTTATGTTGTTGGCATAACTCCTAAGTGTAGAAAAAGAAATTTAAAATCATGGACACTTTTATTTGGTGTGAATATTGATTGTTCTCTTTTATGTATTCTAACTCATTTCTTAAGTTAGAAAATAAGTATATAGTCACATCCAATTGGAAAATTGATGTTGGATTAATCTTTATAGTAATTTCTCACTAATGATTTATCAATCAAATGGTGAAACTTCCCATAACTTAATCCAGGAAAAAATAATATCGAACAAAATGGTTCCTTAAGAATAAAAATATATTTTGTGTTTTGTCATAATTAAAAATATAGGCTAAATTAGTTTGTCTTCAATATTTTTGAAGAATTTTTTGACAAATTGATCCTTGTCAATTTATAAAATAGTTGTAATTATATTACTCAATAAGAAAAATAAGTCTTTCAAAATATTGAGGAGGAACAAAATCTATAATCTATAATCTATCTATAATACTAATATTTAAGACTCATTATATAGAAAATTTTTCATGTGTTATTCATAGAGAAAATTATGCCCTAGCATTTTCATAATCTTAATAATTAAAGTTTTTAAATTTAATTTACCTTATAATTATTAATTAATTTTTTCAAATCATACCTTCATATCTCTTCTTCCATTACCACAATAAAAATATCTTACAAAATATCTCATTCAAAATTATTTAATATGAAAATAATAACAAATAATATAAACAAAATATAATTGAATGATAATTTTATATGTATAATTATTATGGTATTAGTTAATGATACAAAACTATTATAATTACGCTACCACAAAAAGAAGACTATTATAATTAACGATAATTTATTGACTATGTGTAACTATTATATAATTATATAAAAAGCTATTATAATATATTTTCTAAGTTGATATATATTGAACTAAAACTACAACCCATATGTGATGTTAAAAAACTGCATAAACCTATTATCCACTTAGAAAACATATAATAATAGCTTTTTGTATAATTATATAATATTTACACATGGTCAATAAAATTATTGTTAATTATAATGGTCTTCTTTTTGTGGCAACGTAATTATAATAGTTTTGTTATCTTTAATTAATACTATAACAATTATACATATAAAATTTTAATGATATAATAATACGTTCAATTATCATTTTGTTTATATTATTTGTTATTATTTTCATATTAAATAATTATGAGTGAGATATTTTGTAGGGTATTTTTATTGCATTAATGGAAGAGATATGAAGGTATGATTGAAAAAAATTAATTAATAATTATAAAATAAATTATATTTAAAAATTACTTTAATTATTAAAATTATAAAAATGATATGGCGTAATTATCTCTATGAATAACACATGGAAAACTTTCAATGTAATAAATCTTAAATATTAGTATTTTAGATAAATATTAAATATTATTTGTTAAATAACTTCGATCAAAATATTTTGTAGAGTATTTTTATTGTGTTAATGGAAGAGAGATATGAAGGTATGAATGGAAAATAATAATTAATAATTAGAAGATAAATTAAATAAAAAACTTTCTTTAAATACTAAGATTGTGAAAGATGGAGCATAATTTTGTCTATGAATGACATATAGAAAAATTTCCATATACTGAGTCTTAAATATTAGTATTATAGATTTTCACATTATTATAAGAAAGTATTAATTATCTTTTACCCATTTTATCCCAATATTTATGATAAGTGAGAATTAATTGATATGAATATGATTATTAAATGGAGAGATAATTAATGATAAGTGATAAAATATATTGTTGCCTTTTATTTTTATATTTTTAAAAGATTAATAATGAGATTTAGTCATCAACTTAATTCCCGTGCATAAACTTAAAAGACTTAAATTATGGATAGGAGGAAGATATATCTATTGTAGACTAAAAATTGTGTAACACACGGATGAGTGCTTTAACCACATTCCAATGGCTAAATTATTCTTTCCCTTTTGAATACATTTAGTTGCACTATGTAAATATGGCTAAATATTTAGTATGTGATATGCCTTATTTTGCCCGTGTATTACAACTTGGCCATAAAGCAGATATACCTAATTATTTCGTGGACAAAGCTAACAAATTATACGAATGTGGTACATTAAACATTTATTACATAGAATTTAAAGAATTAAGAGTAAACAATTATTTTGGTCATAATATTTTCAATTTAATATTAATTTGTCCTAATATAATTTTTTACATCAATTTAGTTCTAATATTTTTAGTTTCTATATCAATTTAGTTCTAATATATTTTTTATTTTGATATCAATTTTGTTATTTTATCCAAGTGGAAGTCCAACAAAATAATTAATATGATGTCAAAATTAAAAATATTAGGACTAAATTGATGTTAAAATTTTTATTAGGATCAAATTAATGTCAAATTGAAAATATTAGCACCAAAATGATTCTCTCTCAAGAATTAAGTGTCACATATAGAAACATCTTATATAAAATAATTAACAAAATATAAGCTACATAAATATATCTGATCTTTTTAAATTATAGAACTTAATTCTATGCACTAATTAATAGTGTAAAAATTTTTATATTATCATTCACTCATGATGACATCATCTTTGATCACAACTTCCCAGTTTTATCTTATAAACCCTCATTCCCAAATTCCCCTATAAAAATTCTTTTCCTCAAAAAAAAAAAAACTTAGAATAAAATATTGCTATGCTTCTACAAATGCTCCAATTGATAGTGCCATTCCACCTCTTCTTACCCTTACAATCTCTTTAGAAGTCATAAATCCAAGTTTTAAATGGCCCATTAAAATACTTATTTCCATTCTTAGGCCCGATGTCAAGGAATACACTCAAATAAACCATCAAGCTAAACTAATAGCCATGCATTAGCACTAAGAGAACATTGATTTAGATATCAACCCCACCTTAATGAAACTTTGGCAAAAAGAGAAGGATGTGTCTTTCTCCACTTTGGAGCAATCAAACTAATTCTCACCCTCCATGGAGAAAATGTCACATAGTCATTGCTAGAGTCTCACTCTACCTCCCATACCTATGAACATCTAGTGATCCATACTATTCATTAGAGGCTAAGCTTAATTCAGGGAGTGTTTGTTTTAACAATGTCCCCCAATTTTAATGTTTCAATGTATCACCACTTCATGTATAATTGAATTTTGTGTCATAGCCTACACTTTTGAAGGTTCTGTATCACCATTATATATGGTCTCATTTAGGTGTCACCAAGGTATGAGATAGCTTGGTTTGTGCTGGGTCCTAGTGCTGGACTTGGTAGGAGCCATATAATGGTGTTCGAGTGAAGGGGTGAAATAATATAAAATCATTCATGTACCAACCCAATAGCTTATGCTTTTGGGACAAGCGATTTCATGAAATGGTATCGGAGTTTCATGGCTAAACGGTCTAGCATTTGATGTTATCCCTCATTATGAAAAAAAATCACACTTTAAGCCTAAAAATGCATTCGCATGAGGGAGCATGTTAAAGTATAAAAATAATTCATATGCCTATATGGTGTAGAGTGCAAATGACACATGTATATTTTTCTCAAGTTGGTGGGTTGTGTTTAACAACATTTTATAAATGTGATTAAATGAAACCAAAAACGTTACTAAACCCTCCCCCTCCCTCTCATCTCTTTCAATTTCTCAACTTCCACCATCATTTTTCCCCTCCTTCGTCGCACCCTTCCTCTACCCCTTGACCTCGAAATTGGGCCCAACTATTGGAAGGAGTGTGGGAAAGAAGTGTGCTTGTTGTGTGTAGGAGGCTAGTGTGAGAGATTTAGAGAAAGGATTGAGAATGGTGAAATTGCACGACAAATGCACACCACATGCACATACAACCTTGTCTCCACATGGAATAAGATGATTGAGCACAACATGCACATAGTTTGAATGGAAAAACCTATTTTCTAGCAAACAAAATCTTGGATACAAACAATGACGTTGAGTGAGTAGCATCACCATTGAAAATGTTGTGTTGAACCAATTGAAGAAGCTACTTAACCATTTCCTTCCTTTATCTGTAGTAAGATCAAATTGGTCAGGACCAAATGGTATGCTACATGGCCTTATACTAGCAGAGCCTATGCCGAAATAGGTAAGTCCCAAAAGCACAACACCAGAGTCGATGTGCTCGGCTTCAAAATCCAGTCAGTGGTGGATCATAGAAAATCCCATCTACCTACTTCTCACGTAGGAACTTCACTTTCCTTTTTCCCATATGCAGCCACTAGAGCTTGTGCAATACCAAAAAGAGTAATGTTAAGTGAATAACAAAATTGCACAATAAATGCACACACGTACACGTACAACCTTGTCCCCAAAAAGAACAAGATGATTGAGCACAGCATGTACATAGTTGGTATGGAAAAACTTATCTTCCAGCTAATAGAATGATGCATATAGACAATCACTGTTGAGTAAGCGGATCACCATAAAAATGCTTTCTAGAACCAATTGAAGAAACCATTGAACTCTTTCCTTTCTTATTTTGTAGTAGGATCAAATTGATCAACATTGAATGGTATGCTACATGACTTTATACAGCAGAGCCTATGCTTAAATAGGAAAACCCCAAAAGTAGAGCACTAAGATGAGATGTCCTATGCTTAGAAAATCCTAATCAGTGATGGATCATAGAAAATCCCATCTACCCGCTTCTCACTTGGGAGCTTGACTTTCCTTTTCCTGAGGCAGCCACTAGAACTTGTGCAGGACCAAAAAGAGAAATGTTAGGTGAACAACAAAATTGCACAATAAATGCACACCACATGCACGTACAACCTTGTCCCCACAAAGAACAAGATGATTGGGCACAAAATGCACACAGTTGGTATGACAAAACCTATCTTCTAGCTAACAGAATCTTGGATACAAACAATGGCTGTTGAGTGATCAGGATTACCATTGAAAATGTTGTTTTGAACCAATTAAAGAAGCTCCTGAACCATTTCCTTCTTTTATCTGGAGTAGGATCAAATTGGTTAACACCAAATAGTATGCTACATGGCCTTATACTAGAAGAGCCTATGCCTAGATGGGTAAGTCCCAAAAGCACAACACCAACTTGAGATGTGCTAGGCTTCGAAATTCAAGTCAATAGTGGATCATAAAAAATCCCATCTACCTACTTCTCACTTAGGAACTTGACTTTCCTTTTCCTCATAGGCAGCCACTAGAGCTTATGCAATACCAAAAGAGTAATGTTAACTGAACAACAAAATTGCACAATAAATGCACACCACACACATACAACCTTGTCCCCAAAAAGAACAAGATGATTGAGCACAGCATGCACATAGTTGGTATGGCAAAACTTATCTTCCAGCTAATAGAATCTTGCATACAGACAACCATTTGAGTAAGCCGCATCACCATTGAAAATGTTTTGTAGAACCAATTGAAGAAACTATTGAATTCTTCCATCCTTATTTTGTAGTAGGATCAAATTCATCAACATTAATGGTATGCCTCATGGCTTTATACAATCAGAGCCTATGCCTAAATAGGAAAACCCCAAAAGTAGAGCATAAAGATGAGATGTCCTATGCTTAGAAAATCCTAATCAATGATGGATCATAGAAAATCCCATCTACCTTCTTACTTAGGAGCTTGACCTTCCTTTTCCTGGAGGCAACCACTAGAACTTGTGCAATACCAAAATGAGAAATGTTAGGTGAACAACAAAATTGCACAATAAATGCACACCACATACACGTACAACCTTGTCCCCACAAAGAACAAGATGATTGGGCACAACATGCACACAGTTGGTATGGCAAAACCTATCTTCCAGCTGCAGAATCTTGGATACAAACAATGACTGTTTGTGTGCAGCATCACCACTGAAAATGTTGTGTTGAACCAATTAAAGAAGCTACTGAACCATTTCCTTCCTTTATCTGGAGTAGAATCAAATTGTTCAACACCAAATAATATGCTACATGGCCTTATAGTAGAGCCTATGCCTAAATGGGTAAGTCCCAAAAGCACAACACCAAGTTGAGATGTGCTAGGCTTTGAAAATCCAATTCAATAGTGGATCATAGAAAATCCCATTTACCTACTTCTTACTTAGGAGCTTGACCTTCCTTTTCCTGGAGGCAACCACTAGAACTTGTGCAATACCAAAAAGAGAAATGTTAGGTGAACAACAAAATTGCACAATAAATGCACACCACATACACGTACAACCTTGTCCCCACAAAGAACAAGATGATTGGGCACAACATGCACACAGTTGGTATGGCAAAACCTATCTTCCAACTAACAGAATCTTATACAGACAACCACCGTTGAGTAAGCGCATCACCGTCTAAAATGTTTTGTAGAACCAATTGAAGAAACTATTGAACTCTTTCCTTCCTTATTTTGTAGTAGGATCAAATTGATCAACACTAAATGGTATGCTACATGGCTGTATACCGAGAGCCTATGCCTAAATGGGAAAATCCCAAAAGTAGAGCACTAAGATGAGATATCCTATGCTTAGAAAATCCTAATAGTGATGGATCATAGAAAATCCCATCTACCTGCTTCTTACTTGGAAGCTTGACTTTCCTTTCCTGAAGTAGCCATTAGAACTTGTACAATACCAAAAAGACTAATGTTAAGTGAACAACAAAATTTCACAATAAATGCACGGCATGCACGTACAACCTTGTGCCCACAAAGAACAAGATGATTGGGGAAAACATGCACACAGTTAGTATGGCAAAACCTATCTTCCAGCTAAGAGATCTTGGATACAAACAATGACTATTTGAGTGAGCAGCATCACCATGAAAATGTTATGTTGAACCAATTCAAGAAGCTACTGAACCATTTCCTTCCTTTATTCTTAGTAGGATCAAATTGTTCAACACCAAATAGTATGCTACATGGCCTTATACTAGAGAGCCTATGCCTAAATGGGTAAGTCCCAAAAGCACAACACCAAGTTGAGATGTGCTAGGCTTTGAAAATCCATCAATAGTGGGTCATAGAAATCCCATTTACCTACTTCTCACTTAGGAACTTGATCCCCATAAGCGCCACTAGAGCTTGTGCAATCAGTAATGTTAGTGAACAACAAAATTGCACAACAAATGCACACTATATGCACGACCTTGTCCCCAAAAAGAACACGATGATTGAGCACACCATGCACATAGTTGGTATGGCAAAACTTATCTTTGTATCTTGCATACAGAAAAGAGTAAGTCGTTAATGTTTTGTAGAACCAATTGAAGAAACTATTGGAGTAGGATCAAATTGATCAACACATGGTATGCTACACATAGAGCCTATGCCTATGGAAAATCCCAAAAGTAGAGCACTAAGATGAGATATCCTATGCTTAGACACACTTGGAAGCTTGACTTTCCTTTTCCTAATTAGCCATTAGAACTTGTACAATACCAAAGACTAATGTTAAGTGAACAACAAAATTTCACAATAAATGTACACATGCACGTACAACCTTATGCCCACAAAGAACAAGATGATTGGGGACAACATGCACACAGTTGTATGGCAAAAATCTTCCAGCTAACAAAATCTTGGATACAAACAATGACTATTTGAGTGAGCAGCATCACCACTGAAAATGTTGTGTTGAACCAATTCAAGAAGCTACTGAACCATTTCCTTCCTTTATCTAGTAGGATCAAATTGTTCAACACCAAATAGTATGCTACATGGCCTTATACTAGCAGAGCCTATGCCTAAATGGGTAAGTCCCAAAAGCACAACACCAAGTTGAGATGTGCTAGGCTTTGAAAATCCAGTCAATAGTGGTCATAGAAAATCCCATTTACCTACTTCTCACTTAGGAACTTGACTTTCCTTTTCCCCATAAGCAGCCACTAGAGCTTGTGCAATACAGAAATAGTAATGTTAAGTGAACAACAAAATTGCACAACAAATGCACACTATATGCACGTACAACCTTGTCCCCAAAAGAACACGATGATTGAGCACACCATGCACATAGTTGGTATGGCAAAACTTATCTTTCGGCTAATAGAATCTTGCATACAGACAACCACCGTTTGAGTAAGCGCATCACCAGTGAAAATGTTTTGTAGAACCAATTGAAGAAACTATTGAACTCTTTCCTTCCTTATTTTGTAGTAGGATCAAATTGATCAACATTGAATGGTATGCTACATGGCTGTATACCAGGAGAGCCTATGCCTAAATGGGAAAATCCCAAAAGTAGAGCACTAAGATGAGATATCCTATGCTTAGAAAATCCTAATAATGATCGTTCATAGAAAATCCCATCTACCCTTCTCACTTGGAAGCTTGACTTTCCTTTTCCTAATTAGCCATTAGAACTTGTACAATACCAAAAAGACTAATGTTAAGTGAACAACAAAATTTCACAATAAATGCACACCATGCACGTACAACCTTATGCCCACAAAGAACAAGATGATTGGGACAACATGCACACAGTTAGTATGGCAAAACCTATCTTCCAGCTAACAGAATCTTGGATACAAACAATGACTATTTGAGTGAGCAGCATCACCATGAAAATGTTGTGTTGAACCAATTCAAGAAACTACTGAACCATTTCCTTCCTTTATCTGGAGTAGGATCAAATTGTTCAACACCAAATAGTATGCTACATGGCCTTATACTCAGAGCCTATGCCTAGATGGGTAAGTCCAAAAGCAAAACACCAAGTTGAGATGTGCTAAGCTTCGAAATTCAGTCAATATGGATCATAGAAAATCCCATCTACCTACTTCTCACTTAGGAACTTGACTTTACCTTTCCCCATAGGCAGCCACTAGAGCTTGTGCAATACCAGAAAGAGTAATGTTAAGTAAACAACAAAATTGCACAACAAATGCATACCACACACACGTAAAACATTGTCCCCAAAAAGAACACGATGATTGAGCACACCATGCCCATAGTTGGTATGGAAAAACTTATCTTCCAGCTAATAGAATCTTGCATACAGACAACCACTGTTTGGTGAGAGCATCACCATGAAAATGTTTTGTTGAACCAATTAAAGAAGCTATTGAACCATTTCCTTCCTTTATCTGAGTAGGACCAAATTGGTCAACACCAAATAGTATGCTACATGGCCTTATACTAGAGAGCCTATGCCTAAATGGGTAAGTCCCAAAAGCACAACACCAGTTGAGATGTGCCAGGCTTTGAAAATCCAATCAATAGTGGATCATAGAAAATCCCATCTACCTACTTCTCACTTAGGAACTTGACTTTCCTTTTCCTATAGCGCCACTAGAGCTTGTGCAATACCAAAGAGTAATGTTAAGTGAACAACAAAATTGCATAACAAATGCACACCATATGCACATACAACCTTGTCCCCAAAAAGAACACGATGATTGAGCACACCATGCACATAGTTCGTATAGCAAAACTTATCTTCCAGCTAATAGAATCTTGCATACAGACAACCACCGTTTGAGTAAGCCGCATCACCATGAAAATGTTTTGTAGAACCAATTTAAGAAACTATTGAACTCTTCTTTCCTTATTTTGTAGTAGGATCAAATTGATCAACATGAATGGTATGCTACATGGCTTTATACCAGGAGAGCCTATGTCTAAATGGCAAAATCCCAAAAGTAGAGCACTAAGATGAGATGTCCTATGCTTAGAAAATCCCATCTACCTTCTTCAATTCGAAGTTGACTTTCCTTTTCCTTAGGCAGGCTAGAACTTGTACAATACCAAAAAGAGTAATGTTAAGTGAACAACAAAATTTACAACAAATGCACATGGCATGCACAACCTTGTCCCCACAAAGAACAAGATGATTGGGGACAACATGCACAGTGAGTATGGCCAAACCTATCTTCTAAGAGAATCTTGGATACAAACAATGACAGTTTGAGTGAGCGCATTACCACTGAAAATGTTGTGTTGAACCAATTCAAGAAGCTATTGAACCATTTCCTTCCTTTATCTAGTAGGATCAAATTGTTTCCAAATAGTATGCTACATGGCCTTATACTAGCAGAGCCTATGCTTAGATGGGTAAGTCCCAAAAGCACAACACTAAGTTGACATGTGGTAGGCTTCGAAATTCCATTCAATAGTGGATCATAGAAAATCCCATCTACCTACTTCTCAGTTAGGAACTTGACTTACTTTTCCCTATTGGCAGCCACTAGAGGTTGTGCAATACCAGGAAGAGTAATGTTAAGTGAACAATAAAATTGCACAACAAATGCAGACCACATACACGTAAAACCTTGACCCCAAAAAGAACACGATGATTGAGCACACCATGCACATAGTTGGTATGGAAAAAACTTATCTTCCACTAATAGAATCTTACATACAAACAACCATTGTTTGAGTGAGAAGCATCACCACTGAAAATGTTGTGTTGAACCAATTAAAGAAGCTACTGAACCATTTCCTTCCTTTATCTAGTAGGATCAAATTGGTCAACACCAAATAGTATGCTACATGGCCTTATACTAGCAGAGCCTATGCCTAAATGGGTAAGTCCCAAAAGCACAACACCAAGTTGAGATGTGCTAGGCTTTGAAAATCCAGTCAATAGTGGATCATAGAAAATCCCATCTACCTACTTCTCACTTAGGAACTTGACTTTCCTTTTCCCCATAAGCAGCCACTAGAGCTTGCAATACCAGAAAGAGTAATGTTAAGTGAACAACAAAATTGCACAACAACACACTATATGCACGTACAACCTTGTCCCCAAAAAGAACACGATGATTGAGCACACCATGCACATAGTTGGTATGGCAAAACTTATCTTCCAGCTAATAGAATCTTGCATACAGACAACCATTGTTTGAGTAAGCCGCATCACCATGAAAATGTTTTGTAGAACCAATTGAAGAAACTATTGAACTCTTTCCATCCTTATTTTGTAGTAGGATCAAATTGATCAACATGAATGGTATGCCTCATGGCTTTATACCAGAGAGCCTATGCCTAAATGGGAAAACCCCAAAAGTGGAGCACTAAGATAAGATATCCTATGCTTAGAAAATCCTAATCAATGATGGATCATAGAAAATCCCATCTACCTACTTCTTACTTAGGAGCTTGACCTTCCTTTTCCTAGGCAGCCACTAGAACTTGTGCAATACCAAAAAGAGAAATGTTAGTGAACAATAAAATTGCGCAATAAATGCATACCACATGCACGTACAACCTTGTCCCCACAAAGAACAAGATGATTGGGCACAACATGCACACAGTTGGTATGGCAAAACCTATCTTCCAGCTAACAGAATCTTGGATACAAACAATGACTGTTCAGAGCAGCATCACCACTGAAAATGTTGTGTTGAACCAATTAAAAAAGCTAAGAACCATTTCCTTCCTTTATTAGTAGGATCAAATTGGTCAACACCAAATAGTATGCTAAATGGCCTTCTACTAGAGAGCCTATGCCTAAATGGGTAAGTCCTAAAAGCACAACACCAAGTTGAGATGTGCTAGGCTTTGAAAATCCAGTCAATAATGGATCATAGAAAATCCCATTTACCTACTTCTCACTTAGGAACTTCACTTTCCTTTTCCCCATAGCGCCACTAGAGCTTGTGCAATATCAGAAATAGTAATGTTAAGTGAACAACAAAATTGCACAACAAATGCACACTATATGCACGTACAACCTTGTCCCCAAAAAGAACACGATGATTGAGCACACCATGCACGTAGTTGGTATGGCAAAACTTATCTTCCAGCTAAATAGAATCTTGCATACAGACAACCACCGTTGAGTAAGCCGCATCACAGCTGAAAATGTTTTGTAGAACCAATTGAAGAAACTATTGAACTTTTCCTTCATTATTTTGTAGTAGGATCAAATTGATCAACATGAATGGCATGCTACATGGCTTTATACTAGAGAGCCTATGCCTAAATGGGAAAATCCCAAAAGTAGAGCACTAAGATGAGATGTCCTATGCATAGAAAATCCTAATAATGATGGATCATAGAAAATCCTATCTACCCTTCTCACTTGGAAGCTTGACTTTCCTTTCTTCTAGGCGCCACTAGAACTTGTACAATACCAAAAAGAGTAATGTTAAGTGAACAACAAAATTTCAAAATAAATGCACACGGCATGCACGTACAACCTTGTCCCCACAAAGAACAAGATGATTGGGGACAACATGGACACAGTTGGTATGGCAAAACCTATCTTCCAGCTACAGAATCTTGGATACAAACAATGACAGTTAGTGAGCAGCATCACGCTGAAAATATTGTGTTGAACCAATTAAAGAAGCTACTGAACCATTTCCTTCCTTTATCTAGTAGGATCAAATTGGTCAACACCAAATAGTATGCTACATGGCCTTATACTAGAGAGCCTATGCCTAAATGGGTATGTCCCAAAAGCACAACACCAAGTTGAGATGTGCTAGGCTTTGAAAATCCAATCAATATGGATCATAGCAAATCTCATCCACCTACTTCTCTCTTAGGAACATGACTTTACTTTTCCCCATGGCAGCCACTAAAGTTAGTGCAATACCAGAAAGAGTAATGTTAAGTGAACAACAAAATTGCACGACAAATTCACACCACATACACGTACAACCTTGTCCCCAAAAAGAACAAGATGATTGAGCACACCATGCACATAGTCGATATGGGAAAACTTATCTTCCAGCTAATAGAATCTTGCATATAGACAAACACGTTTGAGTAAGCCGCATCACCGAATATGTTTTTTTAGAACCAATTGAAGAAACTATTGAACTCTTTCCTTCCTTATTTTTGTTGTAGGATCAAATTGATCAACACTAAATGGTATGCTACATGGCTTTATACCAGCAGAGCCTATGCCTATATGGAAAAACCCTAAAAGTAGAGCACTAAGATGAGATGTCCTATGCTTAGAAAATCCTAATCAGTGATGGATCATAGAAAATCCATCTACCCGCTTCTCTTGGAGCTTGACTTTCCTTTTCCTAGGCAGCCACTAGAACTTGTGCAATACCAAAAAGAGTAATGTTAGGTGAACAACAAAATTTCACAATAAATGCACACCACATGCACATACAACCTTGTCCCCACAAAGAACAAGATGATTGGGCATAACATGCACACAGTTCGTATGGTAAAACCTATCTTCCAACTAACAGAATCTTGGATGCAAACAATGACGTTTGAGTGAGCAGCATCACCACTAAAATGTTGTGTTGAAAAAATTAAAGAAGCTACTGAACCATTTCCATCCTTTGTCTAGTAGGATCAAATAGGTCAACACCAAATAGTATGCTACATGGCCTTATACTAGCAGAGCCTATGCCTAGATGGGTAAGTCCCAAAAGCACAACACCAAGTTGAGATGTGCTAGGCTTCGAAATTCCAGCAATAGTGGATCATAGAAAATCCCATCTATCTATTTCACTTTGGAACTTGACTTTCCTTTCCCCATAGGCGCCACTATACCTGTGCAATACCAGAAAGAGTAATGTTAAGTGAACAACAAAATTGCACGAACAAATTCACACCACATGCACGTACAACCTTGTCCCCAAAAGAACAAGATGATTGAGCACACCATGCACATAGTCGTATGGGAAAACTTATCTTCCAGCTAATAGAATCTTGCATATAGACAAACACTGTTGAGTAAGCCGCATCACCGCCGAATATGTTTTTTTAGAACCAATTGAAGAAACTATTGAACTCTTTCCTTCCTTATTTTTGTTGTAGGGTCAAATTGATCAACACTGAATGGTATGCTACATGGCTTTATACCAGGAGAGCCTATGCCTATATGGAAAAACCCTAAAAGTAGAGGACTAAGATGAGATGTCCTATGCTTAGAAAATCCTAATCAGTGATGGATCATAGAAAATCCCATCTACCTTCTTCTCTTGGGAGCTTGACTTTCCTTTTCCTGAGGCAGCCACTAGAACTTGTGCAATACCAAAAGAGTAATGTTAGGTGAACAACAAAATTTCATAATAAATGCACACCACATGCACATACAACCTTGTCCCCACAAAGAACAAGATGATTGGGCACAACATGCACACAGCGTATGGCAAAACCTATCTTCCAACTAACAGAATCTTGCAATGCAAACAATGACTGTTTGAGTGAGCAGCATCACCACTGAAAATGTTGTGTTGAAAAAATTAAAAAAGCTACTGAACCATTTCCATCCCTTGTCTGGAGTAGGATCAAATTGGTCAACACCAAATAGTATGCTACATGGCCTTATACTAGCAGAGCCTATGCCTAGATGGGTAAGTCCCAAAAGCACAACACCAAGTTGAGATGTGCTAGGCTTTGAAATTCCAATCAATAGTGGATCATAGAAAATCCCATCTACCTATTTCTCACTTTGGAACTTGACTTTCTTTTCCCCATAGCGCCACTATACCTGGTGCAATACCAGAAAGAGTAATGTTAAGTGAACAACAAAATTGCACAACAAATTCACACCACATCCACGTACAACCTTGTCCCAAAAGAACAAGATGATTGAGCACAGCATGCACATAGTCGATATGGGAAAACTTATCTTCCAGCTAATAGAATCTTACATATAGACAATCACTATTTGAGTAAGCCGCATCACCGTGAATATGTTTTTTAGAACCAATTGAAGAAACTATTGAACTCTTTCCTTCCTTATTTTGTTGTAAGGTCAAATTGATCAACACTGAATGGTATGCTACATGGCTTTATACAGGAGCCTATGCCTAAATGGAAAAACCCTAAAAGTAGAGCACTAAGATGAGATGTCCTATGCTTAGAAAATCCTAATAATGATGGATCATAGAAAATCCCATCTACCGCTTCTCTCTTGGGAGCTTGACTTTCCTTTTCCTCAGGCACCACTAGAACTTGTGCAATACCAAAAAGAGTAATGTTAGGTGAACAACAAAATTTCACAATAAATGCACACCACATGCACATACAACCTTGTCCCCACAAAGAACAAGATGATTGGGCACAACATGCACACAGTTCGTATGGTAAAACCTATCTTCCAACTAACAGAATCTTGGATGCAAACAATGACTGTTTGAGTGAGCAGCATCACCATTGAAAATGTTGTGTTGAAAAAATTAAAGAAGCTACTGAACCATTTCCATCCCTTGTAGTAGGATCAAATTGGTCAACACCAAATAGTATGCTACATGGCCTTATACTCAGAGCCTATGCCTAGATGGGTAAGTCCAAAAGCACAACACCAAGTTGAGATGTGCTAGGCTTCGAAATTCCAATCAATAGTGGATCATAGCAAATCTCATCCACCTACTTCTCACTTGGAACATGACTTTACTTTTCCCCATAGGCAGCCACTAAATTGTGCAATACCAGAAAGAGTAATGTTAAGTGAACAACAAAATTGCACGACAAATTCACACCACATACACGTACAACCTTGTCCCCAAAAAGAACAAGATGATTGAGCACAGCATGCACATAGTCGATATGGGAAAACTTATCTTCCAGCTAATAGAATCTTGCATATAGACAATCACTTGAGTAAGCCGCATCACCGCCGAATATGTTTTTATAGAACCAATTGAAGAAACTATTGAACTCTTTCCTTCCTTATTTTGTTGTAGGATCAAATTGATCAACATGAATGGTATGCTACATGGCTTTATACCAGGAGAGCCTATGCCTATATGGAAAAACCCTAAAAGTAGAGGACTAAGATGAGATGTCCTATGCTTAGAAAATCCTAATCAGTGATGGATCATAGAAAATCCCATCTACCTTCTCTCTTGGGAGCTTGACTTTCCTTTTCCTGGAGGCAGCCACTAGAACTTGTGCAATACCAAAAAGAGTAATGTTAGGTGAACAACAAAATTTCATAATAAATGCACACCACATGCACATACAACCTTGTCCCCACAAAGAACAAGATGATTGGGCATAACATGCACACAGTTCGTATGGTAAAACCTATCTTCCAACTAACAGAATCTTGGATGCAAACAATGATTGTTGAGTGAGCAGGATTCGCCATCTGAAAATGTTGTGTTGAAAAAATTAAAGAAGCTACTGAACCATTTCCATCCCTTGTTCTGGAGTAGGATCAAATAGGTCAACACCAAATAGTATGCTACATGGCCTTATACTAGCAGAGCCTATGCCTAGATGGGTAAGTCCAAAAGCACAACACCAAGTTGAGATGTGCTAGGCTTCCAAATTCCAGTCAATAGTGGATCATAGAAAATCCCATCTATCTATTTCTCACTTTCGAACTTGACTTTTCTTTTCCCCATAGGCTGCCACTATACCTTGTGCAATACCAAAGAGTAATGTTAAGTGAACAACAAAATTGCACAACAAATTCACACCACATCACGTACAACCTTGTCCGCAAAAAGAACAAGATGATTGAGCACACCATGCACATAGTCGATAAGGCAAAACTTATCTTCCAGCTAATAGAATCTTACATATAGACAATCACTATTTGAGTAAGCCGCATCACCGCTGAATATGTTTTTTAGAACCAATTGAAGAAACTATTGAACTCTTTCCTTCTTTATTTTGTAGTAGGATCAAATTGATCAACACTTAATGGTATGCTACATGGCTTTATACCGGGAGCCTATGCCTATATGGAAAAACCCTAAAAGTAGAGCACTAAGATGAGATGTCCTATGCTTAGAAAATCCTAATCAGTGATGGATCATAGAAAATCCCATCTACCTGCTTCTCACTTGGGAGCTTGACTTTCCTTTTCCTGGAGGCAGCCACTAGAACTTGTGCAATACCAAAAAGAGTAATGTTAGGTGAACAACAAAATTTCACAATAAATGCACACCACATGCACATACAACCTTGTCCCCACAAAGAACAAGATGATTGGGCATAACATGCACACAGTTCGTATGGTAAAACCTATCTTCCAACTAACAGAATCTTGGATGCAAACAATGACCGTTGAGTGAGCAGCATCACCACTGAAAATGTTGTGTTGAAAAAATTAAAGAAGCTACTGAACCATTTCCATCCTTTCTCTGGAGTAGGATCAAATAGGTCAACACCAAATAGTATGCTACATGGCCTTATACTAGCAGAGCCTATGCCTAGATGTGTAAGTCCCAAAAGCACAACACCAAGTTGAGATGTGCTAGGCTTCAAATTCAGAAAAATAGTGGATCATAGAAAATCCCATCTACCTACTTCTCACTTAGGAACTTGACTTTACTTTTCCCCATAGGCAGCCACTAGAGCTTGTGTAATACCAAAGGTAATTCTAAGGGAATAACAAATGCACACCACATACACGTACAACCTTGTCCCAAAAAGAACAAGATGATTGAGCAAAACAAGCACATAGTTGGTATGGCAAAACTTATCTTCCAGCTAAAAGAATCTTGCATATAGACAATCACTTTCAGTAAGCCGCATCCACTGAAAATGTTTTGTAGAACCAATTGAAGAAACTATTGAAGTCTTTCCTTCCTTATTTTGTAGTAGGATCAAATTGATCAACACTTAATGGTATGCTACATGGCTTTATACCAGAGCTTATGGCTAAATAGGAAACCCCAAAAGTATAGCACTAAGATGAGATGTCCTATGCTTAGAAAATCCTAATCAGTGATGGATCATAGAAAATCCCATCTACCTGCTCTCACCTGGGAGCTTGACTTTCCTTTTCCTTAGGCAACCACTAGAACTTGTACAATACCAAAGAGAGTAATGTTAGGTGAACAACAAAATTTCATAATAAATGCACACCACATGCATGTACAACCTTGTCCCCACAAAGAACAAGATGATTGGGCACAACATGCACAAATTTGGCATGGCAAAACCTATCTTCCAGCTAAGAGAATCTTGGATACAAACAATGACTTGTTGAGTGAGGGCATCACCATTGAAAATGATGTGTTGACCAATGAAATAAGCTACTGAACCATTTCCTTCCTTTATCTGGAGTAGGATCAAATTGGTCAACACCAAATACTATGCTATGTGGCCTTATACTAGCAGAGCCTATGCCTAGATGGGTAAGTCCCACAAGCACAACACCAAGTTGAGATGTGCTAGGTTTCGAAATTCCAGACAATAGTGGATCATAGAAAATCCCATCTATCTATTTCTCACTTTCGAACTTGACTTTACTCTTCCCCATAGGCAGCCACTATACCTGGTGCAATACCAGAAAGAGTAATGTTAAGTGAACAACAAAATTGCACGACAAATTCACACCACATACACGTACAACCTTGTCGCAAAAGAACAAGATGATTGAGCACCGCATGCACATAGTCGATATGGCAAAACTTATCTTCCAGCTAATAGAATCTTACATATAGACAATCACTGTTTGAGTAAGCCGTATCACTGAATATGTTTTTTTAGAACCAATTGAAGAAACTATTGAACTCTTTCCTTCCTTATTTTGTAGTAGGATCAAATTGATCAACACTGAATGGTATGCTACATGGATTTATACAGAGAGCCTATGCCTAAATGGGAAAACCCAAAAGTAGAGCACTAAGATGAGATGTCCTATGCTTAGAAAATCCTAATAGTGATGGATCATAGAAAATCCCATCTACCTTCTCTCTTGGGAGCATGACTTTCCTTTTCCTGAGGCAGCCACTAGAACTTGTGCAATACCAAAAAGTGAAATGTTAGGTGAACAACAAAATTTCACAATAAATGCACACCACATGCACATACAACCTTGTCCCCACAAAGAACAAGATGATTGGGCATAACATGCACACAGTTCGTATGGTAAAACCTATCTTCCAACTAACAGAATCTTGGATACGAACAATGACTGTTTGAGTGAGGCATTACCATTGAAAATGTTGTGTTGAAAAAATTAAAGAAGCTACTGAACCATTTCCATCCCTTGTCTGTAGTAGGATCAAATAGGTCAACACCAAATAGTATGCTACATGGCCTTATACTCAGAGCCTATGCCTAGATGGGTAAGTCCCAAAAGCACAACACCAAGTTGAGATGTGCTAGGCATCGAAATTCCAGTCAATAGTGGATCATAGAAAATCCCATCTATCTCTTTCTCACTTTCGAATTTGACTTTACTTTTCCCCATAGGCTGCCACTATACCTGGTGCAATACCAAAAAAGTAATGTTAAGTGAACAATAAAATTGCACAACAAATTCACACCACATACACGTACAACCTTGTCCGCAAAAAGAACAAGATAATTGAGCACAGCATGCACATAGTTGATATGGCAAAACTTATCTTCCAGCTAATAGAATCTTGCATATAGACAATCAATGTTTGAGTAAGCCGCATCACTGAAATGTTTTGTAGAACCAATTGAAGAAACTATTGAAGTCTTTCCTTCCTTATTTTGTAGTAGGATCAAATTGATCAACACTTAATGGTATGCTCCATGGCTTTATACCGCAGAGCCTATGCCTAAATGGGAAAACCCCAAAGTATAGCACTAAGATGAGATGTCCTATGCTTAGAAAATCCTAATCAGTGATGGATCATAGAAAATCCATCAACCTTCTTCTCACTTGGGAGCTTGATTTTCCTTTTCCTGAGGCAGCCACTAGAACTTGTACAATACCAAAAAGAGTAATGTTAGGTGAACAACAAAATTTCATTATAAATGCACACCACATGCATGTACAACCTTGTCCCACAGAACAAGATGATTGGGCACAACATGCACAAAGTTGGTATGGCAAAACCTATCTTCCAGCTAAGAATCTTGGATACAAACAATGACTGTTTAGTGAGCAGCATCACCACTAAAAATGTTGTGTTGAGCCAATGAAAAGCTACTGAACCATCTCCTTCCTTTATCTGGAGTAGGATCAAATTGGTCAACACCAAATAGTATGCTACATGGCCTTATACTAGCAGAGCCTATGCCTAGATGGGTAAGTCCCAAAAGCACAACATCATGTTGAGATGTGCTAGGCTTCGAAATTCCAATCAATAGTGGATCATAGAAAATCCCATCTACCTACTTCTCACTTTGGAACTTTACTTTACTTTTCCCCATAGGCAGCCACTAGAGCGTACAATACCAGAAAGAGTAATGTTAAGTGAACAACAAAATTGCACGACAAATTCACACTATATACACGTACAACCTTGTCCCAAAAAGAACAAGATGATTGAGCACACCATGCACATAGTCGATATGGGAAAAGTTATCTTCCAGCTAATAGAATCTTGCATATACACAATCCCTTTGAGTAAGCCGCATCACCTGAATATGATTTTTTAGAACCAATTGAAGAAACTATTGAACTCTTTCCTTCCTTATTTTGAAGTAGGATCAAATTGATCAACACTTAATGGTATGCTACATGGCTTTATACAGAGAGCCTATGCCTAAATGGGAAAACACTAAAAGTAGAGCACTAAGATGAGATGTCCGATGCTTAGAAAATCCTAATCAGTGATGGATCATAGAAAATCCATTACCTGCTTCTCACTTGAGCTTGACTTTCCTTTTCCTAGGAGCCACTAGAACTTGTGCAATACCAAAAAGAGAAATGTTAGGAAACAACAAAATTGCACAAAAAATACACACCACATGCACGTACAACCTTGTCCCCACAAAGAACAAGATGATTGGGCACAAAATGCACACAATTGGTATGGCAAAACCTATCTTCCAACTAAGAGAATCTTGGATACAAACAATGACTATTTGAGTGAGCATCATCACCATGAAAATGTTGTGTTGAACCAATTAAGAAGCTACTGAACCATTTCCTTCCTTTATGTGTAGTAAGATCAAATTGGTCAACACCAAATAGTATGCTACATGGCCTTATACTAGTAGAGCCTATGCCTAAATGGGTAAGTCCCAAAGCACAACACCAAGTTGAGATGTGCAAGGCTTTGAAAATCCAGTCAATAGTGGATAATAGAAAATCCCATCTACCTACTTCTCACATAGGAACTTGACTTTCCTTTCCCCAAAAGCAGCCACTAGAGCTTGTGCAATACCAGAAAGAGTAATGTTAAGTGAATAACAAAATTGCACAACAAATGAACACTATATGCACGTACAACCTTGTCCCCAAAAAAACACGATGATTGGGCACACCATGCACATAGTTGGTATGGCAACACTTATCTTCCAGCTAATAGAATCTTGCATATAGACAATCACGTTGAGTAAGCCGCATCACCATCTAAAATGTTTTGTAGAACCAATTGAAGAAACTATTGAAGTCTTTCCTTCCTTATTTTGTAGTAGGATCAAATTGATCAACACTTAATGGTATGCTACATGGCTTTATACCAGCAAAGCCTATGCCTAAATGGGAAAATCCCAAAAGTAGAGCACTAAGATGAGATGTCCTATGCTTAGAAAATCCTAATTGTGATGGATCATAGAGAATCCCATCTACCCTTCTCACTTGGGAGCTTCACTTTCCTTTTTCCTGAGGTAGCCACTAGAACTTGTGCAATACCAAAAAGAGTAATGTAAGGTGAAGAACAAAATTTCACAATAAATGCACACCACATGCACGTACAACCTTGTCCCCACAAAGAACAAGATGATTGGGGACAACATGCACACACTTAGTATGGCAAAACCTATCTTCCAGCTAAGGAGATCTTGGATACAAACAATGACTGTTTAGTGAGCAGCATTCACCATTGACAATGTTGTGTTGAACCAATTAAAGAACCTAATAAAACCTTTTCCTTCCTTTATCTGGAGTAGGATCAAATTGGTTAACACCAAATACTATGCTACATGGCTTTATACTAGTAGAGCCTATTCCTAGATGGGTAAGTCCCAAAAGCACAACACCAAGTTGAGATGTGCTAGGCTTCGAAATTCCAGTCAATAGTGGATCATAGAAAATCCCATCTACCTACTTCTCACTTTGGAACTTGACTTCACTTTTCCCCATAGGCAGCCACTAGAGCTTGTGCAATACCAAAGAGTAATGTTAAGTGAACAATAAAATTGCACAACAAATGCACACCACTAACACGTAAAACCTTGTCCCCAAAAAGAACAAGATGATTGAGCACACCATGCACATAGTTGGTATGGAAAACTTATCTTCCATAATAGAATCTTGCATACAGACAACCATTTGAGTAAGCCGCATCACCACTGATAATGTTTTGTAGAACCAATTGAAGAAACTATTGAACTCTTTCCTTCCTTATTTTGTAGTAGGATCAAATTGATCAACATGAATGGTATGCTACATGGCTTTATACTAGAGAGCCTATGCGTAAATGGGAAAACCCCAAGAGTAGAGCACTAAGATGAGATGTCCTATGCTTAGAAAATCCTAATTGTGATGGATCATAGAAAATCCCATCTTCCTGCTTCTCACTTGGGAGCTTCACTTTCCTTTTTCCTGAGGCACACTAGAACTTGTGCAATACCAAAAAGAGTAATGTAAGGTGAAGAACAAAATTTCACAATAAATGCACACCACATGCACGTACAACCTTGTCCCCACAAAGAACACGATGATTGGGGACAACATGCACACACTTAGTATGGCAAAACCTATCTTCCAGGCTAACAGAATCTTGGATACAAACAATGACTGTTTGAGTGAGCAGCATCAGGATGACAATGTTGTGTTGAACCAATTAAAGAACCTAATAAAACCTTTTCCTTCCTTTATCTGGAGTAGGATCAAATTGGTTAACACCAAATACTATGCTACATGGCTTTATACTACAGAGCCTATCCTAGATGGGTAAGTCCCAAAAGCACAACACCAAGTTGAGATGTGCTAGGCTTCGAAATTCCAGTCAATAGTGGATCATAGAAAATCCCATCTACCTACTTCTCACTTTGGAACTTGACTTCACTTTTCCCCATAGGCAGCCACTAGAGCTTGTGCAATACCAAAGAGTAATGTTAAGTGAACAATAAAATTGCACAACAAATGCACACCTAACACGTACAACCTTGTCCCCAAAAAGAATAAGATGATTGAGCACACCATGCACATAGTTGGTATGGAAAAACTTATCTTCCATCTAATAGAATCTTGCATACAGACAACCACGTTTGAGTAAGCCGCATCACCACTGAAATGTTTTGTAGAACCAATTGAAGAAACTATTGAACTCTTTCCTTCCTTATTTTGTAGTAGGATCAAATTGATCAACACTGAATGGTATGCTACATGGCTTTATACTAGCAGAGCCTATGCCTAAATGGGAAAACCCAAAGAGTAGAGCACTAAGATGAGATGTCCTATGCTTAGAAAATCCTAATTGTGATGGATCATAGAGAATCCCATCCTGCTTCTCACTTGGGAGCTTGACTTTCCTTTTCCTGGAGGCAGACACTAGAACTTGTGCAATACCAAAAAGAGTAATGTAAGGTGAAGAACAAAATTTCACAATAAATGCACACCACTGCACGTACAACCTTGTCCCCACAAAGAACAAGATGATTGGGACAACATGCACACACTTGGTATGGCAAAACCTATCTTCCAGCTAACAGAATCTTGGATACAAACAATGACTGTTTGAGTGAGCAGCATCACCATGAAAATGTTGTGTTGAACCAATTAAAGAACCTAATAAAACCTTTTCCTTCCTTTATCTGGAGTAGGATCAAATTGGTTAACACCAAATACTATGCTACATGGCTTTATACTAGAGCCTATCCTAGATGGGTAAGTCCCAAAAGCACAACACCAAGTTGAGATGTGCTAGGCTTTGAAATTCCAGTCAATAGTGGATCATAGAAAATCCCATTACCTACTTCTCACTTTGGAACTTGACTTCACTTTCCCCATAGGCAGCCACTAGAGCTTGTGCAATACCAGAAAGAGTAATGTTAAGTGAACAATAAAATTGCACAACAAATGCACACCATAACACGTAAAACCTTGTCCCCAAAAAGAACAAGATGATTGAGCACACCATGCACATAGTTGGTATGGAAAAACTTATCTTCCATCTAATAGAATCTTGCATACAGACAACCACTTTGAGTAAGCCGCATCACCACTAATGTTTTGAGAACCAATTGAAGAAACTATTGAACTCTTTCCTTCCTTATTTTGTAGTAGGATCAAATTGATCAACATAATGGTATGCTACATGGCTTTATACTCAGAGCCTATGCGTAAATGGGAAAACCCCAAGAGTAGAGCACTAAGATGAGATGTCCTATGCTTAGAAAATCCTAATTGTGATGGATCATAGAGAATCCCATCTTCCTGCTTCTCACTTGGGAGCTTGACTTTCCTTTTCCTGAGGCCACTAGAACTTGTGCAATACCAAAAAGAGTAATGTAAGGTGAAGAACAAAATTTCACAATAAACGCACACCACTTGCACGTACAACCTTGTCCCCACAAAGAACACGATGATAGGGGACAACATGCACACACTTAGTATGGCAAAACCTATCTTCCAGCTAACAGAATCTTGGATACAAACAATGACTGTTTGAGTGAGCAGCATCACATGACAATGTTGTGTTGAACCAATTAAAGAACCTAATAAAACCTTTTCCTTCCTTTATTTTAGTAGGATCAAATTGGTTAACACCAAATACTATGCTACATGGCTTTATACTCAGAGCCTATTCCTAGATGGGTAAGTCCCAAAAGCACAACACCAAGTTGAGATGTGCTAGGCTTCAAAATTCCAGTCAATAGTGGATCATAGAAAATCCCATCTACCTACTTCTCACTTTGGAACTTGACTTCACTTTTCCCCATAGGCAGCCACTAGAGCTTGTGCAATACCAAAGAGTAATGTTAAGTGAACAACAAAATTGCACAACAAATGCACACCACTAACACGTAAAACCTTGTCCCCAAAAAGAACAAGATAATTGAGCACACCATGCACATAGTTGGTATGGAAAAACTTATCTTCCATCTAATAGAATCTTGCATACAGACAATCACGTTTGAGTAAGCCACATCACCACTGATAATGTTTTGTAGAACCAATTGAAGAAACTATTGAACTCTTTCCTTCCTTATTTTGTAGTAGGATCAAATTGATCAACATGAATGGTATGCTACATGGCTTTATACTAGCAGAGCCTATGCGTAAATGGGAAAACCCAAAAGTAGAGCACTAAGATGAGATGTCCTATGCTTAGAAAATCCTAACAATGATGGATCACAAAATCCCATCTACCTTCTTCTCACTTGGGAGCTTGACTTTCCTTTCCCTGAGGCCACTAGAACTTGTGCAATACCAAAAAGAGTAATGTTAGGTGAACAACAAAATTACACAATAAATGCACACCACATGCACGTACAACCTTATCCCCACAAAGAACAAGATGATTGGGCACAACATGCGCAGTTGGTATGGCAAAACCTATCTTCCAGCAAGAATCTTGGATATAAACAACGACTGTTGAGTGAGCATCACCTGAAAATGTTGTGTTGAACAATTTAAAAACATTACTAAACCATTTCCTTCCTTTATTCTAGTAGGATCAAATTGGTCAACATCAAATGGTATGCTACATGGCCTTATAATAGCAGAGCCTATGCCTAGATGGGTAAGTCCAAAAGCACAACACCAAGTTGAGATGTGCTAGGCTTTGAAAATCCTCAATAGTTGATCATAGAAAATCCCATCTACCTATTTCTCACTTAGGAACTTGACTTTCCTTTCCTCATAAGCAGCCACTAGGGCTTGTGCAATGCCAGAAAGAGTAATGTTAATTGAACAACAAAATTGCACAACAAATGCACACTATATGCACGTACAACCTTGTCCCCAAAAAGAACACGATGATTAAGCACACCATGCACATAGTTGGTATGGCAAAACTTATCTTCCAGCTAATAGAATCTTGTATATAGACAATCACTATTTGAGTAAGCCGTATCACCATGAAAATGTTTAGTAGAACCAATTGAAGAAACTATTGATCTCTTTCCTTCCTTATTTTGTAGTAGGATCAAATTGATCAACACTTGATGGTATGCTACATGGCTTTATAGCAGAGCCTATGCCTAAATGGGAAAATCCCAAAAGTAGAGTACTAAGATGAGATGTCCTATGCTTAGAAAATCCTAATAGTGGTGGATCATAGAAAATCCCATCTCCCTTCTCACTTGGAAGCTTGACTTTCCTTTCCTGGCAGCCACTAGAACTTGTGCAATACCAAAAAGAGTAATGTTAGGTGAAAAACAAAATTTCACAATAAATGCACATCACATGCACATACAACCTTGTCCCCACAAAGAACAAGATGATTGGGCATAATATGCACACAGTTCGTATGGTAAAACCTATCTTCCAACTAACGGAATCTTGCATACAAACAATGATTTTCAGTGAGCCATTATTATGAAAATGTTGTGTTGAAAAAATTAAAGAAGCTACTGAACCATTTCCATCCCTTGTCTAGTAGGATCAAATAGGACAACACCAAATAGTATGCTACATGGCCTTATACTAGAGCCTATGCCTAGATGGGTAAGTCCCAAAAGCACAACACCAAGTTGAGATGTGCTAGGCTTTGAAATTCAGAAAAATAGTGGATCATAGAAAATCGCATCTACCTACTTCTCACTTAGGAACTTGACTTTACTTTTCCCCATAGGCAGCCACTAGAGCTTGTGTAATACCAAAAGGGTAATTCTAAGTGAACAATAAATGTACACCACAAACACGTACAACCTTATCCCCAAAAAGAACAAGGTGATTGAGCAAAACATGCACATAGTTGGTATGGCAAAACTTTTTTTCCAGCTGATAGAATCTTGCATATAGACAATCACTTGTTGAGTAAGCCGCATCGCCATTAAATGTTTTGTAGAACCAATTGAAGAAACTATTGAAGTCTTTCCTTCCTTATTTTGTAGTAGGATCAAATTGATCAACACTTAATGCTATGCTACATGGCTTTATACTAGAGCTTATGCCTAAATGGGAAAACCCCAAAAGTATAGCACTAAGATGAGATGTCCTATGCTTAGAAAATCCTAATCAGTGATGGATCATAGAAAATCCTATTTACCCTTCTCACTTGGGAGCTTGACTTTCCTTTTCCTCAGCCACTAGAACTTGTACAATACCAAAAAGAGTAATGTTCGTGAACAACAAAATTTCATAATAAATGCACACCACATGCATGTACAACCTTGTCCCCACAAACAACAAGATGATTGGGCACAACATGCGCAAAGTTGGCATGGCAAAACCTATCTTCCAGCTGAGATCTTGGATACAAACAATGACTTTTGAGTGAGCATCACCATGAAAATGTTGTGTTGAGCCATTGAAATAAGCTACTGAACCATTTCCTTCCTTTATTAGTAGGATCAAATTGGTCAACACCAAATAGTATGCTACATGGCCTTATACTAGAGAGCCTTTGCCTAGATGGGTAAGTCCCAAAAGCACAACACCAAGTTGAGATGTGCTAGGCTTCGAAATTCAGTCAATAGTGGATCATAGAAAATCCCATCTACCTACTTCACACTTTTGAACTTGACTTTACTTTTCCCCATAGGCAGCCACTAAAGCTGTGCAATACCAGAAAGAGTAATGTTAAGTGAACAACAAAATTGCACGAAAAATTCACACACATACACGTACAACCTTGTCCCCATAAAGAACAAGATGATTGAGCACAACGTGCACATAGTCGATATGGGAAAACTTATCTTCCAGGATAGAATCTTGCATATAGAAAAACTGTTTGAGTAAGCGCATCACCGCTAAAATGTTTTTTTAGAACCAATTGAAGAAACTATTAAACTCTTTCCTTCCTTATTTTGTAATACGATCAAATTGATTAACATAATGGTATGCTACATGGCTTTATACAGGAGAGCCTATGCTAAATGGGAAAACCCCAAAAGTAGAGCACTAAGATGAGATGTCCTATGCTTACAAAATCCTAATCAGGATGGATCATAGAAAATCCCATCTACCTTCTCACTTGGGAGCTTGACTTTCCTTTCCTTACCACAGAACTTGTGCAATACCAAAAAGAGAAATGTTAGGTGAACAACAAAATTGCACAACAAATGCACACCACATGCACGTACAACCTTGTCCCCACAAAGAACAAGATGATTGGGCACAAAATGCACACAGTTGGTATGGCAAAACCTATCTTCCAAGCTAATAAATCTTAGATACAAACAATGATTGTTTGAGTGATCACATCACCATGAAAATGTTGTGTTGAGCCAATTAAAGAAGCTACTGAACCATTTCCTTCCTTTATTTATCAAATTGGTTAACACCAAATAGTATGCTACATGGCCTTATACTAGCAGAGCCTATGCCTAGATGGGTAAGTCCCAAAAGCACAACACCAAGTTGAGATGTGCTAGGCTTCGAAATTCCTCAATAGTGGATCATAGAAAATCCCATCTACCTACTTCTCACTTAGGAACTTGACTTTCCTTTTCCCTATAGGCCACTAGAGCTTGTGCAATACCAAAGAGTAATGTTAACTGAACAACAAAATTGCACAATAAATACACACCACACAACATACAACCTTGTCCCCAAAAAGAACAAGATGATTGAGCACAGCATGCACATAGTTGGTGTGGCAAAACTTATCTTCCAAGCTAATAGAATCTTGCATCCACAACCACGTTTGAGTAAGCCGTATCACCAATGAAAATGTTTTGTAGAACCAATTGAAGAAACTATTGAACTCTTTCCATCCTTATTTGGTAGTAGGATCAAATTGATCAACACAGAATGGTATGCCTCATGGCTTTATACCGAGAGCCTATGCCTAAATGGGAAAACACCAAAAGTAGAGCACTAAGATGAGATGTCCTTTGCTTAGAAAATTCTAATCAATGATGGATCATAGAAAATCCCATCTACGCTTCTTACTTAGGAGCTTGACCTTCCTTTTCCTGTAGGCAACCACTAGAACTTGTGCAATACCAAAAAGAGAAATGTTAGGTGAACAACAAAATTGCACAATAAATGCGCACCACATGCACGTACAACCTTGTCCCCACAAAGAACAAGATGATTGGGCACAACATGCTCACAGTTGGTATGGCAAAACCTATATTCCAGCTACAGAATCTTGGATACAAACAATGACTGTTTGAGTGAGCAACATCACTGAAAATGTTGTGTTGAACCAATTAAAGAAGCTCCTGAACCATTTCCTTCCTTTATCTGGAGTAGGATCAAATTGGTTAACACCAAATAGTATGCTACATGGCCTTATACTAGCAGAGCCTATGCCTAAATGGGTATGTCCCAAAAACACAACACCAAGTTGAGATGTGCTAGGCTTTGAAAATCCAGTCAATAGTGGATCATAGAAAATCCCATTTACCTACTTCTCACTTAGGAACTTGACTTTCTTTTTCCCCATAAGCAGCCACTAGAGCTTGTGCAATACCAAAGAGTAATGTTAAGTGAACAACAAAATTGCACAACAAATGCACACTATATGCACGTACAACCCTTGACCCCAAAAAGAACATGGTGATTGAGCACACCATGCACATAGTTGGTATGGCAAAACTTATCTTCCAGCTAATAGAATCTTGCATACAGACAACCACGTTGATAAGCCGCATCACCTGAAAATGTTTTGTAGAGCACTAAGATGAGATGTCCTCTGCTCAAAATCCTAATAGTGATGGATCATAAAAATCCCATCTACCGCTTCTCACTTGGAAGCTTGACTTTCCTTTTCCTGAAGTAGCCATTAGAACTTGTACAATACCAAAAAGACTAATGTTAATGAACAACAATATTTCACAATAAATGCACACGGCATGCACGTACAACCTTGTCCCCACAAAGAACAAGATGACTGGGGACAACATGCAAGTTGGTATGGCAAAACCTATCTTCCAGCTAAGGAATCTTGGATACAAACAATGACTTTTGAGTGAGGCATCACCATGAAAATGTTGTGTTGAACCAATTCAAGATGCTACTGAACCATTTCCTTCCTTTATTTGTAGTAGGATCAAATAGTTCAACACCAAATAGTATGCTACATGGCCTTATACTAGTAGAGCCTATGTCTAGATGCTAAGTCCCAAAAGCAAAACACCAAGTTGAGATGTGCTAGGCTTCAAAATTCCAGTCAATAATGGATCATAGAAAATCCCATCTACCTACTTCTCACTTAGGAACTTGACTTTACCATTCCCCATAGGCAACCACTAGAGCTTGTGCAATACAGAAAGAGTAATGTTAAGTGAACAACAAAATTGCACAACAAATGCATACCACACACGTAAAACCTTGTCCCCAAAAAGAACACGATGATTGAGCACACCATGCACATAGTTGGTATGGAAAAACTTATCTTCCATCTAATAGAATCTTGCATACAGACAATCACTATTAGTGAGCAGCATCACCATGAAAATGTTGTGTTGAACCAATTAAAAAAGCTACTGAACCATTTCCTTCCTTTATCTAGTAGGATCAAATTGGTCAACACCAAATAGTATGCTACATGGCCTTATACTAGCAGAGCCTATGCCTAAATGGGTAAGTCCCAAAAGCACAACACCAAGTTGAGATGTGCTAGGCTTTGAAAATCCAGTCAATAGTGGATCATAGAAAATCCCATCTACCTACTTCTCACTTAGGACCTGACTTTCCTTTTCCCATAAGCGCCACTAGAGCTTGTGCAATACCAGAAAGAGTAATGTTAAGTGAACGACAAAATTGCACAACAAATGCACACTATATGCACGTACATCCTTGTCCCCAAAAAGAACACGATGATTGAGCACACCATGCACATAGTTGGTATGGCAAAACTTATCTTCCAGCTAATAGAATCTTGCATGACAACTGTTTGAGTAAGCCGCATCACAGCGAAAATGTTTTGTAGAACCAATTGAAGAAACTATTGAACTCTTTCCTTCCTTATTTTGTAGTAGGATCAAATTGATCAACATTGAATGGTATGCTACATAGCTTTATACAGCAGAGCCTATGCCTAAATGGGAAAATCCCAAAAGTAGAGGACTAAGATGAGATGTCCTATGCTTAGAAAATCCTAATAGTGATGGATCATAGAAAATCCCATCTACCTCTTCTCACTTGGAAGCTTGACTTTCCTTGTCCTGAAGTAGCCATTAGAACTTGTACAATACCAAAAAGAGTAATGTTAAGTGAACAACAAAATTTCACAATAAATGCACACATGCACGTACAACCTTGTCCCCACAAAGAACAAGATGATTGGGGACAACATGTAACGCCCCAATTTTTACTGTAATCTTTCCTGTCATTAGAAATTACCAAATTACCGTAGGTAAATATTATATAAAATTTGAGACCAAACAATTCTCAATAAAGGAATATAACGTTAGAAGAGAAGTTAGGAGCAATTCGTATAAGCATTGCAAATCCTAATTTTCTGTATGTGTAAAATGACCAAAATGCCCCTGAGGTTACTCAGAAAATGAGGATCGTGGGCCCCACCCATCCTCAAGGGGATGTTTTAGGATAATAAAGGATTGTTTGTGTTATGTGTGTTAATAGAGTAAGAATCTCAATTTTGAGTTCCGACGCGAAATGACCAAAATCCGCGTTTTAACTTCAATTTGCGTGCCGTGTTCAGAACCTCACTAAAATTTTAAAAGGTGTTTTTAAGTTATGAATGACCCTTGGTTAAGTATGGTCCGGGCAATTTTGGGTTAAATACCGTTTTGCCCTGTTTTTGTGCAGTTTGCAAATTTTGAGATTTTTGATTTGTCTAACGAAACCTAAACAATATTAGGCTCAAATTAAAGCTTATTAAATTCTAATTACTAATCTAGAGTCAAAATTATTTATTTAGATTGATTAGAACCTAAAATTGCTTAAAACACCCAAATTGCTTAGTAATTCACTTAAGCCCTTAACCGTAAATTCTCTAAATTGCATGAATACCTTGCCTACACCTAAATAATACATGGAACACACAAAATCCTCTTCCACAAGGCTGTAAAAAAATCCAAAGAATGAAAACAAAGAATCATGAAAACATGGAAACATGATTCCATGTTTTAAGCCACCAAACAAAATGATTTTTCTTCCTTATTTTTTTTCCTCTAATTTTTGGTCAGATTTCCTTCCTTCCTTTGTCCATTTATGAGCTGCAAAATCTCTATAAATAGGCATGCTTGAAGATAGTTTAGATGCTTAGTTCATAACTTACACAAATTCTAGTCTTAGAGCACCAAAAGCTTTCTTTCTTTCTTTCTCTTGGCCGAATTCTCCCTTTAGTTTTCAAGGATATTTTGCTTCATTTCACTCAAGGAAACCAAGTTCTCTTCCTTTCTTTCAAATCAAATTAGGTAGGGAGTTTTTTAAGTTCATTTTATGCTAAGACAAGTTATGTTTCTAGCTCAAAAATGATGTTTTCATGAGCTTTCTTTTAAGTTTTCATTTTCAGTTTCTTCTTCCTTTCTTTTTAAAGTATTTCGGTCATATGGCCTAGCTTATGATGAGACCATGGTTTGATGATGAGATTCTTGAGTGTTGGTTGCAAAGCTTTCACAAGTTAGATCTCTAAAACTTGAAGGTTTCACTAGTTCCCAAAGCTTCTAAAATTTCAGTTTTTCTTTCCTTATTTTCCTTTCATGGTTTTGGCCAAATGGCCTAGGAAGGAATGAAATGATGGCTTGATGATGAGGACCTTGAATATGGGTTATAAATCCATCACAAGTTAGGCCTTTAAAGCTTGAACATTCCATTTAATGCAAAACTTTAAAGAATAATGTTTTTATCTTGAGGTTTGAATATGAAATATGTATTTTTTTTTACTTTGTCTTGCTAAGATACATATATTGGGTTGAAATCATAATTTTCTTAAAGTCTTGAAGGAGCTCTAGTAAAGAGATCAAGTGAACTTGCATCCATGTTTAAGTTTATGCCTTGCACAGCCATATTTATTTTATGTCATAACTAAATTCTCAAGAATAAATAAATGAACTTGCATATCTCATGTTTAAATTTCAAGCTTGCATTTCATGTTTAAATTTCAAGTTGTCACTTAATCTCTAAAGATAATAAAGAAGTTGCATCTCATGTTTATTTTATGCTCTCACTTTATTTTATAATGGCTAAAAGAATCAATGCATGGCATGTTTATTTTATGTCATCACCTAAAAATCCTAGAGCTCAAAGACTTGCCTATGAATCATAAGCGAAGAAATGAGATAATTGGAGTTAAAGAATTTATTCTTTAAGAAGTCTTGAGAATTGGAGCTTAAAAATGTAATTCTCTTCTCCCTCACCGGTCCTATGCGATACCGCCTCTAGTTGCTTAAGATTCTCTTCTTCCTCCTGGTCCTATGCAAATTACGCCAGGTTTTGCATCATGTTTATATTACAAGTTCTTGCATCATGTTTAATTTTCAAGTCATCACCTTAAATCTTAAAGATAAAGAAATGGAATTGCATATCATGTTTATAATTCCAAGCTATCACCTTATAAAGATAAGATTAAAATAAGGTTGCATAGCATGGTAATAATTCTAGATGTCACCTAAATCTCTAAAGCTCAAGACTTGCTCTTTTTATCTTAAGTGAAAGATTTAACTATGAACATTCTTTCAAGTGATAAATCGGTCCCATGGTTAAGTTAGGCCTAAAGTCCTATGACTTCTTTCAAGTTTAACAAAAAGAATTAGTTCTAAAAGAGTTTTAAAACTTTGTAAGAATTTATGGGAAGCTAGTAATTTTATGTGTACTTAAAATGTGATTTGATGCTTATTAAGAATTTGGTGTCATTGATTGATTCCCTGGTTTGTATGTTATAGTTGCTGTTGCAAACAATGAAAACTTATGCATGAAATAAAGACATATTCTATTCCTGGAAGAAAGTGTATTACTGTAAGAGTGCAATTTGGAAAGATTCTGGCTAAGGAAAGATTTGGTATTTAAGCGTGTCCATTGTGACCCACCTTCTTTCCTGGAATCTCCTAGATGCATGATTATAGTTGATATATATATTCCAGAATAAGACTTAAATATGAAAATGTTAGAATTATTATGAATTGCGAGTTGTAACATGCAAAGACTTATTGGTGACTTAAAATTTATAAGAAAATGATCCTGGACCCATCAAACTATAGGTGGTGAAAAGGTGATTCTAGCCCCCTAACCTTTCTCAAAAGGGTAGAGTCAGGACTTTAACTTACAAAAAGAATAAGTATATGCTAGTGACGACTAGTAAGGTATGAGCTCATAACCTAGATTACTCCCAAAAGGGTGGAGTATAGGGTGGCCCAAGGAAAATAATGAGGATGATAAGATTTTAAAGTCACCTAAGGTACTAAAGAAATAAATTATGTGCACCATGTCCATGTGTAGCTATTATGATATTCTTCTGTGTATAACATAAATGAGTTGATGATGAGAAATATGATGTTCTTCTATGCATGTTATATTAATGATGATGATGAGGAATATGATGTAATGATAAAAGAAAAGTTCATTATAAATATGACATGTTAAGATTATGATGCATTATAAGACGCATAATTAAAATTGGCCGAATATCGGTAAAAGTATTTCTGAACTTAAAATTTAATCTTCGTATGTTCACTATTTTATAATAACCCAGATTCCTGGAGACTTTGATGATGACACCGTAGAAGGAGATACCCTAAGAATTCTTTCTAAGATTCTCACTCCCTTTCCTTTATTTCCGTCATTGTCTTCAGATTCAGATGGCGACATTCGTCCCGTCGTTGACACCCCTCTTGGGAATTCCACTATGATCCGGTGCATCATCGTATCACTTTGAAGGAAGGTGCTCAGTTCATGTTTTTATTTACGTAGGTCGTCCATTTGCACATCCTGTCCCTAGTTATCGTTTTCTCCTACTTCTCCCTATGGCGATGAAATGGATTTCGAACATGCATGTCCACTTGATGAAAGAATGTTACGTTCTTATCCCGCATCATCTCCGTCCATGGTTTCCAGAGTATAATCCACGAATGAGATATTCTGAAACCGATCCTTCAAAGGACCCTCCTACTCATGCTTATTCTAGAGCTCTCTCTTTCCCACATGTAAGAGAGGTAGTGAGGAAACAGTTGTTCAGCCGAGGTTAGCAAGAAGATCGTCTATGCGACCCAGCCTGGTGCATCTCATGCCCCCTTCAGAGGAAGCTCGTCAGTGGATCGGGTTTCTTCCCGTTTCCAAGACAGCAGCCCTAGAGAGTTTTTAAGTAGTCTTAAGAGTGTTATACATCCCAGTTTAGAGTAGCCTTCCTCAGCTTTTAAGGTCATCTAGTTGAGGGGCATGAATTTCCTTATAAATAGTTTCCTATGGTGTGAATATGTAAGATATGATGTATGAACTTAACTCACCTTTTGAGTGAGGTTATTGTATATATGTTGTGATGTGCATTATGGATGTTATGTGATGGAGCCAATATGATATATTTAGATTCTTAAATGTCTTATTACTACCGTTAATCGTTTATGTTATGCGGGCTCACGATTTCAACTATGTTAAAAAAAAATGGCTCGTAATTTCACTAAGTATTTTCAAAATACGTTGAAAGAACCAAATTAAAGAGTAAAGTCTAGTCATTAATCCAATTCAACCTAGGTGTATTTGGTTAATTACTAGGGTGTTACACAACATGCACATAGTTAGTATGGCAAAACCTATCTTCCAGCCAAGAGATCTTGCATACAAACAATGTTTTAAGTGGCAATCACACTGAAAATGTTGTGTTGAACCAATTAAAGAAGCTACTGAACCATTTCCTTCCTTTATCTAGTAGGATCAAATTGTTCAACACCAAATAGTATGCTACATGGCCTTATACTCAGAGCCTATGCCTAGATAGGTAAGTCCCAAAAGCAAAACACCAAGTTGAGATGTGCTAGGCTTCGAAATTCCAATCAATAATGATCATAGAAAATCCCATCTACCTACTTCTCACTTAGGAACTTGACTTTACCATTCCCCATAGGCAGCCACTAGAGCTTGTGCAATACCAAAGAGTAATGTTAAGTGAACAACAAAATTGCACAACAAATGCACACCACATGCACATACAACCTTGTCCCCAAAAAGAACAAGATGATTGAGCACACCATGTACATAGTTGGTATGGAAAAACTTATCTTCCAGCTAATAGAATCTTGCATACAAACAACCACTGTTTGAGTGAGGGGCATCACCATGAAAATGTTGTGTTGAACCAATTAAAGAAGCTACTGAACCATTTCCTTCCTTTATCTAGTAGGATCAAATTGGTCAACACCAAATAGTATGCTACATGGCCTTATACTACAGAGCCTATGCCTAAATGGGTAAGTCCCAAAAGCACAACACCAAGTTGAGATGTGCTAGGCTTTGAAAATCCAGTCAATAGTGGATCATAGAAAATCCCATCTACCTACTTCTCACTTAGGAACTTGATTTCCTTTTCCCTAAGCAGCCACTAGAGCTTGTGCAATACAGAAAGAGTAATGTTAAGTGAACAACAAAATTGCACAACAAATGCACACTATATGCACGTACAACCTTGTCCCCAGAAGAACACGATGATTAAGACCATGCACATAGTTGGTATGACAAAACTTATCTTCAGCTAATAGAATCTTGCATACAGACAACCATGTTTGAGTAAGCCGCATCACAAGTGAAAATGTTTTGTAGAACCAATTGAAGAAACTATTGAACTTTTTCCTTCCTTATTTTGTAATAGGATCAAATTGATCAACATGAATGGTATGCTACATGGCTTTATACAGCAGAGCCTATGCCTAAATGGCAAAATCCCAAAAGTAGAGCACTAAGATGAGATATCCTATGCATAGAAAATCCTAATAGTGATGGATCATAGAAAATCCATCTACCTGCTTCTCACTTGGAAGCTTGACTTTCCTTTTCTTGTAGGCAGCCACTAGAACTTGTACAATACCAAAAAGAGTAATGTTAAGTGAACAACAAAATTCACAATAAATGCACATGCATGCACGTACAACCTTGTCCCTACAAAGAACAAGATGATTGGGGACAACATGCACAAGTTAGTATGGCAAAACCTATCTTCCAGCTAAGGAATCTTCAATACAAACAATGTGTTTGAGTGGCAGCATCACCACTGAAAATGTTGTGTTGAACCAATTAAAGAGCTACTGAACCATTTCCTTCCTTTATCTAGTAGGATCAAATTGGTCAACACCAAATAGTATGCTACATGGCCTTATACTAGCAGAGCCTATGCCTAAATGGGTAAGTCCCAAAAGCACAACACCAAGTTGAGATGTGCTAGGCTTTGAAAATCCAGTCAATAGTGGATCATAGAAAATCCCATCTACCTACTTCTCACTTAGGAACTTGACTTTCCTTTTCCCCATAAGCAGCCACTAGAGCTTGTGCAATACCAGAAAGAGTAATGTTAAGTGAACAACAAAATTGCACAACAAATGCACACTATATGCACGTACAACCTTGTCTCCAAAAAGAACACGATGATTGAGCACACCATGCACATAGTTGGTATGGCAAAACTTATCTTCCAGCTAATAGAATCTTGCATACAGACAACCATTGTTTGAGTAAGCCGCATCACCAGTGAAAATGTTTTGTAGAACCAATTGAAGAAACTATTGAACTCTTTCCATCCTTATTTTGTAGTAGGATCAAATTAATCAACATGAATGGTATGCTACATGGCTTTATACAGCAGAGCCTATGCCTAAATGGGAAAATCCCAAAAGTAGAGCACTTAGATGAGATGTCCTATGCTTAGAAAATCCTAATCATGATGGATCATAGAAAATCCATCTACCTTCTCACTTGGAAGCTTGACTTTCCTTTTCGTGTAGGCAACCACTAGAACTTGTACAATACCAAAAAGAGTAATGTTAAGTGAACAACAAAATTTCACAATAAATGCACACCACATGCGTACAACCTTGTCCCCACAAAGAACAAGATGATTGGGCACAACATGCACACAGTTGGTATGGCAAAACCTATCTTCGCTACAGAATCTTGGATACAAACAATGACTGTTGTGGAGCAGCTTCACCTGAAAATGTTGTGTTGAACCAATTAAAGAAGCTACTGAACCATTTCCTTCCTTTATCTAGTAGGATCAAATTGGTCAACACCAAATAGTATGCTACATGGCCTTATACTCAGAGCCTATGCCTAAATGGGTAAGTCCCAAAAGCACAACACCAAGTTGAGATGTGCTAGGCTTTGAAAATCCAGTCAATAGTGGATCATAGAAAATCCCATCTACCTACTTCTCACTTAGGAACTTGACTTTCCTTTTCCCCATAAGCGCCACTAGAGCTTGTGCAATACCAGAAAGAGTAATGTTAAGTGAACAACAAAATTGCACAACAAATGCACATTGTATGCATGTACAACCTTGTCCCCAAAAAGAACACGATGATTGATCACACCATGCACATAGTTGGTATGGCAAAACTTATCTTCCAGCTAATAGAATCTTGCATCCAGACAACAATTTGAGTAAGCCGCATCACTAGTGAAAATGTTTTGTAGAACCAATTGAAGAAACTATTGAACTCTTTCCTTCCTTATTTTGTAGTAGGATCAAATTGATCAACACTGAATGGTATGCTACATGGCTTTATACCAGACAGAGCCTATGCCTAAATGGGAAAATCCCAAAAGTAGAGCACTAAGATGAGATGTCCTATGCTTAGAAAATCCTAATAGTGATGGATCATAGAAAATCCTATCTACCTGCTTCTCACTTGGAAGCTTGACTTTCCTTTCCTGTAGGCAGCCACTAGAACTTGTACAATACCAAAAAGAGTAATGTTAAGTGAACAACAAAATTGCACAACAAATGCACACCACACATACGTAAAACCTTGTCCCCAAAAAGAACACGATGATTGAGCACACCATGCACATAGTAGTTATGGAAAAACTTATCTTCTAGCTAATAGAATCTAGCATACAGACAACCACTGTTGAGTGAGGCATCACCATGAAAATTGTTGTGTTGAACCAATTAAAGAAGCTACTGAACCATTTCCTTCCTTTATCTATAGTAGGATCAAATTGGTCAACACCAAATAGTATGCTACATGGCCTTATACTCAGAGCCTATGCCTACATGGGTAAGTCCCAAAAGCACAACACCAAGTTGAGATGTGCAAGGCTTTGAAAATCCAGTCAATAGTGGATCATAGAAAATCCCATCTACCTACTTCTCACTTAGGAACTTGACTTTCCTTTTCCCCAAAGCAACCACTAGAGCTTGTGCAATACCAGAAAGAGTAATGTTAAGTGAACAACAAAATTGCACAACAAATGCACACTATATGCACGTACAACCTTGTCCCCAAAAAGAACACGATGATTGACACCGTGCACATAGTTGGTATGGCAAAACTTATCTTCCAGCTAATAGAATCTTGCATATAGACAATCACGTTGAGTAAGCCGCATCACCCTGAAAATGTTTTGTAGAACCAATTGAAGAAACATTAAACTCTTTCCTTCCTTATTTTGTAGTAGGATCAAATTGATCAACACTTAATGGTATGCTACATGGCTTTATACCAGCAAACCTATGCCTAAATGGGAAAATCCCAAAAGAAGAGCACTAAGATGAGATGTCCTATGCTTAGAAAATCCTAATAGTGATGGATCATAGAGAATACCATATACCTTCTCACTTGGGTGCTTGACTTTCCTTTTCCTGTAGGCAGCCACTAGAACTTGTGCAATACCAAAAGGAGAAATGTTAGGTGAACAACAAAATTGCACAAAAAATACACACCCCATGCACGTACAACTTTGTCCCCACAAAGAACAAGATGATTGGGCACAACATGCACACAATTGGTATGGCAAAACCTATCTTCCAGCTAACGAATCTTGGATACAAACTATGACTGTTTGAGTGTGTAACCAGAATTTTCCCGTGTGTAAATGACCCAAAATGCCTTGAGGTTATTTTACTCAAAAAATGAGGATCGTGGCCCGGCCATCCTCAAGGGAATGTTCTGAGGATAATAGGGGATTGTTTGTGTTATGTGTGTTAATAGAGGAGAAGAATCTCAATTTTGAGTTTCGAGCGAAATGACCAAAACGCCCATGTGTTTTTTAACTTCGATTTGCGTGCCGACTAAGCCCGAACCTCACTAAGAGGTTTTAAAAAGATGTTTTCAAGTTATGTCTGACAATTGATTAAGCCGGGTGGCCAGCGGGTTTTAAAAAAAATTACCGTTTTGCCCAAACATTGTGCATTTTGAGTTTTCGACTCGTTTAACAAAACCTAAGCAATGTTAGGCTCTAATTAAAGATTAGTAAATTTTAATTACTAATCTAGAGTCAAAATAATTTATTAAGATTGGTTAGAACCTAAAATTGCTTAAAAACACCCAAATCGCCTATTATTTCACTTAAGCCTTACTTGCAAATTCTCTAATTGCAAAGATACCCTACCTACACCTATACAACACATTGGATGACACAATCCCACCTCCTTAAAATATGGTGGCTGAATGCTTCTTTGTCCCCCATTATCCCATTTATTCAAATTTTTACACAAGGCTCCATGCATAGAAAACACAACAAAACATACTTCCACAAATTCCTACACTTACCTTGAACCCACCAACCAAGAAAATGATTTTTCCTTCCTTGTCTCCCCTTGAAAACCGTAGCCACTCCTCCTCCTCTTGCCCATCCATGAGCTTCATTTCCTCTATAAATAAGCATGTTTGGAAAACCCTCACACACATTTACACACTTGAAGTTTTCCTAAGCTCAAAAAACTTCTCATTTCCTCCTCCTTGGCCGAAACTCTACCTCAAAGTTTCAAGAAGATTTTCTCTCATTTCATTCAAAGAAACCAAGCTTTCTTCCTCTTCTTCAAACCAAACTAGGTAGGGTGTTGTTTCTAAACTCATTTCTATGCTTTGATGAGTTGTATTCTTAGCTCAAAATGTTGAATGGATGAACCTTTCTATTGCACTTTTCATTTCGGTTTTCTTCTTGCTTTTTCTTTAAGCATTTCGGCCTTATGGCCTACATAATGGTGAGATCAAGGTTTGATGATGAGGTTCTTGAGTGTTGGTTGCAAAGCCATCACATGTTAGACCTCTAAAACTTGAAGGTTTCACTTGTTTTCAAGCTTTTCATTTCGGTTCTTCCTTTTTCCTTTTCTCTTTGTGTATTCGGCATTATGGCCTAGATAATGATGGAATGATGGCTTGATGATGAGGATTTTAAGTGTTGGTTGTAAATCCATCACGAGTTAAACCTCTAAAGCTCAAAGGTTTGATTTTAAACCAAACAAGTTTCGGTTTCTTATGTCCTCCTTGCTCAAGATTTCGGTTCTTATGTTCTTCCCTCAATGATTTCAGTTTTCATTTCCTTTAAAAGTATATATTAAAGCAGTTTTCTTTATGATTGGTTTCAAAAAGTGTTGGTGTTCATCTCCTAATCCATTTCCTTGAGCTTGATGATGAAGTTCAAGCCATAAGGTTCTCTTGAAACCTTGGCACAAAGAACTCTAAAGCTCACTTTGTTTTGCTAAGATAGGTATTGGGTTGAATCTATATTCCTTTAAAGTCTTGAAGGAGCTCTAGTAAAGAAAATAAAAATGGACTTGCATCCATGTTAAGTTTATGCCTTGCATATCATGTTTACTTCCAATGTCATCACTAAGTTCTCAAGAATGAATAAATGAACTTGCATCCTCATGTTTAAATTTCCAAGCTTGCATTCCATATCTATATTACAAGTTGTCACTTAATCTTTGAAGATAATAAGAGGTTGCATCTCATATTTATTTTATGCTCTCACTTTATTTTATAACAAAGATGTAAAACTAAGTGCATGGCATGTTTATTATTATGTTATTACCTAAGAATCCTAGAGCTCAAAGACTTGCCCAAGTATCACAAGCAAAGTTGGATAATGGTAGCATTCTAAGAATGCATATTTCGGCCATGTGATGATGATAGGTTTGTCTAAGTCTCATCTAGTCACAAGGACCAACAAGTCATGTCTTAAGATTTCCTTAAACAAAGAAAGACTCAAGAACACTTTGAGGGTGACTCTATGAATTTAAAGTGTTTTTAAGAATGGTTTCAAATAGCTACTGATTTAACCTCAAAGATCATTCCAAGTTTAACAAAGGAAAAGCATTTCAAAAGAGTCTTGCACCTTGATTCTTCGGGCAACTAGCAACATGTGTGTAATTGAAATGCAACTTTAAACAATTATGTGAGGTTCATGATTCAGCTATTGATCTGAGTTTATTACCACTGTATGATGATGATTTGATATGTTTGAAGTTGAGGTATTTATATTTATTGATGAGGGAATGATTCTATGCGAGTTAGAGATGAAACTAGCTTTCGTAAAAAATCGTAAAGCTAGAATTTAGCTAATCTTTGATCCCTTAAGTTTCGCCAATGCCAAAACTGTTTTAGTATGATATAATTCAGTTTAGGATTGATTGATCATGAAAAACTTGGCAATAATTCGTGTAGGATTAATCCGAACACTAATTATGAATCTAGCAACTAGTAAACCGTAAAAGTAAGATTTCTAGAACTTTAGAGAGCAAGAATTATACAATCTGTCCAGAACCCTTAGAGGTTGTAAGAATCAGGTTTTATTATGATTAGATGAATGAGAATGATTCATAATTGGTTTAGTAATTAATGTTAGCATCATAGGGGAAGCCGGTAACGAGAAAGGGTTAAAACGCAACTTCTAACACCCCGTAATGACCCGAACATAACTTACTGCCTATGCTGCCCCATGAGGTTTAATAATGTTCTAGAGACTTATAATTAAGAGAACAATGATAATGAATCCCTTAGATGCATGAGAAAGTAAGTTGATAATTGAGGTTACCCGATTTTAGAGTTTTGGTTGTTTAAAGAAACCTTTCGGTGAGGATTCAAGATGATGTCTTTTAATACTTTGGAATGACAAGTTTATGTGATGAGTAATGCTTATTGAGTACTTGATCTTTATTGAATGATTTCATGGATTGCATGTTATAGTTGCTGTTGCAAACAATGAGAATGCTTATGCATGAAATAATAAAATATTCTTTGTTATTTAAAAATTTACCCTTGTTGCTGGAAGAAAGTATATTACTTAAAAATGTAATTTGAAAAGGTTCTGGCTAGGAAAGACTTGGTATTTAAGCGTGTCCACTTGTGACCCACCTCTCTTCCTGGGAATCTCCAGATACATGATTAGTTGGTATATATATTATTCCAGAATAAAGACTATAAACGAGAAAATGTTATAAATGATTGTGAATTGTGAATTGTATTATGATATAACATGCAAAGACTTAAAGGTGACTTAAAATATATGAGGAAATGACCCTTTGGACCCATCAGACTATAGGTGGTGAAAAGGTGATCCTGAGAAATGATCCTTTGGACCCGTCAAACTATAGGCGGTGAAAAGGTGATTCTTGCCCCCTAGTCCATTCTCTCAAAAGGGTAGAGACGAAATTTTACTTATCAAAAGGGATAAGTATGTGGTGACGACTAGCAAGGTATGAGCTCATAACCTAGATTACTCCCAAAAGGGTGGAGTATAGGGTGGCCCCCAAGGAAAATAATGATGATGACGAGATTCTAAGTCACCTAAGGCACTAAAGTAATGAAATATGTGCACCATGTTCTATGCATAACATTCATAATGTGAATGACGAGAGATATGATGTTTTTATATGCACAGCATTTATGATGTGAGGATGAGGAATATGATGATGTACTATGCATAGCCTTTATGATGTGATGATGAGGTATATGATGATGTTCTATGCATAGCCTTTATAATGTGATGATGAGATATATGATGTTTTTATATACATAGCCTTTATGATGTGATGATGAGATATACGATAGATGGAAGTTATTAGGGCATGATAGGCCAATGCATTGTAAGATGCATGATTAAAATGGACGGACCTCGGTAAAATATATTTCGAACTTAACAAATGAAACTTAGCATGCTCACAATTTCCTAATGACCCGAGGTTCCTGGAGACTTTGATGATGACACTATAGTAGGAGTTGCCCTACTGAGAATTCTTTAGCAAGATTCTCACTCCCTTTCCTTCCTTCCGTCATTGTCTTCAAATACCGATGGCGACGTTCATCATGTTCGTTGATACCCCCACATGGGAGATACACTACGACCCGGAGCACCGCTCTTACCACTTTGAAGGACGATGCGCGGTTCGAGTTTTTGTCTTCTTAGGACGTCCGTTGCATACCCCGTTTCTAGTTATCATTTTTCTCCGACATCCCGTTCGGTGATGACATGGTCTTTGAGCGCGCACGTACACATGACGAGAGGATCTTACGTACATATCCCTCCGCATCCCGTTCGTGACTACCCCAACTATGTCCCCGATCGAGGCATTCCGAGACGGACCGTCGGAAGATCCACCTACTCATATGTACTCAGAAAGCTCTGCCACTACTCCCCACGTATGAGAGCGGGGAGTGAGGAGACTGTTGTCCGCCGAGGTTGGCGAGGCGGCCATCCATGCGCCCCGACCATGGAGCATCTTGTGTGCCCCCTCGATGGAATTCGCAGTGGATCGGGTTTGTTCCTTATTTCAAGTCAGCCATAGAGAGTTCTCGGTGGATCTGAATGTGTTTATGCACCCTAGTTTTAAGATAGCCTTCTTTGGCTTTTGAGGTTATTCTTTGTAGGTGCATATGTTTCCTTATGTATTTTCCCTTTTGATGTATTATGACGGGGATGTATGAACTTAACTCACCTTTGGGTGAGAATATTATCTATCTATGTATGGTATGCTTTGGATGTTCATATGATGGAGCCGATGAGATGAGATGAGATGTGTTTTCTTTATGTTATTTTCCGCTTTATCTTATTTATCGTTTACGTTACGGGCCACGATTTTGTTATGTTTCAAAAAAGAAAAATTTGGCTCATAATTTCAATAAGTATTTTCAAAATATGGTTAAAGAACTGAAGCAAGAAGTAATGTCTAATAATTAACTAGAATACGTCCTAGGCGTGTTAGGTTAATTATTTGTGTAATCCCGATTTCCTGTATTGAGTGCAAATGACCAAAATGCCCTGAGGCCATTTCTACCCGGAATTCGAGGGCAGCCATCCTCGAATGGGTCAACTCAATGTTTGAAGGGGGTTGTACCTGTTATGTTTGATATCCGAGGTGAAAATCTCATTTTCTAAACTTTCGGCTCAAAATGACCAAAATACCCCTGCCGTCTACACGGGTAAAAGGTGCCGTTTGAGCCGAAATTTTCCAGGAAGTTTAGAATGATGTTTTAGAGTAATATTTGATGTTTAGGGCCAGGAAGGTCCCGAGCAGTTTTAGTGCAAATTACCGTTTTACCCCTAGAACATGTCCAGTGCGCCTAATGAAGCAATTAGCGAACCTAAGCAATATTAGGCTCTAATCGAAGATTAATTTATTTCGATAATTAATCTAGAGTCAAAATGATTTATTAAGGTTGATTAGAAACTAAAATTGCTTAGTCAAGTTCTAATTACATTCTTTAATTCAAGATGTCTAATCAAAAAGTAATGAATAGTGTTTTCTCTCTCCAATTTCCTTAGATCAAGGAAATTTGTCTACCACCTTTTTGACCAAAAGAATTATTTTAAAATTTTTAATCTAGTTAGAATTTCCCCCCAAAAGCCACAAATTTTGAGTTCAAATTTCATCCAAAAAGGCTATGCAAAAGCTAGAATTTGACTACACCTAAGCTAGCACTTTAACCAAGCTTCCAAGACAAGCTTTGGAAGATATTTTCCTTCCCTCCAAGGCCAATGAATTTCGGCAGCCCTCCCCTAAATTAACCACAACATTTCATTCTTTATAAATAACACACATTGGAAAGCTTGGCCATTTTTTTTAGATCATTTGCTAAGTTGTGCATTCTTGCAATTTCTCTTGTTTTCTCTCATTTTCTCTCCTTCTAAGTTCTTTTTCCTCCTCCCTCAAAGAAAGCTTTCCACCACCACAAACCACCATAAACCACCTTGAACCACCACCCCCTCACCTCAAACCACCTCTCAAACACTCAATCTTTCCATTTCTAAGCTTGTTTCCTCAAGGAAAAGTCCTTTCCCTTGGTTTTTCCTCTTGGCCGAACATATATCCCCAACAAAGAGAAGATTTTGTCTTCTCATTTCCTTCAAAGAATCAAGCTTTCTTTCATCTCTTTCAAGGTTTCATTTGGTAGGGGTTTTCTTTCAAGTTTTCTTTACTTTCTTTGAGAAAAGTTTCTAGTTTTCTCTTGGTTTCAAACTCTTTTTCTTCCCCTTTGTATTTTCGGCCATGAGGCCATTTTACAAACCAATCTTTAGCTTGATGATGAGGTCTCATGGAGATAGTTTGGTGTTTGCCATGAGAGAAACCTCTAAAGCTTGGATCTTGGTCTAGGACCATATACAAACTCGGTTTTTCCTTTTCTTTGCAAGTTCAAAGTTTTGGTTTTTCATTTCCTTTCCTTTATGATTTGGTTCCTCCTTGGTTTTTCCTAGTTCAAAGTTTTGGCCTTCATTCCTCTAAGGTTTCGATTTTTCCTTTTTGCCTTGTTCAAGCTTTGGTTTTTATTTCTTTTCTTCAATGGTTTCAGTTTTTCCTTTCCTCTCTTGAACAAAGTTTGCTAAAAATGTTAAGGTAGCCCTTTTATGTTTATTTGAAAGGTTGTCTCTTGAAAAAAAATCGTTTCCTTGAGCTTGATGATGGTGTTCAAGAACATAAGACTTCCTTGGTGTCTTGATGCTAAGAACTCTAAAGCTCACTTTATGATACATAATGGGTTGAGGTTTTTATGTTCCTTTAAAGTCTTGTAAGAGCTCTAGTTAAGATTAAAAAGGAGTTGCATTCATGTTTACTTTTATACTTTGCATAGCATGTTTATTTTCAAGCTATCACTAAGCAACTTAAAGATTAAAACAAGAATGTGCATTATCACTTAATAAATCTCAAAGCCTACCTATTTCAACCTTAAAGTTGATTGTTGATTTGGGTAAACACCCAAGAGGCCTAGAGCACTAAAATAAAGAATTGAACCTTGCATTTCATGTTTACTTTCTTGTCTATCATGTTTATATTTTACGCCATCACTTAAACTCTAAAGATAATAAATGAGTGCACCTCATATTTATTTTATGCTCTCACTTTATTTTCTAAAAGAAGAGTAAAATGAGTTGCATAGCATGTTTAAATTTATGTCACCACCTAAATGGTCTAGAGCTCAAAGACTTGCCCAAGTATCCAATGTAAAGTTTTAAGAAAACGTTGGTTTTTCAATGAAGCCATTTTGGCCTTGTGGTGATGATGATGGGCTTGGTGTGAGTTCATCTAATCACAAGTGCCCATAGCCATGTTTTGAAATTTTTCTAAGCTTAGGAGTACCTAAGGAGCATTATGAATAAGATTATATGTTTTAAATCTATTTTATGAGAAAATTAATTTAGCTACTGATCTTGCTTGGACTTTAATGATTTTAATGAGATAAATTGGTTTCTAAAAGAGTTTGAGTTCCTAAAATTGTTCCAAGAGAAAACTAGCAACTTGTATGCATTTTAATTCATGAGATTATGTGATTTTATGGGCTTATGATTTCGGTTCTGCCCTTCATGATTGGCTGCTGTACAAATGTTGTTCTAAGGTGTTTAAAATGTGTAAAATTATGTTTGAGTGAAGGGAGGATCGATTTAGAGAAGTTAGAAAAGAATAAGTAACTTAAAAGGATCAAGAATGAGAATTCTAGAACACCTTAATGCACAAAAATGCAATTCTGTTCCAGCATAATTAATTCAAGTGTAATTGGTTCATAATCAGTAGGATATGCATAAAAACCTTTCATAAATGATTAGGTATTAATTACTAAGCTTAAGGTGATGATAAGGACTTAAAATAGGAATTCTAGCACACTTAGACATGGCAAGATGTGATTCTGTCCAGCAAAGCTAAATTGAGGAAAAGTGAATTATAACTTAGTAAACATGCCTAGGAATCCCTCATAATTGGTTTAGGGATTGATTATGAAGCCTTAGGCGAAGACGGATCTTAAAAAGGGTCACGAACGGAGATTCTAGAGCCCGTAAGTATGTGATATTTTCCTGCCCAAACTACATAATGCTGTATGGAATTTTAAGTGTGCCTAAAACTTAGTGAGAATTTTAAGTAATGATCCCTTAGGTGTTATAAAAACCTTTAGTGAGGATTAGAATGACCGAAATATGAGTTTAAGACCCGTAAGGGTCACATCATAAGATACTATGAGATAGGAGGTCGAGTGAGCATACTTATGATGATGAGCCCGTGCACACTTATGATGATGTGATTATGTTAAGTTCCTTGAGCATGAAACTTTATGTGCATAATGTGATTTGGTGATATGATGAAATGTTGTGTTTGAAATGCATAATGTTTCAAATATATGAATGAAATTGAGAAATATGCTCATGTGAACTAGAAAGTATTGCAATGAGAAAGTTCCATGAAAATGATGCATGTGACTGAAATTATGTGGCATGACTCAAATTTGAGGAAATTCGGAGAGTAGCTGTTATGCCGAATTTCCGTCAAATTTGAGGGACAAAAGAAAGTTTTTGAGAAATATGAAGTTTAAAGTTATATGAGACGCATTTCTCCTGCTAGAATGAGAAAGTAAACGTGGGGGTATGGACGTCGAGCCATCCGAAGCGGACAAAGTCGCTGGTCTTAACCAGTCGATGCGTTTCGAAGAATGAAAGTATATGATGTTTAAGGTGACACCGAGACGTACTTCTCCTCTCCGGTGAGAGAAGGTAAAACCGTGAGGGCATAGACATTCCTGCCAAAGCGGACAAAGTCGCTGGTCTTAACCAGTCGATGCGTTTCGAAGAAGGAAAAAGTCCCGTGATGGGTGATCCTTAGGCCCCTACCCGTACTCTGGAGTCGGGATTATGATGATTATGTTTATGATTCGCTTATCAAGAGGATAAGTAAGAACTAGTGATGACTAGTTAAGGTATGAGCTCATAGCCTAGTTTAAGGGTGCGGTTACTATATTATTGGTGTCACAAGTATGAGAAAAGGAAAGATGTTCAAGAGAAAGGTTACATGCCACTTATATGTTGATTGATAATTGTTTGATTTACCTAAAAGTCCTGTCATGCATCCATGAACTATTATGTTGCATACATGTATTAAGAATCATTATAAAAGACATGGACCTTGGATAAATACCTTTGTGAAAACCTCATAATGAACTTATGCATGCTTAACCTTTTCATAATAAACCCAAGGTTCCTGGGACGTAAACGATGACACTAGGATAGAGGATTTCCTCCTGAGACTCTTTAGCAAGATTCACCACCCTCTCTTTTTTTCCGTTACGTCTTCAGACATCGATGGCGTCGTTCGTGATTTCATTGACCCGCCTACATGGGAGGTGCACTATGACCCCGAGCATCAGTCCTACCACTTCAAGGGTCATTGCGAGGTGCGCGTTTTTGCATACGTGGGACGCCCTTTTGCTTTCCCCGTCTCCAGCTATCGTTTCGATCCGACTTCACCCTTTGGCGACGACCTGATCTTTGAGAGGACACGACCTCGAGACGAGCAGGCCCGTCGTGCCCATCCTTCCTCGTCGAGGGCTCTTCCCTTCATTTCCTATGGGTCTCGGAGAGGTAGGACAGTCACCAGCGAGAGCATGCGAGGCGCGGAAGCCCGAAAGGCGACCACGACGCGGAGGCCACACTGTTCCCTCGTTTGCTATGCCTAGATCCCCTCTTCGTTGGGCTACATCCGAGGAGCTTCGTCAGTTCGCGGGCTACATCTCCCCAACCAAAGATCGGCATCGCAGGTAGGCTTAGAGAGAGGGTAGCGATAGTTAGGTGTTTATCTTTTGGGGTTATTACCATGTATTTGTCTTTATGTTTCTTATTGTCCTAAGCTCTGCCCACTAGTATGGGTAAGACTTTATGTTTCTGTTATATTTCCGTTGTGATGTACTAAACTATATTATCTAATGTGATGAGGAATGATGTTTATGATGGATGTGTTCTTTAATGCTTATGTTTTGTATGTTTTATTTATTCTTCCGCTTCACGTTGATTAGGTTACGCGCAAAGGCTCACACTTTGTTTTATATAAATCATTTCAAAAAAAAATTTACCCGTATTTTCCGCTAAGTATTTTATAAATGAATTTAAAGAGAAGTAATAACTAATAATTAGTCTTGATACGTCCTAGGCGTATTAGGGTTAAATATTAGGGTGTTACAATTTGGGTGCTACAAGTGAGCAGCATCACCACTGAAAATGTTGTGTTGAACCAATTAAAGAAGCTACTGAACCATTTCCTACCTTTATGTGTAGTAGGATCAAATTGGTCAACACCAAATAGTATGCTACATGGCCTTATACTAGGAGACTATGCCTAAATGGGTAAGTCCCAAAAGCACAACACCAAGTTGAGATGTGCAAGGCTTTGAAAATCCAGTCAATAGTGGACAACAAAAATCTCATCTACCTACTTCTCACTTCGGAACTTGACTTTCCTTTTCCCCAAAAGCAGCCACTAGAGCTTGTGCAATACCAGAAAGAGTAATGTTAAGTTAACAACAAAATTGCATAACAAATGCACACTATATGCACGTACAACCTTGTCCAAAAAGAACACGATCATTGGGCACACCATGCACATAGTTGGTATGGCAAAACTTATCTTCCAACTAATAGAATCTTGCATATAGACAATCACTGTTGAGTAAGCCGCATCACCACTGAAAAGTTTTGTAGAACCAATTGAGGAAACTATTAAAGCCTTTCCTTCCTTATTTTGTAGTAGGATCAAATTGATCAACACTTAATGGTATGCTACATGGCTTTATACCCAGAGCCTATGCCTAAATGGGAAAATCCCAAAAGTAGAGCACTAAGATAAGATGTCCTATGCTTAAAAAATCCTAATAGTGATGGATCATAGAGAATCCCATCTACCTTCTCACTTGGAAGCTTGACTTTCCTTTTCTAGGTAGCCACTAGAACTAGTACAATACCAAAAAGAGTAATGTTAGGTGAACAACAAAATTTCACAATAAATGCACACCACATGCACGTACAACCTTGTCCCCACAAAGAACAAGATGATAGGGACAACATGCACACAGTTAGTATGGCAAAACGTATCTTCCAGTTAATAGAATGTTAGATACAAACAATGACTGTTTGAGTGAGCAGCATTACCTGAAAATGTTGTGTTGAACCAATTCAAGAAGCTCCTGAACCAATTCCTTCCTTTATTCTAGTAGGATCAAATTGGTTAACACCAAATACTATGCTACATGGTCTTATACTAGAGCCTATCCTTAGATGGGTAAGTCCAAAAGCACAACACCAAGTTGAGATGTGCTAGGCTTCAAATTCCAGTCAATAGTGGATCATAGAAAATCCCATCTACCAACTTCTCACTTAGGAACTTGACTTTACTTTTCCCCATAGGCAGCCACTAGAGCTTGTGTAATACCAGAAAGGGTAATGCTAAGTGAACAACAAATGCACACCACATACACGTACAACCTTGTCCCCAAGAAGAACAAGATGATTGAGCAAAACATGCACATAGTTGATATGGCAAAACTTATCTTCCAGCTAATAGAATCTTGCATATAGACAATCACTTTGAGTAAGCCGCATACCATGAAAATGTTTTGTAGAACCAATTGAAGAAACTATTGAAGTCTTTCCTTCCTTATTTTGTAGTAGGATCAAATTGATCAACACTTAATGGTATGCTACATGGCTTTATACTAGCAGAGCCTATGCCTAAATGGGAAAATCCCAAAAGTAGAGCACTAAGATGAGATGTCCTATGCTTAGAAAATTCTAATTAGTGATGGATCATAGAAAATCCCATCTACCTGCTTCTCACTTGGGAGCTTGACTTTCCTTTTCCTGTAGGCAGCCACTAGAACTTGTACAATACCAAAAAGAGTAATGTTAGGTGAACAACAAAATTTCACAATAAATGCACACCACATGCACGTACAACCTTGTCCCCACAAAGAACAAGATGATTGGGCACAACATGCACAAGTTGGTATGGCAAAACGTATCTTCCAGCTAATAGAATGTTAGATACAAACAATGATTGTTTGAGTGAGCAGCATCACCATTGAAAATGTTGTGTTGAACCAATTAAAGAAGCTACTGAACCATTTCCTTCCTTTATCTGGAGTAGGATCAAATTGGTTAACACCAAATACTATGCTACATGGCCTTATACTAGAGCCTATGCCTAGATGGGTAAGTCCAAAAAGCACAACACCAAGTTGAGATGTGCTAGGCTTCGAAATTCCAGACAAAAGTGGATCATAGAAAATCCCATCTACCTACTTCTCACTTAGGAACTTGACTTTACTTTTCCCCATAGGCAGCCACTAGAGCTTGTGTAATACCAGAAAGGGTAATGTTAAGTGAACAACAAATGCACACCACATACACGTACAACCTTGTCCCAAGAAGAACAAGATGATTGAGCAAAACATGCACATAGTTGATATGGCAAAACTTATCTTCCAGCTAATAGAATCTTGCATATAGACAATCACTTTGAGTAAGCCGCATCACCACTGAAAATGTTTTGTAGAACCAATTGAAGAAACTATTGAACTCTTTCCTTCCTTATTGTGTAGTAGGATCAAATTGATCAACACTTAATGGTATGCTACATGGCTTTATACAGCAGAGCCTATGCCTAAATGGGAAAATCCCAAAAGTAGAGCACTAAGATGAGATGTCCTATGCTTAGAAAATCCTAATCAGTGATGGATCATAGAAAATCCCATCTACCTGCTTCTCACTTGGGAGCTTGACTTTCCTTTTCCTATAGGCAGCCACTAGAACTTGTGCAATACCAAAAAGAGTAATGTTAGGTGAACAACAAAATTTCATAATAAATGCACACCACATGCACGTACAACCTTGTCCCCACAAAGAACAAGATGATTGGGCACAACATGCACAAAGTTGGTATGGCAAAACCTATCTTCCAGCTAACAGAATCTTGGATACAAACAATGACTGTTTGAGTGAGCAGCATCACCATTGAAAATGTTGTGTTGAACCAATTAAAGAAGCTCCTGAACCATTTCCTTCCTTTATCTAGTAAGATCAAATTGGTCAACACCAAATACTATGCTACATGGCCTTATACTAGCAGAGCCTATGCCTAGATGGGTAAGTCCCAAAAGCACAACACCAAGTTGAGATGTGCTAGGCTTCAAATTCCAGTCAATAGTGGATCATAGAAAATCCCATCTACCTACTTCTCACTTAGGAACTTGACTTTACTTTTCCCCATAGGCAGCCACTAGAGCTTGTGTAATACCAGAAAGAGTAATGTTAAGTGAACAACAAATGCACCCACATACACGTACAACCTTGTCCCCAAAAAGAACAAGATGATTGAGCAAAACATGCACATAGTTGATATGGAAAAACTTATCTTCCAGCTAATAGAATCTTGCATATAAACAATCACTGTTTGAGTAAGCCGCATCACCATGAAAATGTTTTGTAGAACCAATTGAAGAAACTATTGAACTCTTTCCTTCCTTATTTTGTAGTAGGATCAAATTGATCAACACTGAATGGTATGCTACATGGCTTTATACAGCAAACCTATGCCTAAATGGGAAAATCCCAAAAGTAGAGCACTAAGATGAGATGTCCTATGCTTAGAAAATCCTAATCAGTGATGGATCATAGAAAATCCCATCTACCTGCTTCTCACTTGGGAGCTTGACTTTCCTTTTCCTGAGGCAGCCACTAGAACTTGTGCAATACCAAAAAGAGTAATGTTAGGTGAACAACAAAATTGCACAATAAATGCACACCACATGCACGTACAACCTTGTCCCCACAAAGAACAAGATGATTTGGGCACAACATGCACACAATTGGTATGGCAAAACCTATCTTCCAGCTAAGAGAATCTTGGATACAAACAATGACTGTTTGAGTGAGCAGCATCACCACTGAAAATGTTGTGTTGAACCAATTAAAGAAGCTATTGAACCATTTCCTTCCTTTATGTAGTAGGATCAAATTGGTCAACACCAAATAGTATGCTACATGGCCTTATACTAGCAGAGCCTATGCCTAGATGGGTAAGTCCCAAAAGCACAACACCAAGTTGAGATGTGCTAGGCTTCAAAATTCCAGTCAATAGTGGATCATAGAAAATCCCATCTACCTACTTCTCACTTTTGAACTTGACTTTACTTTTCCCCATAGGCAGCCACTAGAGCTTGTGCAATACCAGAAAGAGTAATGTTAAGTGAACAACAAAATTGCACAACAAATGCACACCACATACACGTACAACCTTGTCCCCAAAAAGAACAAGATGATTGAGCACACCATGCACATAGTTGGTATGGCAAAACTTATCTTCCAGCTAATAGAATCTTGCATATAGACAATCACTGTTTGAGTAAGCCGCATCACGCTGAAAATGTTTTTAGAACCAATTGAAGAAACTATTGAACTCTTTCCTTCCTTATTTTGTAGTAGGATCAAATTGATCAACATTAATGGTATGCTACATGGCTTTATACTAGCAGAGCCTATGCCTAAATGGGAAAACCCAAAAGTAGAGCACTAAGATGAGATGTCCTATGCTTAGAAAATCCTAATCAGTGATGGATCATAGAAAATCCCATCTATCTTCTCACTTGGGAGCTTGACTTTCCTTTTCCTGTAGGCAGCCACTAGAACTTGTGCAATACAAAAAGAGTAATGTTAGGTGAACAACAAAATTTCACAATAAATGCACACCACATGCACGTACAACCTTGTCCCCACAAAGAACAAGATGATTGGGCACAACATGCACAAAGTTGGTATGGCAAAACCTATCTTCCAGCTAAGAATCTTGGATACAAACAATGACTGTTTGAGTGAGCAGCATCACCACTGAAAATGTTGTGTTGAGCCAATTAAAGAAGCTACTGAACCATTTCCTTCCATTATCTAGTAGGATCAAATTGGTCAACACCAAATAGTATGCTACATGGCCTTATACTAGCAGAGCCTATGCCTAGATGGGTAAGTCCCAAAAGCACAACACCAAGTTGAGATGTGCTAGGCTTTGAAAATCCAGTCAATAGTGGATCATAGAAAATCCCATCTACCTACTTCTCACTTAGGAACTTGACTTTACTTTTCCCCAAAAGCAGCCACTAGAGCTTGTGCAATACAGAAAGAGTAATGTTAAGTGAACAACAAAATTGCACAACAAATGCACCCTATATACACGTACAACCTTGTCCCCAAAAAAAACGATGATTGAGCACACCATGCACATAGTTGGTATGGCAAAACTTATCTTCCAGCTAATAGAATCTTGCATATAGACAATCACTGTTGAGTAAGCCGCATCACCAGAAAATGTTTTGTAGAACCAATTGAAGAAACTATTGAAGTCTTTCCTTCCTTATTTTGTAGTAGGATCAAATTGATCAACACTTAATGGTATGCTACATGGCTTTATACCAGCAGAGCCTATGCCTAAATGGGAAAATCCCAAAAGTAGAGCACTAAGATGAGATGTCCTATGCTTACAAAATCCTAATAGTGATGGATCATAGAAAATCCCATCTACCTTCTTCTCACTTGGAAGCTTGACTTTCCTTTCCTGAGGCAGCCACTAGAACTTGTACAATACCAAAAAGAGTAATGTTAGGTGAACAACAAAATTTCACAATAAATGCACACCACATGCACCTACAACCTTGTCCCCACAAAGAACAAGATGATTGGGCATAACATGCACACAATTGGTATGGTAAAACCTATCTTCCAACTAACGAATCTTGGATACAAACAATGACTGTTTGAGTGAGGCATCACCACTGAAAATGTTGTGTTGAAAAATTAAAGAAGCTACTCAACCATTTCCTTCCTTTTCTGTTGTAGGATCAAATAGGTCAACACCAAATAGTATGCTACATGGCCTTATACTAGCAGAGCCTATGCCTAGATGGGTAAGTCCCAAAAGCACAACACCAAGTTGAGATGTGCTAGGCTTCGAAATTCCAGTCAATAGTGGATCATAGAAAATCCCATCTACCTACTTCTCACTTAGGAACTTGACTTTACTTTTCCCCATAGGCAGCCACTAGAGCTTGTGCAATACTAGAAAGGGTAATGCTAAGTGAACAACAAATGCACACCACATGCACGTACAACCTTGTCCCCAAAAAGAACAAGATGATTGAGCACAACATGCACATAGTTGGTATGGCAAAACTTATCTTCCAGCTAATAGAATCTTGCATATAGACAATCACTGTTGAGTAAGCCGCATCACCACTTAAAATGTTTTGTAGAACCCATTGAAGAAACTATTGAAGTCTTTCCTTCCTTATTTTGTAGTAGGATCAAATTGATCAACATGAATGGTATGCTACATGGCTTTATACCGCAGAGCCTATGCCTAAATGGGAAAACCCAAAAGTATAGCACTAAGATGAGATGTCCTATGCTTAGAAAATCCTAATCAGTGATGGATCATAGAAAATCCCATCTACCTCTTCTCACTTGGGAGCTTGACTTTCCTTTTCCTGTGGCAGCCACTAGAACTTGTACAATACCAAAAAGAGTAATGTTAGTGAACAACAAAATTTCACAATAAATGCACACCACATGCACGTACAACCTTGTCCCCACAAAGAACAAGATGATTGAGCAAACCATGCACAAAGTTGGTATGGCAAAACCTATCTTCCAGCTAACAAAATCTTGGATAAAAACAATGACTGTTTGAGTGAGCAACATCACCTGAAAATGTTGTGTTGAACCAATTGAAAAAGCTATTGAACCATTTCCTTCCTTTATTTGTAGTAGGATCAAATTGGTCAACACCAAATAGTATGCTACATGGCCTTATACTAGCAGAGCCTATGCCTAGATGGGTAAGTCCCAAAAGCACAACACCAAGTTGAGATGTGCTAGGCTTCGAAATTCAAGTCAATAGTGGATCATAGAAAATCCCATCTACCTACTTCTCACTTAGGAACTTGACTTTACTTTTCCCCATAGGCAGCCACTAGAGCTTGTGCAATACCAGAAAGAGTAATGTTAAGTGAACAACAAAATTGCACAACAAATGCACACTACACGTACAACCTTGTCCCCAAAAAGAACAAGATGATTGAGCACAGCATGCACATAGTTGATATGGGAAAACTTATCTTCTAGCTAATAGAATCTTGCATATAGACAATCACTGTTTGAGTAAGCCGCATCACCGCTGAATATGTTTTTAGAACCAATTGAAGAAACTATTGAACTCTTTCCTTCCTTATTTTGTAGTAGGATCAAATTGATCAACATGAATGGTATGCTACATGGCTTTATACCAACAGAGCCTATGCCTAAATGGGAAAACCCTAAAAGTAGAGCACTAAGATGAGATGTCCTATGCTTAGAAAATCCTAATCAGTGATGGATCATAGAAAATCCCATCTACCTGCTCTCTTGGGAGCTTGACTTTCCTTTTCCTGAGGTAGCCACTAGAACTTGTGTAATACCAAAAAGAGTAATGTTAGGTGAACAACAAAATTTCACAATAAATGCACACCACATGCACGTACAACCTTGTCCCCACAAAAACAAGATGATTGGGCACAACATGCATACAGTTGGTATGGCAAAACCTATCTTCCAGCTAACAGAATCTTGGATACAAACAATGACTGTTTGAGTGAGCAGCATCACCACTGAAAATGTTGTGTTGAACCAATGAAAGAAGCTACTGAACCATTTCCTTCCTTTATCTGGAGTAGGATCAAATTGGTCAACACCAAATAGTATGCTACATGGCCTTATATTAGCAGAGCCTATGCCTAGATGGGTAAGTCCCAAAAGCACAACACCAAGTTGAGATGTGCTAGGCTTCAAAATTTCAGTCAATAGTGGATCATAGAAAATCCCATCTACCTACTTCTCACTTAGGAACTTGACTTTACTTTTCCCATAGGCAGCCACTAGAGCTTGTGCAATACTAGAAAGAGTAATGTTAAGTGAACAACAAAATTGCACAACAAATGCACACCACATGCATGCACAACCTTGTCCCCAAAAAGAACAAGATGATTGAGCCAGCATGCACATAGTTGGTATGGCAAAACTTATCTTCAGCTGATAAAATCTTGCATATAGACAATCACTGTTTGAGTAAGCCGCATCACCACTAAAATGTTTTGTAGAACCCATTGAAGAAACTATTGAAGTCTTTCCTTCCTTATTTTGTAGTAGGATCAAATTGATCAACATGAATGGTATGCTACATGGCTTTATACCGCAGAGCCTATGCCTAAATGGGAAAATCCCAAAATTAGAGCACTAAGATGAGATGTCCTATGCTTAGAAAATCCTAATCAGTGATGGATCATAGAAAATCCTATCTACCTGCTTCTCACTTGGGAGCTTGACTTTCCTTTTCCTGTAGGCAGCCACTAGAACTTGTACAATACCAAAAAGAGTAATGTTATGAACAACAAAATTTCACAATAAATGCACACTATATGCACATACAACCTTGTCCCCACAAAGAACAAGATGATTGGTCACAACAACCACAAAGTTGGTATGGCAAAACTTATCTTCGCTAACAGAATCTTGGATACAAATAATGACTGTTTAAGTGAGCAACATCACCATGAAAATGTTGTATTGAACCAATGAAAGAAGCTATTGAACCATTTCCTTCCTTTAGTAGGATCAAATTTGTCAACACCAAATAGTATGCTACATGGCCTTATACTCAGAGCCTATGCCTAGATGGGTAAGTCCCAAAAGCACAACACCAAGTTGAGATGTGCTAGGCTTCGAAATTCCAGTCAATAGTGGATCATAGAAAATCCCATCTACCTACTTCTCACTTAGGAACTTGACTTTACTTTTCCCCATAGGCAGCCACTAGAGCTTGTGCAATACCAAAAAGAGTAATGTTAAGTGAACAACAAAATTGCACAACAAATGCACACTACATACACGTACAACCTTGTCCCCAAAAGAATAAGATGATTGAGCATAGTATGCACATAGTTGGTATGACAAAACTTATCTTCCAGCTAATAGAATCTTGCATATAGACAATCACTGTTTGAGTAAGCCATCACCATGAAAATGTTTTTAGAACCAATTGAAGAAACTATTGAACTCTTTCCTTCCTTATTTTGTAGTAGGATCAAATTGATCAACATTGAATGGTATGTTACATGGCTTTATACAGCAGAGCCTATGCCTAAATGGGAAAACCCAAAAGTAGAGCACTAAGATGAGATGTCCTATGCTTAGAAAATCCTAATCAATGATGGATTATAGAAAATCCCATCTACCTGCTTCTCACTTGGGAGCTTGACTTTCCTTTCCGCAGCCACTAGAACTTGTACAATACCAAAAAGGTAATGTTAGGTGAACAACAAAATTGCACAATAATTGCACACCACATGCATGTACAACCTTGTCCCCACAAAGAACATGATGATTGGGCACAACATGCACACAGTTGATATGGCAAAACCTATTTTCCAGCTAAGAATCTTGGATACAAACAATGCCTATTTGAGTGAGGCATCACCACTAAAAATGTTGTGTTGAACCAATTAAAGAAGCTTCTGAACCATTTCCTTCCTTTATCTAGTAGATCAAATTGGTCAACACCAAATAGTATGCTCATGGCCTTATATCAGAGCCTATGCCTAAATGGGTAAGTCCCAAAAGCACAACACCAAGTTGAGATGTGCTAGGCTTTTAAAATCCAGTCAATAGTGGATCTTAGAAAATCCCATCTACCTACTTCTCACTTAGGAACTTGACTTTCTTTTCCCATAGGCAGCCACTAGAGCTTGTGCAATACAGAAAGAGTAATGTTAAGTGAACAATAAAATTGCACAACAAATGCACACCACATGCACGTACAACCTTGTCCCCAAAAAGAACAAGATGATTATGGAACAAATCCCCATTGGGTTATCTCCCTCATTGTCAATTAAATCCCTATTTATGGTGATATCTTCCTCATTCAAATCGTCAGATAACTCATTCCTATCACCTATTTTCTTTGTTCAAATGCTACGTATGGTATCCAATACATTAGACATCTTGCGATATGCACTGACCTTACACGTGAAAATCAACTTTAATAGTGTCTTCACATGATTTAAACTTCACTTTCCCTTCTAAATCAGAAATTTCTTCAATCGTGGTTAATAAAAAAGGGTGGATGTATGTACCATGGTTTTCATCATGAACAACATAACAATTGCAACAATTAGCATATGTACAAGTGGAATTTGCAATGTCGATAACCTTTACTGTACAAACAATATCACATGTTAATTCTCTATTCTAGAAAAACTGTGTTATTATAGGAAACGACACCAAGAAGCGGAAGGGACAACTTTGGTGCCACTACCTTCTGGACGGACTGGCAACCATACCTAGAGATGGGTATGCAAACCGGCCAGCGTTTCCTACTCTATGGACCACAATTAAAAACTGGATCGGAATTCGTTTCATAAATAGGTTTATTTTAGCCCGGTCCACGTCCGCCCATATAAGCCCAGAGTCATACCAATTCCGCATTACCCCTTTTTTCTATTCATATTTTTTGGCCACACCACCGGATCGGCAAAGCTACCAGTCCTTTTTTCTTCTTTCATATGTTTTTTATACCCTATATAATATTATATTTATATATTTATATTTATATAGTATATTTTACCTCGCAAAATATATATACACATTTTTCATTAACATATTATCAATCAAATATGCATAACTCCTCCAATCATAAAAAATAGACTATAAAAAAAATATAAATTAACAACTACCAACTATCAAATACTAAACATAAGCAAATCAAATTCCAAATACAAATACAAAAAATAGTAGAATAAACTAACTCACCAAAGTCAATCCATCAAGAACATAAATAAACACGCAAAATGGAAGCATTCCCTCACTTATGCGGGCTAGCGGGTTGGTCTACCCGGGGTCAGGCTCATTTAGCCCGGATTCAGCGGTTTGGACCAAAAAAGTCCAGATCGGATTAAAAATTTCTGGCACATTTTTGTGTAGATTGCAAGTTAAACGAATCAGAGTAGAGGGCGTACCCGTATACCCAACTCTAGCCACACCTCTTCTCTAGCAAGCCAATAGTGATGGCTAGCCCCAAAACCACGAGCCACACAACACAATGGCAATACAACCTTACACAAGCCCGAACTCCCACATCTTCGCAGTTGTCAATGGAACTTACGGCCTACAAGTCAAGATGGTGCTCCACTCAACGTGTTCTTTTCCAGAAATCCAGCTCAAGCCTCTACAACTAGAAACATGAACCCCAATCCTAACACAACCCTCACCTGGTCTCCCAGGAAACACTCGACCCATCTATTTGTTTTCTCATCGAAGCTACTGGCCATAACTCATCACCACATAAAGGTCCACTGCTAGTGAAGATTGTAGTGCCGTCATAATCAAACATTATCAGGCCTCAACGACAACACTCGCATAGGATCCTGCCACCAGGCTGTCCGCTTCGCCTACCATGAAGAGGCTTGGTGCACTCTACGAGTAGCCTCCATGGATGTTATGTGCTTGAAACTCTCAAAAAGAGATGAGGAATTAGGGTTTCGCAAACAATTAGGCCACTATCCCATTAGCACAAACCCACACACAAAAAAGGTGCAGGCAATGCATGAAATAGCAAAAATGCTACACTTGGGAATCGAACCAAGGCCGTTGCACAAGCAAGCAACACATGCAACCACTAGACCACATGTCTAGTATGTTTCAAATAATGCATGATTATATCAATATTATACTCTTTCAACGGATGAATGTTAGCTTAGCCTAGCAACCACGGTTAGCCATCTTCACTCAACTTATGACCCAGCTAATGTAACGTCCGAGGATGAGGCAAGGAGTGATCGCGATGCGAGAAGGCACGACGGAGCGGCTCCTACCTCCAAGAGGAGGGGTACATGAATGAACCGATTACACACTGAATGAGAGGATCCTGAGTTCTATAGGTATGGGACTATATGGTTAAGGAGGGCTTATATGAATTGATTGGTACTACCTATGCCACAAAGATGCATCTTTCTTTTCATAGCCGATCATGAAAGAACTCCAAAGTTAAGCGTGCTTGACTTAGGGTAATTTTAGGATGGGTGACCTCCTAGGATGTTTTCCCAGGAAGCATGTGAGTGAGGACAAAGCACGTTGAAAGACCCGTGTTGGTTTGTGAGGGTCTTCAATCCATAAAGCACGGGGATGTTACAAATGGTATCAAAGCCTGCACCTTTCCCAGGACGTGTGGTTCGGGGACAAACCAAGCGAAGCTGGTGGGCATGTAATGCAATCGAGGCAGGGATGATCACGTGTGAGAAGGCACGACAAGCTCCCCTCCAAGTGGAGGGATACATGAATAAACGATTACACACCCAATGAGAGGGATCCTAAGTCTATATAGGTATGGGACTATACGGTTAAGGAGGGCTATATAAATTGATTGGTACTACCTATGCCATAAAGATGCATCTTTCTTTGGGGAGCCCATCACAAAAGAACTCAAAGTTAAGCGTGCTTGACTTGGGCTAATTTTAGGATGGGTGACCTCCTGGAAAGTTTTCCAGGAAGCATGTGAATGAGGACAAAGCATGCTAAAAAGACCCATGTTGGTTTGTGGGAACGTCAATCCATAAAGCAAAGGGGATGTTAAGCTAATCCTTAATCAATGACGATTAAAGAATTTTTTAAAAGTGCTAGACATGTGTTATCCTTTTACTCAAACAACATTGATGAGACTAATTTATTATTATCTTATTTTCATGATAAATTAACTTTGATATAAATACTCTTGGACGCCAAGCATTATCTGCATGCCGACTCCATCACCACATTCGGCCAAGCTCCAATGCCACCTTCGGTCAGCTACACTACCACCTTAACTGAATTATATCATAATCTCTTAGCCGAAATCTAATAAGATATGTCTTTATTATTCTCACCTCCTATTTATTATATATCTTCATCTTAGACTCAAATTATTTGAATTTGCATACTAAGTATACCTTATCTTGGAATTAAAGCAACTTGCAAATCTCTCAAATACTGAGCATACCTCCTCTCTATCGAAATTATCTTTGATCCAAAGATTTTGATGTAGCATATATTGTCATTGTTGGCATACCTTTTGGATCTAAAAAATTCAAAATCAACATATTTTAATTTGAAGATTTTTATGTGGTGTTGGGATACTATATATCTTAATACCATTGTCATAGCCCTATGAAGAAGATCACAAATAACAAGGGAGCTTTCCATAAACCTTATCAGTTCTTCATAAATGCATTGTGTATAACTTTAATTTCTCACCACAAGCATATTAATGTAATGACATACTTTTTAAGGTAAGTTTTAAAGATCTTCATAAATACACACTTACTATTATTATTAACTCAATGTATTCAATTCGTTTGATATATTCAACTAGTATTAGAGCCTCACAATGTGCGAACATAAATTCTTAAAAATCAGTGAAATTTTGAACTAATATTTTTAAAATTAAATAAGAGATAAATTTTTTTATTACCAGGAAAATGAAAACTTGTTAAAAACATTTTTTTGTTAAAGTTACATAATCTATCTAAATTCATTTGTAAATACTAGCATAACTTTGCACTTCATGGCCCGTAAAGTTACAATGGAGATTGCAGATGGATTTTGAAAGAAATTTTTTTCCTACACATACAAACAATTTTAGGTTTTTATTTAATTTATTAATTTAAAATAATCCAATATATTGCAAATAGAAAAATTCGTCCGTAATTCAAAAGTCAAGACACATATTTAACATGTGCATTATAGATGAAAAAAGTACATTCTAGCAAAAAGAAATTAAAACGCATTGTTTCCATTAAAGGAGTTACAGATGGATTTTTCTATAATTCTTTCAATGAAATGATGCGTTTCATTGAAAGCATTACAATGGAAAAATATGTATGAAATGTTAGACTTAAGGATTAAAACACGACGCCCCCTTCTTCTTTCCTATTTCTCATTTTCACTTCTCTATTTTCTCTATATCTCTATTACAAAACCACCACCGCTAACACTATTGTTTGGGCTGTCGCTGTCACCAAAGCCTCCATTTTACAAATGACTTGTGCCATTATGTTTGTGGAAATGTTCTCTAGCTTTTAATCGGTTTATTTGTTTTTCATTTATGCCATTTTATTTTACGATTCCATTGAGTTATTAGTTTTTAATGTGTATGATTGAAAATAACACATTTGGAGCATTGGTGCCTTATTTGGTTTGGGGTGGTGGTTCCACTGTAATTGGTGTGGCACAATGGAGGACATTAACACCCTAACTTTAACATAATATGCCTAGGACGTATAATGGTTAATCATTAGTTGTGACTCTTTCGCCTTAGAACTTTTCTTGATTTTAAATTTTTGAAAATAAGTCTATGGAAAATATGACCCATTTTTTTATCATAAGACCAAACTATGAGCCATTCATGTATAAGTTATAGCATATAAATATTCATCATATAACACTTAATAATAGTACATATCATCGACATATTCTTAATTATCCATCCAATAGCAATACATGTGAATCAAAACAGTATAGCATAAACTGAGAATATCATCATATCATAACATTGACTTTAAATATCATGTCAAATAATAATAATAATAATAATAACAATGTAGAAATATTCCACAAATATAATACCATATCAATTGTACTGAGTCCATCTATAGAGTTTAAGCATACAATAATTCAAAAGCTAAGCGTAACTATGATGTAGCTAAACCCCTTGTGGGTGCATGTCTACTAGAAATTAAGTTATTAACATGTAAGAAGATGAGACAACTCCTATGTCTTGTATCAGGAAGGACTATATCCTCGCTTCAGTTGTACCACTTTATTATGGACCATAGTGTAACTCCTACATCGGCATCTCAAGGATATCCACGGATATCGCCATTAACCTCTGAAAATGAGATAGAAAGAAATGAAGAGGGAATGAGAAACTTATAAAAAAATCAGTAAGGCTTTTGCCTCTTAATATGTGTTATCATCACCGTCCCAGGAACCTCTGGGTTTCATTATGAAAATGGTGCATATATAAGGTTCATTCATTAAGTTCCAAATACCATTAGCCAAGGCCCGTATCTTTTAGCAAGAATCTTAATGTCATGAATGCAACCTACTATATCATGAATGCATGACAATACCATATGCAAGATATAATAGGATACACAACAAATAGGCATGACATAAAGAACATGTGTATATCCTTCTAACGTGATTTTTTCTTTTAGGTGACTTAGATTTCTTCTCTCTTTTCCATGGGGACCACCCTATATTTTCTCTCCTCTTGAGAGTTCTAGGTTATGAGCTCATACCTAACTAGTCGTCACTCTATACTTATCCTCTTGCTAAGTTAAATTCTCGACTCCTAGATGTGGATAAGGGGCATGGGATCACCTTTCATAACCATTAATTTCTGAAGTCTAAAGGATTCCCTTATTAGATCACCTCCTTGTCACAACCCACCTAAGGAATGTGACCGGCATGTGAAGAATCTCAGCACGTAACTCTCGTGACCTCTGAGTCTCTCTATATGCATAAAATAACATAATTTGTATTCTAAAATCATAACTTCATCTAAATCTCTATTTTAACTTTATGTCTAAAATTATAAAACTGAAATACTTGATATATGAAGCTCTAAAATATTCTTAATAATACTCTAACAATCAATTTAGCTTATGAACTGGTATCATAATTTCATCTCTAGCTTGTACGTAACTTTGATCAAACTCTCCAATTTCAATTCATACTTGTAAAACTAAAACATATACATAATTGTGCCTAGTACTGAAATTTAATACATAATCTAAAAATAATGCATAGCTTGGATCCTTCCCAAAACTACTAAGTATTCTACTCTAACAAGACTCTAAACTAGGCCTTGCACCAAAGTAAGACTCACCACTAAGAACAACTATGTCTGCCAAATAGGAGGCTAAGTAACATCTGACCTAACTATGAGGGAAAGGAGAGGGGTGAGTTCATCAAAACTCAATGAGTGAGCCTCCACTCACAACCCACATAGGACAACAACAAATATACATAACATATACATACAACTGATGTAAAACATTTTATATAATTTCATATAACTTGTTCTAAAATAATAATTTAACTAAATCCATGGCAATAACTAGTAGAGAAACAACAGGATGTTCTGTACATAAATAGAAGCTGATAACTGAGCCAAAGACTAATCTGATAGGTACCTAACTAGGTCCCATAAATGGACACCGCTTGGGTTCCTTACCGTGGGTGAGCTAGTCCTTTAGCGGACCACTTGGTACCAAGGTTAACGATCGATACTCTGTTAACTCGCTGATTTGTTTCTCACTAATTACTAAAATAATAATAATAATAACATGCAATTAAACTGGATAAATCTGAAAGCTTTAAATTTATATAATTCTAACAATTTGACTGTAGCATAACTGAGGTTCTAAAATCATGCCCAAGGGATCACCAGCTTGAAGACATAGTGATTTCAAGCTTAGAGTATGGATCTGACAATTGTTATGAATCGTACTTTATTCTACACTTTTAATAAATCATATATGATGTTCTAAAATCTTAATAGGAAATCCATAGTCTGAAAACATGATAATCAATACTTCTGTTGTAAACATTAAACTAAGGTCTATAATTTCATAAACTGGATAAAGATATTTCATAACATGCAAGATATCAAATATGGTCCCATGAGCTTTCTAAAATAAGGTTTTCATGATAACTGTGAAAAACAATAATTTTTTTCTAAAAATTGGCATAATCCATGAAAGCATGTATTTGGCATAAGTCATTCTAGAATTTCATAAATAATTTATATAATGCTGAAAAATACTAATAATAACCAAAAGTATAGTCATGAGCTTAAACTCACTCACCATTTGAAGCTAAGAGTATGTGGGCTCCACCAACTTGATAGCTTGGAATGGCACCAACAACTACCATAGAGTAATCATAACTCTAGATTAAACTCTAATAATCTCTAGAGAGCTCTATTCTAACTCTAACAAAATCGAGGGAGCACCCCACTTAACAATAGTGAAAGAATATTGGACCAAATCCAAGATTATGAAGAAATGGAGACATAATCTAACAACATATACTCACCTTGAAGCTTGAAAATGATGGATTTGAGAGAAAAATGAAAATTGATGGAGAAGAAGAAGGGAACGCATTCTGCGCATTTTGCTTGTTTGGGGGTTTTAAAGAGAAACGAGGTCTCACTAACTGGGCGGTTATATGACCGCGCGGTCTAACCATGCCTTGTGTTCCACGTGGACATACTTATGACAACCTGGGTAGTCATATGATGGCTGAGGCGGTCCTCTCTCCGCGGCGCACCGACACTCTGCTAACCGCCAGCGGTTACATGACCTGGGGCGGTCTACAAGAGGTTCATTTACTTTAAAATATAAATGTAAATAAGGAAATACGCCCTCCCAATTTGGATTCAAATAAAATATCAAAAAATTCAAAATCCTAACAACTCAAAATCCAAATTTTGGGTTTTAGTTCAAATAGGAAATTTTCAAAATTTTCTAAACTTGTGGGTTAAAATCGAAACGTTTAAAGGTTTGATAAAATCCATTAAAAATCACTCTTCAACTTATTTTTGTTGAAGGAATAATTACTAGGACTTTTGATCCCAAGAATGTCACTCTATATATAGCCCTCCAAGGAGGCATAGGGTCCAGACTTAACAAAAATCAGAACCAACGGTGGGTCTCGCAGGACCCTGAGACTAAGGATGGGACAGGCCAAGCGGCCTTCAGGGCCTATGGCCTGGCCTGCGAAAATTAACGTCAGGCCAGGCCTTCTAAAGCCTATTTAGTTTAATAGGTTAGCCTAAGCTTGTTCTATAGCCAGGCGACCTGGCATGTTTAATTGTTATACATTTATTTTAGTTTTATAAAAGCTTATAGATGGGATTTGAACCCTGGCACATCAACTCCATTGGCTCTTACCACTGAGCCACGAGTTATTTGTGTTAATTTTACCTGGAAGTTTTTATTGATATCTTATACTTATTTTCATTTAAATTTAAAACTTTTAAAATCTCCAAATACAAAGTCAAACACCAAACATATGGAAACAAAAATAACCCTAGAGAGTATTCTTTTCAGTCCTTTCCTTTGTGCCACCAACATCCAACACCATTACACCAAGGTTCCATCTTTCACTCTTAGGCTGCACTCGGCCGCTTGTCCGTCATCCTCACCAAGCTATCCACATACACAATCCGTCCTCACCCCACCAAGCCGTCCGTTCTCCTCGTCTCTTCATCCTCTCAAGTTGCGCTTGTAGCCCCGTCACCTCATCCCCGCAAGCCCGCACTCGCTCCTCGTCTCCTCATCCTCTCAGGTCAGGCCGTCATTATCGTAGCGCGCAGCCCGTTGTCATTCAGCAAAAGCCCCAACCCGGTGGAGTAACAGTGAGAGCCCCTAACCCAATCAGCGAGAACCACCGTGGATCGTGCACCCAACCTAGTCGTAGCCTTCCGGCCCACACACCCTCCGGTGACCCATTGGCCAATGCCTAAGCTTGTGACGTGAAGCCGTGGAGGGTTGAAACTCTGAAATACTGAAAGGTACTAATATTATGTCTTAATAACCAATTATGCCTATGTGAACCAAGTAAATACCGAACACCCCCAATCACTAGATATGGATGTGTTCTTCTCGAAGTGGAAATCACATATTATATCTTCCTACTAGAAATAATCGAAGAACACATGTTAAATGCAGATGTGTTTTTTTTTCAAAAACATACTTGTTTAATCTACTATATAACAGGTTTATTTGGCTTCTACATTTGATAGTGATGAGATAATATCATCTAGTACACTTTCCCTGGCCATATTAAAAGCAATGGACAAGGAGTCACACCAATTACACCAACAATTCAAGCCAACCTCAAGATTTGATTTTTTATTGGTTTGTTAGGTTTGTTTGAAGATTATATTTTATTTAGTTATGTAATATTTAACTGAGCCTTGAGGCCTATTATGTAGATTGCAGAATTTTTTATTTGTTTGAGTGAATTTTAGAACAGGCTTTATAACCAGGTTTCAAGTTAGTAAGCTTATCTTTAAATGCTAGGCCATGGCGAAAATAAAACCTATAACAGGTAACAGGCTAGGCTCAAGCCTAGTGTTCCTGTTCAGGCCTGCCCTTTAGGGCGTGGCCTAACCTTTTCCACCCTACCTAGACTGAACGAACTCATCTACTACACGTGTACACTGGGCATTATACTCTTATAACCATTAATACCTGAAGTTCTGAAGGATCATTTCCATGTGTCTTATGTCACTTTTCAATCATAGCATGTTATTTAGAGATGCAAGCATGAACATATAATCATAACTTATTCTTTAATATCTCACACTCATAAAACACTTAAATAATGCACCTCAATATAACATGCCACCAATTATCGTGTAATTGATCACATGCATCACAAGTCATATAATTTTCAACTTTAACACATGAACATGGTTTTTCATAAGACATCATTCATATTGACCTTATCAAATTATCAATATTTACACTTAGGACCCAAAGGGTCAAAATTGCAATTCTCAAAGATTAGGGTCAAATTGTAATTTTTCCTTTTAACATTTTCTCAAACTAATGATCCTTAAAATTAATCTATACTTTTAGGAGACTCATAACACTTAGAAATCATTTAAACTCATCATTAAAAAAACTTTTTGGGCCATAGACCAAATTTTGTTACTCTTTAGGGGTCAAAGTATAAAGTTACTCACTTTTAACACTTAATAAATGACAAAGCTTCTAAAACTTTTTCTAAATATCATAAATGGTATTTTGAATACATAGACACATTCAATAATCATTACTCACTATAATTAAAACTATTTGACCAAAATTACATAATTGATAGTTCAAAAGATAACTTTCCACATTTTGTAAAATGGTCCAAGCTAACACTTGTAATTACTCTTTTATACATCTAAGATACTAAAAATAATTTTTACAACAAATATTATTAATTCTTATGTGTGTAAACAATATGAACAGTACCAAAACAATAATAAATAGTATCAGAAAATTAATTTTCTAAATCTTCATAAAATTACAATTTTGATCATTTCTAGTTATTAGTTCTTCCCAAAAATGCTAAAAACAATTTTTACAACAATTTTTAGTAACTTTTACACATTTAAAAATTACCAAACAGTAACCTTATAGGTTTAATTAAATCAAATTAGTAACCATAATTTTTAACTTCTAAAAACTTGAGAAAATCATATTTTTAACCCTTTTGAATTTCTAATTCTTTAAAAAAATTCCTAGTGCATCTCAAAGACAAAATTCAAGCCTCAAAATAAAATAAAACCAACTTCAATTCCAAGATTCTCATAAGGCCAAAAATCATATATTTGAGATATGTCCATGATCAAAATTTCCATTTAAGATAAAAGAGGCAAGTCTTAAGCTTTAGAGATATAGGTGATAACTAGAATCATAAACATGTTATGCAATCTCATTCTTAATCTTTATCATTATAAGGTGATAACTTGGAATTATAAATATGATGTGCAAGACTTGAAATATAAATGTGCAAGTTCATTTTTAAGCCTTCAAAGTTTAGGTGATAACTTGAAATATAAATATGATATGCAAGACTTGTAATTTAAACATGAAGATGCAAATTCATATTATTATCTTCAAGATTTAAGGTGATAACTTGAAATTTAAACATGATATGCAAGTTCATATTATTATCTTCAAAAATTAAGGTAATAACTTAAAATCTAAACATGATATGTAAGGCTTGAAATTTAAACATGATATGCAAATCCATATTATTATCTTCAAGAATTAAGGTGATAACTTGAAATCTAAACATGATATGCAAGACTTGGAATTTAAACATGATATGCAAGAGCTTGAAACATAAATATGAATGCAAGTTTATTTTATACCTTGTTAAGCTCAAAACTCAAGACTTTTAGATAACGAAACTCTTTAACCCCAAATAATCTTAACAAAAAGGAAGTGAGCTTTAGAATCCTTTATTACCATGGTTCCAAAAACTTTATTTGTTGAACTCATTATCAAGCTAAATAAAAAACAATCCAAAGAAAATCCACAATTTTTCCATTAATCTTTTAACCAAAAAAAAAATCAAATCTTGAGCTTTAGAGATCAATTATATGATGGATCTACAACCACCATCATGATTCCTCATTATCAAGCTATGGTCATTAACAATCAAAATAACCAAAAAATATAAGAGAAGAATAAGAGAAAGAACATGAAATGAAATCTCTACTAAGTTATTTCTTGTTACAAAAGTGAAAGCTTGATCTTTTATGAATTAAAGAGAAGAAAAAAAAATCTTCTCTAGATGATGATGATGATCTGAAAAAGGAAGAAAAAGGAGGAAAGATTTTTCTTGTGATCTTGTGTCTTGGAATGAAAAAATTATGTGTTTAGGAGTTGATCTATGGTGGATATGTGTTGGTTTGAGGTTGAGAGCTTGGATGGAGGTTGAGAATGGAGTCTCTTGGAAATGATGGAGGAAGAGGAAGAGAGCTTTGAGTTTAGAGAGAAAAGAGAGGATTTTTGGACAATTTAGTGAGCAAAACTTTAATAAAAAATGCAAATGGTAAAGAATAAGTGTTTGTGTGTGTATTAGGCTTGGAAAAAAAAAACACACACACACACACACATATATATATAGGAGTTTTGGGGGGCCAGCTGCCTTCATGGCTATAATCGGACTAATTTTTCAATTTTTGTGAGTGGTAGGACATATATTTGATGTGTATTTAATTGGTAATGGATTATAAATGATAATGTAGTGTATGTGGTTAATAAAGAAGTATTTAAGATGCTCCAAGACATGATTAAAGAATGGCCTACACTTATAGTGGAGTTTTTAGTGCTCAATTAATCTGAAATAAAAAATAAATCCAAAATATATCCTAATTTTTAAGAAAAAGAAAGATAATGCACTAATTTATACTTAATATTATTTGTCTTATAAACCCTTTTAATTAAAAAAGAAAATTAAACTTTCCTAAAATAATCTTAGACTTTAAAATTACCTCAAATAATTATTTTGACTCAAGGTTAATAAATAAAATTAATTTCTTTCTAATTAGAGTATAATATTGCATATATTTACTTGATAAGCTTATTTAGCATTAACTAGGAGCAAAATGGTAATTTCACATAAAAACTCTCTGAACCACCCGAACATTTTCAATATCATATATCCTTTATAATTAACATTTTCTAACTTCCAGGTGATAACCAGGTTCAGCTTTCACTTAATCTCGTGTTAAATTATCCCAGGAGTATTTTGGTTATTTTGCATGGAGGAAAAATTGGGTGTTATAGACACTGGCGTGGCTGGCGGGAACGCAAAGGAGGTGGAAACTTCTTATTTCTTCCTTTTCTGCTTCTAGTTTTCCCTTTCTTTTTCATTTGAGGTTTGGAAAGATTTGGTGGCGTCGACGAAGGCGAGGCTGTTGGAGACGATAGTGGAGTTAGAGTTCCATATTTTTTTTTAATGTTTTTGTCCATTATAGATGAATTTTTCCATCTATAATATAATATATGGAAAGATCTATCTATAAATCTACAACAAACAAAACCATTTGTGAATCTATTTGTAATTTATAGACGGGTCCAAAAATCTAGTTTTAACATTTATAGATAGAAAAATAACAAACTGCATGTTTCCATCTATAAATCCATTTGTATTTGCAAAAGTTGTTTGTAAAGCTTATAAAATCTCTGTGTTCTACAAATTTTTTGTAGTAATTATCATCTAATTAAATTATTCCATTTGCATCACTTTTCAAGTAGTGTGTATGTAACTTAACCACCTATGTTGATGTGTCAATACATGATTGAATGATAGTGTAAAAAGTTTTATATTGTCATTGCATAGAAATTAATCTCTTTAATATATATTTTACTCTACCGAAATTCTCAATTGCTATGATGTAACAAATAAATGTTAATTATTTAACACAATAGATAATTATAAATTAATGTAATACATATTTTCTTATGTACTGTTATATTATATATAAACTATGAGAAAGTAATTTATTGTGAGAGTGAATGGAGTAAATCTTGATTGTTGTATCTTATATGAATTGTCAAGAATAAAATATAAAGTCATATGACTTTTTTAAATGAGCATATGAGTATTAATTATCATTAATCAATTTTCAATCATGACCATCTATATATGATTATATAGCTTAATTTGTTCATCTCACTCTCATAATAACCACTCATTTCATGTGATACACCCTCTAACATATATAAAATTGTCGCTCTTTGTTAAGTACTTTAATAATTTATATTTATTCCAATACATATATATATATATATATAAGTAAATATATCTAATTAAAATTTATGATTATATATATATTAAAATGAAAAACAAAACTATAAAATACTATCCGACAGATTTTACATCTAATTAAATTCCACCTATACTATACTATTATATATAATTAGAATGCATTTATTAATTCATACTCTTACCTCATTAAATACTCATTCATTAATTGCAAAACTCAATTTTGGAGGATAAAACTTTTGGTAAATAGATTTATTTTATTTTATTATTAAATGAAAAAAGGAATGATGCTAGAAAAATCATGAATTAAATAAAATGATCAAGATAGGTGAATGTTATTATGACACATGATAAAATTGTTTGAGCGGATAAATTCTTTTGCCAAGTATTGCAAGGAGAAAGTAACTATTAACTCTATTTTACAATAATAAGATGATAAAAAGATTAGATTAGATAAATGATTTAATTAGAAGGACTTGATAATATAAAAAAATTTATATATTTATCTAATTATATAATGACATATAAAAAAATATAATTATTTTTAATCTCATTATTTAAAAAATGATAAAAAAGATTAATTGAATTATAATGTAATCCTACGCCAAAATTAAAAGTGTATCACAGTTAGACAAGAACGTGACTGTGGAAACACTGTTATGGATGAGTCTCAGGTGTCAAAAATTGGAAGTGTTTGAAAAGTGATGACGGCGACGTGAATCAATAAACAAGCTTACTTGCCAAGTGTAGTATTGTTCGTTGCTTCCTTCTCTCTCTGTCACTCTCACAAGTCACACCCATGCACCCCCTTTTTCCTCTGTCTCGCGCCCTCCTACGCTTGCTCTGTTTCCCCTCCCCTGTTTCTCTTGCACAGTAACTGTTCGACGAAATGCCTGAAGCATGCACTCCCTCACCGCACCCTCCTACTCTTCCCTCCTCTTTTTCCCTTTGACCCCTCCTTTCCACCCTTCCCTTATCTTCTCCTTCCGCTCCGTCACCACCACCACCACCACAAACACCAAGAGGATCCACGTGCACCTGCGTGTGCACGAAGGGAAGAAGAAAACCCTCAGGAAGAACAAGGGGAAGGGTTTGTGCTGCAAGAAGGACTGGGACAGCGCAGGCGAGGAAGAGGAGGGAGCAGGAGGAGGAGGGTTCTCTCCACTGGAGGCAGAGATTCTGGAGTTCATGAAGAGCTCCAAGAACCCGCTAGCGTTTCCCACGAGAGAGGAGCTGGTGGCTGCTGGGAGGGTCGAGTTGGCTGAGGCCATTGTGAAGAGAGGAGGGTGGCTTGCTTTTGGGTGGGATTTGGATCGTGGGTCACGTGAAAGTCACGATTTTGATGGTGGGTTTAGCGGTGAGGCTGCTGATGGTATTGGAGCAACAAGGGCTTCTTCTGGGGTTGCTTCTTCCTCTTCTTGTTCTTCTTTTGATTCTGATTCTGAGGGTAACTCTGGTCAACCGGCTAAATCAGTGTGAGAATCTTGTTATCATGATGAACCTGTCTTCATTTTTATTATTATTATTATTTGCTTATTTGTGCGCGTTTTTTTAATTTCTGTTACATTGAAAGTTTGTGCCTTGAGGTGTGTAGGGAATGGTTTAGAAGCCCTAGGAGTGGTCTCGAACCCTGATTATTTTAGTATGGACAATGGCTTCAGCTGAATCCAATACAGTCTATCTATCATTTAAAACATGATTTGAAATTATAAATATGCAGAAGTTATAAAGAATCAACACTGGATATGTTGCCACTTGTAGGCTTCACCATGATCTTAAGTCTATATTAACATCACTATTTTTAATTTGGAACATTTGTCTGTGACTCTCTGTGCATTTTTGATCCAGCAGCAATGAGCTAATGTACATCACCAAAAGAAAAGCAATGAGCTAATGTGTTAGTTTTGTTTCCTAGATATAAGAGGAGCTAGGGAACAGTCACCCTGAACTTCAAACAGGATTAAGTTTCTATCATGTCTGTTTTTTATTTTTAATCTTGCTGTTGTATTTTTGCTATTGTGGAATGGATACATTTGATAGAATTAGATAGAATTTCGAGCAATTTGGTAAGTGTGATCTTTTGTTTAACAGGGAAATTGAAGCCCATGAGTCTGGCATTGAGGGTATATTGAATCGGCTGGAGAAAGAGAGAAGTACTTCTTTTGGACTTGGGTTCAGAGAGAAAGAGGAAAATGTTTCTTCCGAAAACAATGAAGATAAAGATGAATGGGGTTGTAGAACCACAGTTGATGCGGTAAGTAAATATTATCCCCTTCAAATACTCATGGTAGTTCCTTAAGTTCTATTACTATTTACGTTATATGCCAAAAGAAGTTATTAGTTAATATTGTGGTTCTTTAACATTCAGATATTGGAGTTATATTTATTGAACATTCATATTTTCAATGTTTCTTCTCTTATTATATATTTCTACCAAAGACCAGTTTGTTCAAGCTAATTAAGCTGCAGTTTTAGTGTTCTATAAACATGTCAATGAGCTGTTTACTTTGAAATTGATAGTGATTAAAATTTCAAAGTTTTGAAATATTACTTCTGGTGACCCTCAATACACTATTAAAATATGAAAATTTACTTTTGCTATCTTCTATGTTGTAAAGGTAGCTGCTGACCTTAGAAATAGTAGCAGACCTTCCTCATTGAGCCCAACAAGCAGTCCTCTTGGTGGTGTCCATACCAAACTTGATCGGCATAGATCTCATTTAGGTGCTGATAATGTAAAAAATTCACTTAAGCCAGACATGTGGAGGAGTTGGATTGTTCAGAGGACTGGTTTTTCAGATGCAGATTTCGAAGGTGATCTATTTTACATTTGCAGGTCGCCTTTGCTTGTATTGTCACGAAGATTTACTGATATCTTTGTATTCATAACATATAGATGCTGAAATTGCGCCAAATGAAACGCAGAAAGGAGGTGAGGGTAATGTCTCTGGAGGACCTGATAGCCTCAAAATAAGAGAGCTTTCCAGCGAACCAGTAAACAGAGAAACAGGATTAGGTTCTCTTGATGGAAATGCAAATCACAGTGAAATAAAATATCGTATCAAGCATCTGGAGTCAGAGCTGTCCTCTGTACTTGACTCATTGAGATCTAAATCTGAAAAGGTTACAATGCAGATGGTGAGTGTAATAACACAATGTGCTAATAATGTAATCTGCCTGTATATTACCCAAGCACAAAAGAAAAAGAAATAGCATGAGATTTACATGTTTGCTGCCTGAGAGTCTCATTTTACCTATTTTTTGTTCAGGCATCTAGGGGAGGGGGGGTTGATCTTAGTTTACAAATTATTAGAAAAAATAAGATCAGAATTTGTTGTCGAGGAGGCATAGTGTAGTACTGCAGTTTGTTTCTCTATGTATGATACCTACTTGAGAGTTTTGAGAGAATTGCTTGAGAGAAAATTACTCTCAGCACTGTATATATAATTACACAATGTACAAAGGGAATTCCATGAGTTTAGGATTCAAATCTTTAATCCAATCTGTTCTTGGGCATCTAATCTAATCTAATCCTAATACAACTGATATAAGGGTGGTCCAATGCACAGGCTCCACCTGGGTCGAAAAAGTAGATGTACCAGCCTTACCTCCACTTTGCGAAAGACTATTTTCAGGATTTGAACTCGTGACCTCCAGGTCACAACAGACAACCTTACCATTGCGTTAGGCTTACCCTCTAATCCTAATACTATAGATATAATAGGATTATGTACAAGATAAATCAATCTGCCCATATCTATTGAAAGCCCTAGTTCAGTTACATTAGGTCATTTATATGCCCATTTTTTATACACTTTGACTGGTTAGATATGATTATTCTGTACGAGGAAAGATAAGAACAGAAGAATTTGCTGCCACTTATATTTGGATAGGGGAGGGGAGGTTTACTGCTCCTGTTTTGGGCTGGGAAAACTACACAAAACCAAGTGAATTATCAAATGATACATATACAGTCTCTTTATCAACCAAACAATATGAATGTATGAAAACTCTTCCTGTTACCAGTTAAGTGATCATGAGATTAAACCTCTGCCTGTTACGAGTTAAGTGATCATGAATCTAAAACTCTTCCTGTTACTGGTTAAGTGATCATGACTTTATCCGACATTTTGAGGAAAGAAGCTTAACCCTTGCTTCTTTATCCAATTTGAAAACCTTTCAGTTTGTTGGAATATCACTTCCCTTCTCAAGTGTTAGTGAAGAGTTTCAAAGGCTCTCTGGGTTGATAAACCAAGAAGAATTTATTTCTTAGTATATTTAAAAAATCAAACATTTTCCTTGAGATTTAACTGGCCTGACTACTAGCTATCACAAAGTTTTGTTATTGAAAGGAAGCTAGACTGACCCTTTTATCAATAGAACAGTCTTTCATGTACTGTTAGGCTGTTGGCATTAGTATGAAGGCCTCTCTCTTCAAGATCTTAAACTAATCTTGACTTATATGCTGTATGTTCTTCAATAGGATCAGAAGAGCTCTTCTGATGATCTAGCAAAGCTTTCCGATGCTTGGGAATTCCAGGAAAATGAGATCATGAATGCTCAGGACAAACTGCGCTCACTACGTGCTAAGTTGGCAGTATTAGAAGGAAAGATGGCATTGGCAATAATGTATCCTCAGACTCCCTTCAATCATTCTCATATGTATGTGTATTGCCTAAATCTTGACAATACCGTGATTTTCCCAGGGATGCACACAAAACTGTTGAAGAGAAGCAGAAGAGGATTAATAATGCCCACAGAGCTTTGCGAGTTCTGAAGACTGCTTGTGTAGTTTGGCCTAATACAGCTTCAGAAGTGTTTTTAGCAGGATCATTTGATGGTTGGTCCACCCAGGTCTGACCTCTATCCGAGATTTTTTTTTTCTCTTTTGGTTTGGTACATACTTTCTGAGAAGGCTTTATTTAGGTTCTAATACATATTGATGTATATGCAATACCATTGTATAGTAACATTGAACAATTGACACTATTCACTCAAAGTTAAAACTTAAAAATAAAACACAAGTCACAAACAACACTATTGACAATAACGTTTTTTAGTCAAAGTTGGTTTATAGTTGTTATGGACTTTGAAAATTGGGTATATATCAATAAAAAATATTTTTCAAAAACTTTTTTTAAAAAAAATATCAAAACATTAAAAAAAAAATTTGGGAATTTTTTTATTTTTTGATTGGCTAATGGGGTATTTCAGCCCATTTAATTCTAGTGAACTACCCGCCTCACCCGCGTTTTGACACCTTTAGTTTCATCATGGCTCTCCCTTGAGAAAATGTTCATGTAAAAGAATGTTTTTACTTTGCCTTGTTTAAAATGTAACTACTAGGTCTTCATCATGTATTGACTTCGGTAAAATAGAACCGTGTGACCTTTTTTCCTGAAAATTTTTGCGTATTTGGAATTTTTATGCTTGTTGCACGATGCGAATCTAAGTTTGGAACAATTTTTTTGTTTTCGTTTTTAAAAACTATGTTTAGAAACAATTTTTTAAAAGTAAAACACAAAAACACACTTTGTTTGGTAACTCTTTAAAAACCCACACTTTGTTTTCCAAAACCGTAAGCCCAAAATGCTCCCAAGCCCAACTTCCTTTACGCGCGCACACACACAAAAACGGAGAGGCAGAGACAGAGAGCAGAAAGAGAGAGCGAAGGAGAGCGAGGCGCGCACGAGGGGAAAGGAGGCATGGAGGGTGAGGTGCATGTGGCTGTGTGTAACACCTAATAATTAACCCAATACACCTAGGTTGTATCTGATTAATTACTAGACTTTACTCTTTGCTTCAGTTCTTTCATCATATTTTGAAAATACTTAGTGAAATTACGAGCCATTTTTTTTTAACATAATTGAAAACGTGAGCGCACATAACGTGAACAATAATCGAAATAAAGCGAATAACGTGCAAATATAGCATAAAAAAGAAACACATCATATTGGCTCCATCATATAACATCCATAATTACATAACACATAGATAGTTTGCCTACTAACAAAATAAGACTAGGTGTAGGCAATCCAACAAAACATAAATAATATATGGATGGAAGGACATCCATTAATGGCACCTAGTAATAACACTCCAAGGATAGGGATAAGATCTGAAATATACGAGTGAACTAAGGATCAAGTTTGTCGATGAAAGCCTCAATGTGATTCACGAACGCTTCATTCTTTTCTGAAGACGAGATGGAAAGAAAAATAGAGGGAGTGAGAAACTTATAAAAAGAATCTCAGGTACTCACCTCATGATGCATTGTGTCATCATCATCGTCCCAGGAACCTCGGGGTTATTATGAAATAATGAGCATGCTAAGATTGATTTATTAAGTTTGAAAATATACTTTACCGAGGTTGTTTAATCATGCGTCTTATAATGCATCATAAACTTAGCATGTCATGTATATAATGAACTTTTCCTTTCATATATAATAACATAGTTATGCATAAAATCACATCATATTCCTCATCATCATTTCATAATACTATGCATAACAGAACATCATATTTCTCATCATCATCTCATAAATACTATGCATAGTAGAACATCATATTCACATAATGCATTTACTTAGTTTCTTAGGTAACTTAAAGTTACTTTCATCATCATTTCCTGGGCCACCTATACTCTACCCTTTTGGGAGTAATCTAGGTTATGAGCTCATACCTTACTAGTCGTCATTAGCATATACTTATCCCTTTTGATAAGTTAAAATCTCGACTACCATTTTGAGAGAACGGGCGGGGAAGAATCACATAAGTATAAGTCACCATTAAGTCTTAGCATGTATATCATAATCATCAAGATGCATGAACATTCTCATTGTTTGCAATAGCAACTATAACATGCAAGCCATGAAATCATTCAATAATATCAAATTCTCAGGAGGCATTACATTCATATAAACTAACATTCCAAAGCATCAAAAGATGTCATCTAAAATTCTGGAGCTCCTTAAATAACCGAACTCTAAAATTGGGTAACCGTAATTATCAAACTAATTACTTATGCATCTAAGGGATTTATTACCATCAATTATAAGCTTTAAGAACATTATTAGAATATATGGGGTAGCATAGACAATAATTTGTTCTTAAGGTTTTACGGTATGCTAGAAGTTACGTTTTTAACCCTTTTCGTTGCTTTCCCTATGATGCTAAAATTAATTACTAAACCAATTATGAATCATTGTCCCTTATCTAAACATAATAAAATCTGGTTCTTAAGGCCACTAAAGGTTCTGGAATGCATAAATTTCATTTCTAGAGTCCTAGAAATCTTGCTTTTACGGTTTTCTAGGAAGCTAGTTTTATTTCTAACATGCATAGAATCATTCCTTTAGCAATAAACCATAATTATCACAACTTCAAACATATTAAACCATCATCATAGGAGTACTAAACAGATTAGTGGCCGAATCATGAACCTCATATAATTGCTTGAAGTCACATTTTAAGTACACATGTGATACGGTTTACGTAAAATATTTGTAAAACCTGAAACTCCTTTAGAAACTAATTCTTTTTGTTAAAATTGAAAGAAGTCATAGGACTTTAGGCCTTCCTCAATCATGAGGCCGTTTTATACATTGAAAGAATATTCATAATTAAAATTTTCACTTAAGATAAAAGGAGCAAGTCTTGAGCTTAAGAGATTTATGTGATATCTTAGAATCATAAACATGCTATGCAACCTCATTTTAATCTTGTCATTATAAGGTGATAACTTGGAATTATAAACATGATATGCAAATCCATTTCTTTATCTTTAAGATTTAAGGTGATGACTTGAAAATTAAACATGATGCAAGAGCTTGAAATATAAACATGATGCAAGAAACTGTCCACCTGGAGGAGAAGAAATCTTAAGAAACCGTAATCCCATTATTATTACATCTTTTTAAGCTCCAATCTCAAGACTTCTTAAAGAATCAATTTTTAACTCCAATAATTTTATTTCTTTGCTTGTGATACTTGGGCAAGTCTTTGAACTCTAGGATCTTTAGGTGATGACATAAAAATAAACATGTCATGCGTTGATTCTTTTAGCCATTATAAAATAAAGTGAGAGCATAAAATAAATATGAGATGCAACCTCTTTATTATCTTTGAAGATTAAGTGACAACTTGAAATATAAACATGAAATGCAAGCTTGGAAATTTAAACATGAGATATGCAAGTTCATTTATTCATTCTTGAGAATTTAGTGATGACATAAAAGTAAACATGGTTATGCAAGGCATAAACTTAAACATGGATGCAAGTTCATTTTATTTCTTTACTAGAGCTCTTTCAAGACTTTAGAGAAATATAAATTCAACCCATATATATCTTAGCAAGACAAAGTGAAAAATACATCTTTCAAGTTCTAAACTCAAGATCTTTATTTTTACATCATAAAAACATCATTCTTTAAAGTTTTGCATCAAGTGGAATTTTCAAGCTTTAAAGGCCTAACTTGTGATGGATTTACAACCAACACTCAAGGTCCTCATCATCAAGCTATCATCATATTCCTTCTTAGGCCATTTGGTCGAAATCATTAAAGAAAATAAGGAAAAAAACGAAATTGTAAAGAAAAACTAGTGAAACCTTCAAGTTTTAGAAACTTGAAGGCTTTACAACCAACACTCAAGAATCATCAAACCATGGTCTCATCATAATCTAGGCCAAAATGTTTTTAAAAGAAAGAAAACAAAACCAAAATTGAAAGCTAGAAGAAAGTCCATGAAATCATCATTTTTGAGCTAGAAACATAACTTGCATAGCATAAATGAACTTAGAAACAACTCCCTACCTAATCTGATTAAAGAAAGGAAGAGAACTTGGTTTCTTTGAGTGAAATGGAAGAAAATCTTGAAAACTTGAAGAAAGAATTCAGCCAAAGAGGAGGAAATGAGAGCTTTTGGTGCTTTGGAAAAACTAGAAATGTGTACAATTTTGAGCAAGCATCTAAGACTCCTTAAGCATGCCTATTTATAGAAGAATTCAAGCTCATGTATGGACAAGAGGAGGAGGAAAATCTGAATAAATTTGAGGAGGAAACAAGGAAGGAAAAATCATTGTTTGGTGGCTTAAAACATGGAATCATGAAACATGATTCCTTGTTTTTACCTTGAGTTTTGTGCCAAGTTTGACAAATTTTTTTGATGAATATTAGGCCATATAATTTTTTGCATTATAGCCCAAGGAAGAGGTTTTGTGTGTTCCATGCATTATTTAGGTGTAGGTAGGTATTCCAATTAGAGAATTTGTTAAGGGCTTAGGTGAATTAGTAAGCAATTTGGGTGTTTTTAAGCAATTTTAGGTTCTAATCAATCTAAATAAATAATTTTGACTCTAGATTAGTAATTAGAATTTAATAAGCTTTAATTTGAGCCTAATATTGCTTAGGTTTCATTAGATGAATCAAAAATCTCAAAATTGAAAACTGCACAAGAGGGGCAAAATGGTCATTTTACTTAAAAATTCCTGGCTATCCGAACTTAACCAATGGCCAATCATAGCTTAAAAACACCTTTTAAAACATTTTAGTGAGGTTCGGACTTAGAATCGGAGTTAAACGACGCGTTTTGGTCATTTCGCGTCGAAACTCAAAATTGAGATTCTTCTCCTCTATTAACACATAACACAAACAATCCCCTATTATCCAGAACAGGACGGTGGGCCCACGATCCTCATTCTGAAAATAACCTGCATTTGGTCATTTTACACGTAAATTCTGGACTTGGACTCTTGCAGGAATTGCTCATAACTTCTTTTCTAATGTTATATTCCTCTATTGAGGATTGTTCGAATTCGGATGACAAAAACACTGGGCGACTAGCGAGCAAGACGTGATTTAGGTCACGCGAAAGGAAAGACAATAGAGGGAAGGCTGAGGAGCGGTGGCGTCGCGATGGCTGGGATAAGAAGGGGATCGGTGCGATGATGATGGTGGAAGGGAGATGCCGTGATACATGCGAGGCATGGTGAGCAGAAAGAGGAAAGGAGGAGGTGGAAAGAGGTTGAAGGCTGAGGTGGTGGTGGAAGAGGATTCGCCTGATGACGCGGTGGCCGCCTAGACGAACAAGCCTCGATCTGGAGAGGACAATAATGGTGGAACAAGGTTGTTTTCTGTTTCGAAAACATCTAAAAGATGTTTCTGTTTTCAGCTTTTAAAACATGATTTGTATTTTTTTATTTTTAAAACCAACCTATGAAAATCAAGCTATCAAACAAGTTTTTCTAACCTTTTGTTTTTTAAATAAAAAACTGTATAAAACAGTTGCAAACGGGCCCTAAGGGTGAGCGCATACACACAATGTTGCTTAAACCCACTCTCGATATAAAGCTTTAAACCTCTCTGTGTAAACCACAATTTTCCCCAATGGTGCACGAGGAAACTAAATTGTTTTTCCCTTTACAAAATCAATTCTGATTTGTCTGTGATTTGTGAGTCTTGAGACAACGGTAAGGTAATCATGGAAACAGTCTCGGCTTGCAGGGGTGTGACTGTGTCCATCTACCCTTTTTAGACCCCGTCAGGTGGGAGCCTCGTGGCATAGGGCTGCCCCTTTTAAAATGCTCATACTGAGCACAATACACTTGTTTTTATGATTAACACAGTATAGCATTGCAGAGAAAGATGGAGAAATCAAGTACTGGTATATTTTCTGTATACTTGCAGCTGTATCCTGGAAAATATGAGGTTAGTCGTATTAATCTACTAAGTATTTCTTGAAACAGTTCATGTTGTGTCCAATAAGACATACCTATTAGCAGACATTTAAGGATTTGCTTTTCTGTATCAGATCAAGTTCATTGTTGATGGTGAATGGAAAATTGATCCGTTGCGGCCTATTGTTAACAATAATGGATATAAAAATAATCTCCTTGTGATTCATGATTGATGTATCCCATAGTGTGTGCAACTGTGCATGAGATAATTCTCTGTAGAGGACAGAAGAGGATGGCATGCGTTAGACTAGTTCCCAATTTTTCAGTTTTCATTTTTTTTCACTCATGTACAAAATATGCAGTGAGTAGTTGATTGATTCTTTCAATGTAGTGTATCTTAGTCCGTGTAAGATGTAACACTTTAGATGTAGATATCTTGACTGATGACAAACTAATTCCATTCAATTTTTTCCACATGTTCATGTAAGGGTGATGTGGTTCCATGCCCTATCAAATGATACAAGTCAATGTCGGCTATTAGCATTAGAATAAGATTCACGGGTTTCAATGGTGTACATGGCATGCTTCTTGATTGATTGTAATAGATGAGATGAGACGTTACTTAATTAAGCATAATTTTGCAGTTATGGAATCTGAAGCATTCAGGCTTTTGAGATTTGATCTTTTCTTTATATGTCTTCAATTGATAAGCAGGTAAGGCGGATGTGTTTCCCAGCTTTACGTAGCTATTTGACATTCCTAAGTACCCTTCACAACGAATCAATTATAATCATAATTGGAAATCAAAAATTATAATTAGAGTGATTTTCCTTACACTCTTCAAAAAATTGACAGTACTTAGTGGATAAAAATCTTGAGTCTAGAGTTACAAGGAAAATGTTGGGGCGAGGGTTTCAACCATTTAAGCGGACAGTTTCAAGCTCATTGAGGAATCTCAGAAAGCTCAAACCAAAATTCCAGAAATATGGGTGTGTTTGTGAGTTTTATTTTGGATGGGGAGGAAAGAGGTTTGAAGAGTAAGGGCCTGTTTGGTTTTATTTTTATTTGGTTTCAGTTTTCATGATTTTGTGAATGAAATACTTGAAAATTGAAATAAAAACTAAAATTTGAAATTTATAATTTTTCAGTTTTTCTTCATAAAATTTGAAAAACTAAAACTAAAACTAAGAGTTTCCTTTTCACTTGAAGTGAAACTTACAAATACTCGCTGAGGGGACTTCTTATAACTTAGCAAATAGCAAGAGGCTTTCCTGCACTTATTCCCATTTCAGCATTTCTCGTTTGAGTTGGAAAGAGGACCATAATCCATGTCCACGTCCCTCTTCTCCTTTCTACCTCCAAATTTTTGAGAACCTGTGGGAACCTATGGCTCCCCTGTAAAGTGCAGCCTGAATCCAAAATAGCACTTGAGAAGCAGAACCCTTTCCTGATATGTATCCTTCCATGCACTACCCCTGGAAGTTCAGAACCAGAACCAAGCAAAGTACCAAAACCTCTTTTGACCCTCATGTCAAAATAGCTTATCATGAAGTTTGAGAAGAATCTAGGGATTGATTATAGCAAACGTGAAACCACTTCCACAGTAAACTCTGATTGAAGCAACTTCACCCAGAACATGACCGAGACTAACTGTAACAGGACTAACTCTGTCACAAGTATCCCCCAAACCAAGTTGACCATGCTCTCCCCAACCCCATGTCATTGTTTCTCCTTTCTCTGAGTTTGAAATAGGAAAGAAAGAAGTCAGCATGTTTATGTAATTGTGAACTTGTTTGAAGAACAATGAGAGAAATACATCTTGCCTGTGACAAGGACGGAGTGCTCAGCTCCGGTAGCAATATCAACAATCTGTGTTCCATCAAGGCCAGAGACTTTCTCCAAACTAGCTTCTCTTAAATCTACCACAAAATGACAAAGAACAACAAAGAAAAGACCAGTGCTATTAAACAACATTTTGTATAATACTAAACTAACTTCCACCCATAATAGCTCTCTACTTGCCTATGTTGCATGGATAGGGGTACGGATATGAAAATTTTGGAAAAATGGGGTATCAGTACGTATGTATATATAAAAAAAATTAAAAATTTTATAAATTTCATGCAATGAAAACTAAAATTTTAACATAAAATTAATAAAAATTATTCAATATTACATGCCAAATTTTCTAAAAAAAATAAATTTGGGTAGGGAAAAAGTTAGGGCCCAATAGAATTGGAATATGGAAGGAAAGAAGGGAAAAAATACAAAAAAAATGCAAAGAGAGTACAAAAATTCATCAAACTGATGTACCCAGTACGCGTACCAGCCATATGCCGTATTCAATTTTTTTTAATAAAAAAATGAAATCATTAGGTATACCTAGGCATACTCAATGCGTACCCATAGCCATGCTTCATAGCTACTTGTCCATACGGTTTTTTCCTAAAGACAAACTAAGGGCCTGTTTCGCTTTAATTTTCAATTTTTATTTTCAGTTTTTCAAATTCTATAAAAAAAATACTAAAATTCTAAAAATTACATAATTTAATTTTCAGTTTTCATTATTTTCAGTTTTTGCTTAACAAAATCATGAAAATTGAAAAATTTAAAATTGAAATCAAACCAACCCTAAGTTTAAAACATTTTATTTGCATTTACTCAATAAGTATTAGCAGCAAAGTGGTCAAGGCTATTGATGATGATGGCAGCGTATAGATAATTTAAACATAGTAACATGGAACTCAATGGATTAACTATGGCAAGAACTGACATTCTTAAGGATTAGATATGTATGCAACAAAAGAGTACATAAATTATGTCTTCAAGATACAAAGGTACTGAAAGGCATTACCAGGAAACTGCTTTGCTTGGTTCATATCCTGATGATCATCACTAAGCACTCCAAGGTGGTTGCCACCAACCATATAAATCTCCCCGTTACCTATACACCAATTTAACAACAACAGCACTCTTCAGCAGGGAAGTGACAGGAGGAAGGAAATCATGAAATTTGGATGTAAGGTGTCAATAAGTACCAGTCAAGGCTAAAGCATGGTTCCATCCGAGGGTGGCCTTGGTAAAATTCAACGTAGAGTTTAAGCGTTGAGGAGAGTGAGCATCTTCAAAGCCCTTGAAACCTCTTCCCCAGGTGTAAAGTTGCCCATCAGCTGATGCAACAAAAAGATACAAAGGAAAAATAATGGAACTATTTAGAGAGCAATACAATTGCCCCTTTTGGCTTAACTATCTTTATATCTGAATATCACCAGATGACATAGTTTATATGATTCAGTGTTGAGAAATATGCAAATCACAATATCATGCAAGGGGAAAGTGATGGATTTACCAGATACTGCAGCACTATGATCTCCATTTGCAGAAATATCAACAATTTTCACATCTTCAAAGCCACTAACAACTTCAGGAAGATTAACATATTTGATCCTGTCTCTGGACACGCCCAATTGACAGCGCTTCCCAGAACCAAATCCATAAACTTGATTGAATGAACAATCTGCATCACAATTGCCTCTGGTACTTAAAGAGGGATCAGAATGGAAATTGAAAGTCTCAAGCAAGCAGATTGCAGACAGATACACAGTTTGTACACATTCCTACTGAAAGAGAAAATTCAGGTATTCTAAGCAACAACCTTTTTAGCCAATCCATTACCTTTCAACAAGACAAGGGAATGGCGCATGCCACACGCTACCCGTGCAACAACCTGATTATCAAACCATGATACTTTGACAGGGGAGGAGTGTGAGGCATAATCCCCATGCCCAAGCTGGCCAAATGAGCCATCCCCACAAGTGAACAGGCACCCAGTATCTTGAAACCAATCAAGCACAAACCAAAAGGAAACAACAGTTACTTTCAACTTTCAAGAGAGAACAAGCCTCAACTATTCAACCAACAAATCAATAGAGACTGCAAACCTGAAACAAAACCCGAGTGGCTCCAACCAGCAGAGACATTGGTTATGAAGTAACCGTCCAAGGATGTTACAGGCTTAGGATACAATGCGTTATTAACAACCTCTCCATGACCTAGTTGCCCAGAACTGCCCCTCCCCATGACAGCACCTTCCCACCTGCATTTTATTATAATAAAAAAAAATTGAAAAAAAAAACTGTTAGTATCAGCATAAAGTTGAAAATTAATTAATTAGTTAAAAAGATGAGAAGACTAAGATTATGATAAGAGTTGTAGAAGAGTGAAAGTTGAGAGGGGATACCGGAGGTCAAGGCGATGACGTGGGCGCCGCCGCAGGCGAGGGAGGAGATGGGAGAGAGAGAGAGAGGGTTGTCGAAGGGGTTGAGGGAGGTGCTCGTCCTGAAGCCTGCACGTTCCTAACTGACCCTCGGTTCCAGCACCCCAACTCCATAGTCGTTGTTGTTGTTGTTGTTGTTGTTGTTGTGGTCGATGATCCTCATCGTCTTCGTTCTCTGCGTGTTTCCGCTGTCCATGTTGTTCCATCATCACTCGCTGGATACGCTGGGTCCCTACTTTCTCTCTGTCTCACTAGACTTGACTTGTTTCTGCCTTTTCTCCTCTTATAGTGCTGCTACTTTACAATCTCCTCTCAATGTTGGACTCTACTTTCGTTACGTAAAATGATGAAATTTACATTTTTGAGATAATTATAAGAGTGTCATTTTTATAAATTGACAATGTAAAATTTTAACTAATTTTAAATTTATTAAATGATGATATAATCAAAATATTACTGAATAGTATTATTCATAATGAATGTGAAAATCAACTACTATAACTAATTAAATATTATACTATAAGTTAATAGAAATTAAACCTTAAATTATTAATTATATTCTAATTTACATGAGATAACGATGATCACCGTAGAATTTGGCAGTTAACCCTAGATAGATTTTTCAGTTCTGATTTGAGGATAGTGACTAAAAAAACGTAGAAATATATATTATAATTTCAAACTTCGAAAAAAAAAAGACTTAGGTCACTATTTTCTTTGAACAACCAACTTTCAAATTTCACTTGAATTAAATACCAGTGTTTACTTAAAGCCATAATCTAGTTTCATTATAACTAACTAATTTTAGATTGAATGCAATTATCAAAAACAGAAAGAAACAAAAAAATTACTTTCTCCGTAACTAACAAATTTTGAATCTCTCAATCAAGGTTCTAGAGAAAATAATTTGTTCAATTTTTTAAAATACTTTTGTATTTATTTTTTATTTTTACTTGCAAAAATATCACGATATATTCAATTATTCATTCTATTTCTTTAACTTTTCTAAAATTTCGTAAAAGAAATTCGTATAATGTCACTTCATTTCTGTTAAAATAATGTGATATTTCTGTAATTATATTCAAAAAATAAAAACCAAAAATAATTAAAGCCAATCTGACGCTACAATTGCTAAATATTTTATAAGAACTTTAATTGCAATACTACTCCACCATAACAATATAACAAAAGTTATATAAAAAATTAGAGCTGTCAATCTGGGCCTGGCTTGCCCTAACCCCACATTTTTTGCCCTTCTTATTTTAGTCCATAACTTAGGGGTTCAATCAACCCTCAACCCACCTAAGCCCCTAAAATTGTGGGCTAGCTCCCATGGCCATGGGCTGGCCCATCTTCAAAAATTAAATAACACTTGCTTCAGCCTCCATTATTCAATCAACTAACACACATCATTTTCTCATCTCTCTTTCTTTCATTTGTCTTTGACTCTTCTAATCTTCTCCAACTGAAACACACCCAAAGATAAACCTTAATCCCCAAATTTGGAGGAGACAAATTTAGAATCGTTATTTAGTTTTGGCTTGATGTTTTTACTTTTGCTACATCTTTCATGTAGAGCATCGTATACACAAATGTAGCTCAGATTCAATGCCATTGATGAACTAATACGATGCTGTTTGGTGTTAGATTGATACACTCTTCTCAATTCCTTTTCTCAATTCTCATCAAAATCACACAATTATGATTTTGATCCTCTAAGGCTCATTGGTGGAGTTCATCAATTTTCTATGGACATGACAATTTATCAAGAGTCACACATGCCTTATGGTGTTCATGCTCCTGTCACTTGTTAGTTCATTATCATTATCATCATCATCATTATTGTTGTTGTTATTATTATTATTATTATTGGTTTGTGTTTTTTCATTCAAATTATTGATTTGTGTGCATTAATAAAATTCATAGTCTAATTTTTTTTGTGGTGTACATATACAACCTCCAACAAAATGTGTTGTGCCACCAAAGGGATAATTAAACTGAAGCTCAAAGCCCAATTCAAGTTAAACAAAGAAGAAAAATATTGAAGAGTAACAAACGAACCATAAAAAGAATTCAACCCAAATATTGATTTATTACACCAATTTAGATTTTTCATATGTGGGCCAGCCCACATGGGCTAAGGTACACCCATATGTGGGCCAAGAATAGCTCATATATGGGCTAAGCCAGAACAATAAAAACTTTAAAAATATGAAATTTTTATAAAGACATTGGCCCATGGGTTGACCTCCCACAAGGCTCATGAGGGTTTTTAACCCTGGACTTTTTGTAAGTGTAAGTTTTTGGTTTCGTGGACTTTTTGACCCTAACTCATAAACCCATGAGCCCTATGGGCTTTTTGTAAGTGTGGCCTTTTTAGCCCTAGCCCACCAATTTGACACCTCTACCAAAAATCATAATTGTAGCTAAATGAAAATAACAAAACCTACCTATTCATCCGAAAGTTAGTATTCACATCACATCATTCTAACCCTTCGACCTTTGTTTGCTTTCCTCCTACTCCTTACGCTCAGCCCCTTTTCACCTTTCTCTCTTAGATTCAATACCATTTTCTGAACTTTACCAGTATTTTTAATCCTGCTCTCTTTTCTTATTGTATTCAAGCTCAAACTTCAGTCACATTGTAATATATCAAATAAGAGCAATGATTATCCTTCTACACTTCCTCCTACACATCTTCCTACATACTAAATAAAGTAAAAAAGTATATTGAATAATCTTAAAAAGTAAACAAAAACTTTATTTAGTATTTAGGAGGATTTGGAAGAAGAAGAAAAAGGGACCTTGCTTAATAAAGGAGTAAAATTTAAATCATACATGACTGAGCAGTTCGGAAAAAGTAAGCTCAATATATTTAAGAAAAAAACATAACTTCCTTGATAATGTATGATCAGTTGACATTGTCAGATACTTTATATTGATATATATCAAAATTAAATACAGATTAAATCCAAGAATGCTTCGGTATTTCATAAGGAAACAAATTTATAAATGAAGTATGTGCATAATTTTACAATGGACTGCAGCAACAAAACATATCGAAACACTTGTTGCCTATTTAGGAAACCATTATAAACTACCTGCAGGTAAAGCCAAATGCAGAATAATGCTAGCAGGGGAAAAGCTTCAGTTCATTTACAAATTGGATCATTGATTAGTGTCCAATGGCTACAGGAAAAGCTACTAAAAAGAAAAGAAAAAAATCCCATCATCAATATAAAGCCATCAAACTTACACTTCCTTCAGCAGCACCAAACTAAACTTGTAACTAATATCCGCAAAATGCAATGAGGAAAAACCTTAGTAAAATCAAATTCAGGAGAAGCTTTCTTGTTGCTAACTTTTGAAGTAATATATGTGAGCAATCATAGAAAAAAAGAACACCGTATATCTTCAAATCCAAAGAACTGCCACAACAACACAAGGTAAAACCAAATATTTTCCTCATTAACATTCATGATGTAGAAATTAGACATCTCAACAGTACTTAAATTACATATGATTAAGTAGCTTCCACAAGTTACTTACTAGGAGCTCATTAATTGAGTAGCTTCTTCCTGAACAAACTTAAGAAAAAGAGAAACATTATAAATAAAGATCTAAATCTAAAACTCAAATCACTGTTGCAAACTATGATAGCCCTTTAAATATACTGATTTTTCATAACTAGAGGATATCATCATATGCAACAATTTCTCTGCCCTTGAAAGGCACTTCAAGAACTGAGCTACCTGAGCTATCTTCACTAGTTTTGGTATTCCCTATAGCTGAAGCGAGCCTATTACCTCTTCCATGCCTACTCAAGGGTACCTCAGCACGCACAAGCTTTGACATTGACCCTTTATCCTTGTTATTATTACCAACTCCTTCCCTCCACATGGCTAGAGGGTCAGTTGCCCACAACACCTGAACCTGTTATGCAAACCAATCTCTTTCAAATCCCTCAACTGAAAGAACCAGTACAATGCAATTAACCCCCTTTCCCCAAGTTTCACATGAAACAAATTAAACACAAGAGTGTTCAGTTTCAAACTTTCATCAAAATCCCAAACAATTAAGCTGAAAAATTTTGCAAATTTTAACAGTAAGCATCAGCCACTCTTGCAAGAATTGGGAGGTGTTCAATTTTAGTACTTTAGGCTTTGTTATTGTTGCCTTCAAGTTTCAAACTTTCATCAAAATTCCAAGCAATTAAGCTGAAAATTTGTCAATTTTAACAAAGAAATCACACTTGCCCGACCTAGAGATGTTCAATTTCAGGCATTATCGTTATAATCTTCAAGTTACAAGCTTTCATCACTTTACAAACAAACACGCATAAAATCTTGTCAATTTTAACAAGAAAACCACTCTTCTACAAGTGTTCAATTTCAGGTTTCATTGTTATAGTCCTCAACTTAAAAAGTTCCCAACTTTCATCAAATTCCAAAACAATGGAACTGAAAAATCATCACAATTCAACCAAAAAAACCCCACTCTTCCACGACTTAGACTTAAAATCACATGGTTTCCATAAACTCGAATTTCAAAAAACTAGAACGGGAAACGAAAAACTCAAAAAAGTAAAAATAAATAATAAATAAATTGGCCTTCCCTGCAGTTCCGACAATTCAAAAAACAAAGGACTCTCAAATTCTGGGCGACGAATTTGTCCCTGAAATATTTTAAGGTAACTAAATGGGTATTTAGTACAAAAAAGAAAAAGAAAAAGCACCTTTTTGGAGTGAAGGGTGATTCCGAAAGAAGGGTCGGCGGCGGCGGCGATAGCGGAATCGGCGGAGTCCTTGGTCCGGTAGGTGAGGTAGCCGACGGCGTCGCGGTCGATGCGGATGCGGGCGATTGGGCCGTAGATTTCGAAGCGGGACTTGAGGTCGAGGACGGAGCATTCCTGAGGAAGGCCCATCACCACCACCGCAGACGGCGGCGCCGGCCTCGGGGTGGGACGCTCCTCGTACTCCTCCGTGTGATCCGGCGGAGGGCGGCGGCGCTTGGCGTAGGGCGCGTGGCGGGAAGAGTAGGGCTTGTCCCTCTTGCGACTCATTGTGATGCGCCGTCAAACGCAGGTTGAACGCAATCAAAAGTACACAGCGTGTAAACGCAAAAGCCAGCTTCGACTTTCGAGTTTCGAACTCTTCTTACTGAAATACATCCAATTCTTTTCTTTTTTTTTTTTTTTTTCTTTTCTTCTCAGTATACTCCTTGTTTTACTATTTTTTTTAACAAGTGGTTCTTCCTCCATCCAGGAGAATTTAAGAATACCAATACGTTCTAGTTATTTGTGATTGAAAATGAGTTATATATTTTATTAACTCAAATATTTTTAAAGTTGATTGTGGAAAAGATATCAATAGCTCATAAGTATTGAAACGAAAATCTTTTTAATAAAAAAAATAAAATAAAAGTGTATTTAGTTAAGGGTGAAATTAGGATAAATTTTACATTAATAAACTTTATGTATTATTTTATATATAAAATTAATAATGTAATTTGTACTCTTATTTTAATCCATCAACTAAACAAAAGTTTTTTATATAGCTACGTAATTGTATATTATCAAAATTAATTAAGATAATTGACTATTCTATCTATCAATTGAAAAGACATGAACCCTGAATGTTTTAATTGGATAATATCATAAAAGTGTTTTAATATTTCGTGGATATTGTTTGTATTTTTTTTTTTTAGTCCGGAGATGTTCAACATTCACGTTAGATGCAGAGTTCAACAGATATAAATAATAATATTTTTTTTTGTTTAAATGTATTCGATTTAAATAGATTTGATTTTGTTTGAAAAACTATATCAACTTAAACTGATTTTGGTTGGATCGATTGAACTAGTTTTTTGTTAATTTTTTGTGAAATATAAAAAAATAACTTGAAAGTTTACCAAATTAATTATTGAAATTATTACAAAACTTTGAATTTTTATTAATGAAAAAGAGTAATTAATTAATCAAAAAAATTAGAATATAAAATATCCCATAAAATGATGGGATCACATTGGCCAAATTTATTCAAATCAATCTTTCGTTAAATGGATTAAGTAGTCAACAACTCTGTTTTATCATTAAAATATGGATCTCACATCTTATCCATCATTGAATAAGTGTGAATTTACTTAAATGGAATTTACAGCTATTCAATGGTAGATATCCTGTATGAGTTGCATGATATCTCCTATAACATATAATTACAAATGACATTTTTTTTTTCAAAGCACCTTAAATGATATTTGAATGAGTGGTGATAGCTTTCCCGCAAATTATTTAAATAGTTTGACAAACTATTCCATGAACTTGTACCAAAATGATGAAATATTCAAAAATTGCTCTATTACAATTTCCTTAGCACGTTATAGAGCATATTTTTATTAAAACAAGTCATGCACTACACTCTAACACAACTGACGAAACCACCACCATTTTTTTTTGGTGGTCAAAGGATACTTTGTTATCAACACTAATCAGACATGCTCAGATGCTCTCTCATATCTTTTACTAGTGCCATTCTACTCGTTCGAGCAAATGTAGACCGCATTAGTTTGCGACTGCATCCCTCTACATTGTACTTCCTTTTGGTCCCACCTCTTAAGGGGCGTGTGGTGCAAGATTTAATTTTACATTTCTAGGAATGTTATTTTTGAAAATGACATTTTCGGGAATGACATTCCCAATATTTTAAGAGATGGTTGTAGCATGCTTTTTTTTTTTGGGTTGCATTTTTTTGAGGTAGCATGCAGAAGGATATAGTCGCAAGGTAGATGGTTGTAACACTTGGTTATCTTTCTTGTGTTCAAAACTCGGGTTGTCACAACATTTGTCTCGTTACTAAGTTGTATTAAGCTCTCATTCTCTTGACACTTTTTTATCCCAATTTTTCCAATCATTCGTTCATTATTTTTTTTGGGTCAGGTTCCTGTTCATTTCGGTGTTTGGTCAGTACACCTCCCTGTACTTTAATTGGGCCAAAGTCCTTTTCATTTATCAATACAAGCCCAACTAGGACCCCTTAGAAGCCCAACTCAATTAAAGCCCAAACACAATAGTGATGGGTGGTGAACTGGTGATGATCCCTTGCCATTTAAGGAGAAAAGAAGAAAAAAAAAGTTAATAGGCCCAACTTAACAATCAATATTAGAGATTGACCCAAAAATGCCAAACAGTATATAGGCTCGTTTAGAAAAAAAAAAAAGAATATAGGATCATTTGGTTAAAAATATGGGAGGAGAAAAAGCACTACTTCAATTTATTTGCGTATTTGGTTGTGCTTTCAAGAGAAAAAAAGTAGAAAATAATTTTTTTTTTTTAAGCATATATAGAGCCGTTTCTCCCAAAATTAAAGCAGTAGAAGAAAGAGAAAATATGACATAATAAATGAGTCAATTATATTTCCAAAAATATCTTTGACATTTTTCTAAGATAAAAAAAAATCCTCACCTCCTTTTTAATATTTAAAACTATAAAAGTGTATGATACCATACACACACTAATAATAATAATAATAATAATAATAATAATAATAATGAATCAATACTCACTTTACCTACAAATCTCTTTTCATACTTTTAAAATTAAATTGATCGCAATGAAATTTGAAATTAAAATTTCAAGCATATTACTCAAATCCATCATTACTAAATCAATCATAATAGTTTAATTTATCTACAAATCTAAGACACCTTTTGTTAAAATAATTTTTTATTAACTTTAATTTTTTATTCATTATATATTCAATTAAATTGTTTTAAACAAAAATACGGAATACAAATTAGTCAATATTTTTAAAATTTGTATGACAGTTTTTTTATTTAACCATATTTTTTGAGAATTGAATTTTTATATTCTTAATTGTAATTTTATAAAAAACAGTATTTCTATATTTTTCATATCCAAATAATTTAATAACTTCTAATTATTATAAAATATTTATCTTATCTTTATATGATAAACATTGATTTAATTTTGTATACGTGACTCTTAACCTATAGATATTCTTTTGGATGCTTATGTAATATACACTAAAAGATTATCAAATATATCATTTAACCTTTTCTTCTCTATTGCTATTCTTCTTCATTATCATTATCACTATCATTATCATTTTATTGGTCTAATGGTAAGGAGTTTGGACAATATGTTTGAGATTATAAATTCAAATCTTATTACCACTAATATAATTTTGAATTATAAAATTTTTTTATCGTTATCATTTTCTTCACGCTGTATCTCTACACTAAACTCTACCATCAAAGTGCACTCTTACTTTAACTATGTCAGACTCTTTCGATCTTTAATTTTTGGTCCTTAACATGTTGGGAAAGAATTATTTGTCATGATTTCGTGGGTCTTTGAGACACGAAGAAAGGAAATATTGTATTAATAATTATTTTATCGTCACACTTATTTATGAAGAATTGAAAGCTGAATGTTTTATTTAAAAAGATACTATTGATCCTTGTAAAAGCATGAAGAAGAGATAAAATCACCAAAATACAGTTATACCCCCAAAATCTTGTTATGACTGGATGCAGTTGTGTGGTTGTATGTTTTCAAATCTACAAGTGAGGATAACTCCACAATATTTAGAATCAACTCTCAATTAAAATTATGTGAGAAAAGCATTATTAATTGAGATATGTTAAAAAATATTCTTTAACTTTTTATATATCGAATGTGCTCTAGGACCTCATACATACATGCTACACAAATCCCTCATCAATTAAAGAATACTCTAAATTAATTTCTTTTTTTGATTTTTTGGGTAAAACATAACATATAAGGGTTCTTCTATAGTGTCTAAGTCAAATTATGGATTTTAAAACCCTTGTCTATATGGATTAATAAAAAAAATCTCCATATAAATTTATAATAAATACATGTAAATATTCTTTTTGCAAAATTTAATTTTATAAAGTAGTGCTTATAGAAATAAAATTTATAACCTGAATTTTTTTTTTTGTAAAATTCAACTTTTTTAAGAGGTTATATTATTACACTTTTATTCTGTCTATTTCTAAAATATATATATTTTTATCCCCTAAACAATTAAAATAAGTTATCCTTTAATTTATCTTTGAATTGCTTTTGTTAATTTTCTATTTTCTCATATTTATGATTTTATTTTTTACTAGAATTATTTTTATTAATTTATATATATATATTACAAAATAAAATATATGTAGCTTATAATAATATAAATATTAATATATTTATATATAAATAAAATTTACTATACTATTTAATTAATACTGACTTATTCTTTTATTTATTGTATAATTCATTATATTTTGTAATTATCAAATTAATTCTAATTTATAATTACATTTTTATTATTCAACATAACAATCTAAATATGCATAAAAGTAGTAGTTTAACTATTAATATTCGCCATCCAAATTTTTAATTATCATATGACTCATTACATTTTATAATTAAAATTTACTCTAATTTATAATAATTACATAATAATATTATTGCATATGACAATATTATTTTTTACTGTTAAATTTAATTATTTAAAATTTAAAATTATGCTAATCTTCTAGCTCATGATAACATAATTTTTATTTTTTATTTTAAGAACTAATCTAGTTAAAAATTCAAAAACTACACAATGCTAAATTTATTTTTAAAGTAAAATTTGAATGAAGAAGTTACCTACACATTTTTAAGAAAAACTTTGTTCACTCTTAACTCATGATAATATAATTTTTGTGATTTTAATTTTGAGAATTGTCTGCTTGACATTCTAAAAAACAGTCAAATAAAATTTTGTTTTTAAAACAAACAAATAATGACTTTTAAATTATTTTATAATCAAGTTTAAAGAACTAAAAGACCTTAATATCATTTTTAAAAAAGTTCACATGACACTTTATTTGGGTGCACGTAATAATATATTAATTTTTAATCTGTAAATCATACAATTTAAAAATATAAATAATTACAATAATTTATTAGGTTATTATAACATAATTTTTGTAATTTAAATTTATTAAATAAGTTAAATTTATTTTCAGTTGAACAAAGAAATTATTTTACTTTCAAATTATATAAAGGTTAAGAATATAATGACTTTTATTAATAAATAATGTAAAAAATAATAAGGTAACTATTATGTTTCAATACTTACAGAATAGATTAAAAAAATGTGATCAAATACCTAATTTTCCAAACAAATAAACTTCTCACATATTTTATTTTTGGTCTTCTTTACATTTTACTTATTTTATGACAAAAAAATATGTTACTTATTTTATCCTTATATATAAATATTACATATAATCAAATTTTTTTGTACGTTTTGTCTATTTAATTTGTGTTTCAACTTTCGCTTTTTGAGTGCGATGAAGTTATGACAACTTTGAAGAGTTACGCAAATAAGTACACGTCTAATTTCTTTTGAATTAGCATATTTTATTATTTATAAATTTTAGTGAATTATATTTCATCATTGCAAGGTACAAATGAAAATATATTACACTACAAATTAAAGTTCAAAAGTATCTATAAATTAGATGTATTTATAACAATTAAAAATTATATATGATAAGTAATCTTGTTAGGAATTAAAATATATAAGTTTTAATCAAAGTTATTTTGATAAAAATTAAATTATAAATATGAAAAAATAGAGAATTAACAAATTTAAAATAAATTAACATGTAGTTTATCTTAATTGTTTAGGGAATAGAAATATATATTTTAGAAATAGAGAGAATAAAGGTGTACTAATATCATCTTTCAAGAAAAGGCTTGTATTTTACAAAAAAAGATTTATTTTATAAATTATACTTCTTTAAGTACTGATTTACAAAATTAAATTTAGACAAAAAAATATTTATTTGTATTTATTACAAATCTATATAGAAATTTTTTATTGACCCATATAGCCAAGAGTTTTAAAACCCAAAATTTAGCTTGAGTTTCATAGAATTACCCAACATATAATGAGTTGCTTATGACAATCTCACGCAGTTAGTTTTACTCTATTTCTTAAAGTAAATGCAATCAGAACCTAAAAAATGGTAAATGCAATAAATTATTATAATTTTAGAAATAGCAAAGGGCATTATCCCCATTAAAACACGAGTGAGATAGGAAAGAAGTTCGTTACATTTGTTTTTCCTATTCCAGACAAAGCTGTAAAAATTTCTTTAGTAAATCTGTACTTTTTTTTATTAGGAGTAAATCTATACTTGGTTTTCCAAATATATATGTTTTAATACTTTAATATTCAAACAATCAATTATATACACTTAAGTCTTTCAAAATTTTGAAATTATTACACTTTAGTTCTCAAAAATTCAGTACATACACTTCAGTTATCTAAACACTTGAAGTTATAACTTCCGTCCAAAGAAAAATAGTGATGATGGGCTAAAGTATTGTAATACAAATTTTTATTAACTCATGTAGTGTATCAAATATATAATAACAATATAAGTTTTTATATTTAATTTGTTCACATATTCAATTAGTTTTTTTATTTAAACATAAATGAACAGTGAGTAAAAATATAAACTAATTATATCACTCTTTTTTCTTTTTAATATCACAAATATATAACTATTATTCAACTTGCTCTAAAATAAAATAGAGTAACAACAATTTCATATAAAGGCACTTTATCTTTAAACTAATTGTAATTAAGGAATAATTTATTTTTTATTAAATGACTCACCAGTTCTAAATAAACGTAAGAGTTTAGATTTTTATTTCTTTTTTTTTTTTGGTTTAGACCATTACCATATGAAGATTTATTGAATTCCAATTAATTGATTCGACTAGGTTACTTCAATGTGGAAATTAACATCTTTTAGTGCTAGTTCTTTTTCATTTTTTTTTAACAATAATTGAACTTAGTATCTTATTTAAAAAGAATCATATTATTGAAACTCATCAAACATTATTTGTGCATGTTTACTTTTTCAGTTTTTTTTGTGAAGTAAAAATTGAAAAAATTAAAAATTAAAATTTTAATTTTTAATTTTTTTCATAAATCAAAAAATTAAAAATTGACAAAGCAAACACATCCTATATATTCTATTTCCAGAAAAGAACCATGTCATGTCATTTCTGGAGTTGTTCATCATTTTCAGACCTCACTTTAATCCCTCACTCTCCGCTTGCAATTGCAGTTTTGGATTTATAAACTAGAGAGAGAGAGAGAGAAGGACACCATCAAGCTCAAGCAAGTGAGCAGCATCAGTTCAGTTGTACTTGTCAGCGCCATCCATTCACAATAACAACTGCCCACAACCTACCACCGCGTCTGAGAGCACCACAACGTGGGCTGGCACGTGGGCCTCGGGCCCCACGACAACGACCACACACTCCCTGACGTCATCCCCCAACACCGCAACCCAAAAAGAGGGCCGTCCCCGTCTCCCAGGCCCATCCTTATCTGGAGAAAAGTGACATTTGTCCGCCCGGGCCCGCACCCCAAACTCCCTTTCCAGCTTTATAAGAATCCACCACGCAATGCCCGCCACGTGACCCGCCAACCCAACAAGACATGATCTCCGACATGGGTGGGCCCGAGATCCCCGTTGCTTTATTTGCCGCTTCGGCCCTGTGTCGCACGTGGGGCGCTCCCTGGAAACGCGAATGGCGGATACGGCGCCGGCTATGGTGTTCGGGACACGTGGCAGGAGATTATGTCAGTTTGAGGTGGTCGTCGGCAGAGAAATATCTTTCAGAAAGAGAGTGTTGTGTGTGGAGTGTGGACATTGTCCACGTCTTTTTGTTCTTTTCTCTCCAAGCGGTAGATTTAGGGAAGAAATATTTTGGTGTACGAAAAGTAACAGAAATATTTATTTTGATTTATTTTTTAATTAATATATAAATTTTATAAATTATTATTATTTTTTATTTTTTTATATTTTTAATGTAATAATTGATGTATCAATCAATAAATAAAATAAATATTTTATTCTATTAAAATACTTAAGAATTTTTCAAATTTAGGGTAAGTTTGGATTGATAAAAATAGATGGAGGGGAGCAAAATAGAATGAGATAAAATATATTAAAGCTTTATTGTTTAGATATTTAAAAAATAGATAGAATAAATTATATTCAATTTCATTATTTCTTATTTTTCTTATTTTCCTCTAATTTGGACATAATGAAATGAAATTATTTTTTATATATTTTACTTATGAAATTACCATAATTCCACTCAATTTTACGACTAAAGTATCCAAATAATATAAGAGAATAATTATGTCATTTCATTTCCTTCCATTATATTCTACTTCACTCTCTCTATATTCATGATTAGTTTATTATAAAGTTCTATGCAAATATCTAGTTAAATTGTCCCACCAAAATAAAAGTTTGGTTTTGATGCACTAATACTATCATTAAATAATAAATCATTCTATTTGTATGATATTTTAAGTAGTATATATGAGACTTAACTATATTTATTGATATGATAATATATAATTAAATAATTATGTAAAATAATTTTACACTATCAATATTTAAAGTTAAACTCAATAATTATTTAACATTATCATTTACTGTTTTAAAAGTTATATAAATAAAAAATAATCAGTCCCTATACTATGTATGAAATGATTTAATTTTTTTATGTAAATCGATGTCCTTTTTAATAATGCCAAAACTTTATAAATTTTTAAGTTAATAAATTAATATATAACAAAATTATGAAATATTCTTTAGGTATTTGATAATAATTAAAACACATTAGCTTATAATAATATTGAGGTAAACATTGATATTAAAAATTCAAAAGGAACGTACTATAGGCTTTATAATAAATTATTAATACTTTTTACCTCCACTAATTTTACTTAAACAAACCAACCAATAAGAAAAATTATATTGTAAGTAAATTGCTAATAAGAGAAGAAAAAATAATTTTGTCAATAAAATCAAATTCACATAATAAAATTACTTAAATATTAAGTCAATATAATACAGAAGTAATGAAACTTTTAAAAATGTTCACTATCATTCAACAGGGCACAACTTACAAAAAACGGTGAACACTGTTTGTTTCGAAATATAATCAATGACAGAAAATAAAACTCAAAATCATTAATGAACTTATTTTCTTTCAAGAACATTCAATAACATGTTGCAGTTGAATTTAGTGAATTTGTGCTCTTCTCACAATTCGGATACCAAACAGGCAAACAACGTGAATAACTCCTAGTTGAATTAATAAAAATTTTGAGCAAAATTTTTTTTAACTCAATCAACACAAATTAAAAAAAAAAAGTGGTAAAAAAATATCAATTGAATATCCAGCCTAATAGCTTGGATATAAAGACAAAAATTTAGGACAAAAATTTAAAATATAAAAAAAATTAAGACTTTTTTTAGAGCAGAAGAGCAACAAAAAAAATTCCTTTAAAATAATAGGTGGAAAATATTCCATCCAAATTTTCTCCTGAAGATCGGGAAGAATGGGAGTTAAACTTTTCTTCCTAAAAATCAGGCAAAAAATTTTTCCCAAATTTTTTCCTCCCAAAATCCTCAAATATAATAGATATAAATGATAAATGATAATATAAAACTATTTTGTACACTATTAATACATTAATTTTTTCTTTGTTCTATATTAATTCTTAATTATGATGAACTATCCGTATAAAAGAATGGATTTAATTTTTATGTACTGAAAGTGTAAAAAAAATTTGCACAATCATCAATTATGTATTTCACATAAGCAAATACGATTAACTTTTACCTTCATTATTTAAAAAGTCATACAAATTAAAAGTTTTGATTAGATTATAATGTAAAATTTTTTTTACGCTATATTAGTGCATTAAAATTAAAACTCAAAGAATTTCATATTGTCAATTAATTATATATTTTTATTTGTAAAACTTTTACTAATAATGGGTGGTTGACTCAAATATTTTTACTAATATAATAATACATAATATGTAAAATTTTTCACATTGACAATGTATTAAACTTAACTTTTTTCTCAAGTTAAAAATGTCTTATCTTAATGAATTTAATTTTGATGTACTAATAGTATAAAACTATTGTTTACATTGTTATTCAATTAAAATTTTTCATTTTAACATTAGTATGTATATAAATTAAATCCATCTTAATTTGACAATATATATATACACACTAATTTGTCATTTAGACTCTTTGTTGGATGTCCAATTGATCACTAAGGTAGCGTTTATTTTCTGTCTAGAAAATAAAGAGACATTGAAAATACAAACCTTTCTGGTGGAAATAGGAATAAGGGACATATTTTTCTATTTTTGAGACAGAAAAATATAAAATTTCTATACCTCCAAAATCTGAAGACAGTGAGAAGATACGTAAAAGAAATTTAATATTTTTTTCTTTTAATAATACCTCTTATATATATTTAATATTTATGTCTCTAAATATTTTTACTGTATATTTCTATCTCTATCTCTCTACCAAACACTACCAAGACTGCGAAGGCATCATTTTGATTTGCTTGCTTGCATTATTTCGGATATTCGTGCTTTGCTGAACTTGGAGGGCTGGGATGTACTCTGGAACATCCTTTGTTTGAAGCAAGTTTGTCGTTTTTCTTTTCTGTCGCACCGGAAAAAAAAAGGGATTCTTAGAGAAGCTCTTACAAACATGTAATTTTAATTTTCCCCAGAAAATATCATTTTCAAGAAATTAATTATACACTAATTTAAAATTTAAACAAATTAACTTAAAGATACACTTATTCTTAGGGTGTGTTTATATGAAAGTAAAAATGGGAGAAAATTTTATATTGGTAATCTTTGCATCCGTTTGAACGTTGTGACTTGAATTGTAATGTTAAATTTTACTTTCAATTATAATTCTTATATAATTGAAATTGAATTATAATCTTAAATTTTATATTTGAGTTTATTAAAGAATTATAATATGATTGTTAGAAAATAAATGAAAAAGAGAAAGAATTACATAAATTTTATTGAGGAGAAAGATATTTAATAAATTTTGAAACTAATAATTTACGGGGTATGTGTTAGGAATTCAGAAGAAATAATCTTAGTTTTTTTGGAATTTCATGGATAGATCTTCAAATTTATATACTTCTCATTATGTCTATTCTTAACAGACTCATGCTTAAAATTTTAACAGAATCTATCGTCTTGAGAAATGCTGAGTAACCAAAGGGACAAATCTATCTTCTCTTTGGTTCATGGACAAACCGATCTTCCGAATTGAGCAATTGGATATTGGGCCTTGGTAACTCATTGTTGGGCATTGGTGCGTTATAGTGGTCCGTTATAAATTTAAAAAAATCTTCTGACAAAAAAATCTATTAAAAAAGATTAATTTTAATACACTAATAATATAAAAAAATTTCATATTTTTATTTAATTAAATATTTTTTTTATATGATTTTTTAAGTATTAAGACAAAATAACTTTATTTACTGATGTGATATTATATGATTAGATGAATATATAAATATTTTTTATACCTAAATATATTCCAATTAAATTCTTAAAAAAAAGCTCTCAATCTTATGAATAAATTAAAATTTACCAAATTGTATTTTTTACGTGGCATACGGTTTCTATTCTTAGACATGAAAGAATTTTTTAAAAAATCTCTCAATCTTAGTTTAAATTATCAAACTAATTAGACAGGAAAAAAAAATCCTCATGTTTAATTTAGTTATATGTACATTTTCACTATTAATTTTTACTCCTTTTCAATTTTCGCCCCTTTTCAGTTAACCCAAACGATGATAAGGAAGTACATATCATCTGATCATATGCAATTCTTACATAAGAGTATCTTCTCCGACTTAAAGGACCAAGACATTATTAGAAAGCACAGATCCTAAAAATCTCATACTCACATGTTTATAATGGGGAATTTTAATACCACCCCCGTAAGCAAGGGAGGCCCCTACCGTGAGTCACCCTCACAACAACGTCCTCATTCTTTCATCACCGCCATTTGAGAAATGAATATATATCTGAATCACCCCAAGCATGTGTTTGGCACACGCAGTAAGAGGCTTTTACTTTCACGTCAATCTTACCCGTACAATTATTTCGAGATCCACAGAAATGAGCAGCAACCTGATGAACTCTTTTTTTGAGAAAAAGTGCACCATAATACAAGCTTGCCATTTTCTATGGCAATTTGATGATGTTTTCTTTTTTTTGTTGAACTTCAACCACCTATGATTCTCTTACGTATTGATCTTGACACATGATGATTATTATCTATTCATGTTGTCTTCTACTGCATGATAGGATAATTATCACTCCTGTCCGCTTAAACAGTAAGATGTCAAGTCTCTCTGATATTGAATGAACACATGGTTTTCTTTATAAAGCAAAATGCAATAAATTCCTCACCTTTTCTCTTCCATAGGCAACTCAGCCTATCAAAGCAAAAGGGACAGAGACAGATAAAAGTTACAAACGAAGGGGGAAAATGGATCGATATAGATATTAGATGCCCGAGGAAAAGCTAAAAAAAATTATGTGGGGTCCTATATTTAGTTAAATTTTAGAAACTAGGATAAATTTAATGTTTATAAAATGTCCACTTGTAAAATTATATTATATAACACGTGAAGATTTTTTTTTTGAGGTTGCTATTGCCCGTCACTTCTACTCTTAGACAGTTAGATCCACCCTTGAGTATAGCATGGTGGTGATGAAACCACATTGGGGAATTTTTAATTCTTTTTGCTTTACTTATTTTCATATTTCACCTCATTACATCCATATCTACTAACCATGAAAGGATATGAACTTAGATTAGATGTAGTTATATAAATAGTATTTCTCTCGTGAAATTTAATCTCATCAGAATATTGTATAGTTAGTGAAGATATTATTTTCCACCAACGCCACACTGGTGAGAATCATATTTCAATTGACTACCTTGAAAGTCTGATTTTAGCTGTAAGGTAATGCCGCTAAGGAAGAACCTAAATCAGGATAGGAGGAGTTCCAGTGTTGGAAATATCTTCTCAAGAAATTCATGTTATCATGTATATACGCTAAGAACCACTAAACTGGTCCAACTCAAATTCTGTAAAGAGAATATTCATCAAGCTATACCCACAAGGAAAAGGTTCTGTGTGATGTTCAGAAAGTTGTTTCACGTGCTGTCAACTGCACCATACCCTTCTATTTAAGCAAGAAGATAGAGTATTAGAATGTATGAATGATACAATTTCATAACAAGAAAATTGTAATAAACCAAAATATAATCTGGGTTACTCTTTCTTACAACCAAAAAGGTTGGCCTGTCTGATTTTAATTTCTAGTTTTTCAGCTTTTAGAAATTTGTGAAGGAAAAATTGAAAATTAGAATTTGTAGTTTTAGAATTTTTAATATTTTCTTTACAAAATCTAAAAAACTGAAAAATCAAAAATAAAAATTAAAAACTAAAATTAAAACCGAACAGCTTAAAAAACTCTATGTTAGAGTAGAAAAATTACTTTATACCATTTACTATATTCCACAAGAATCATAGGGGCCCTTATTAGTTATCATATACCCTACTTTAACAACATTCTCATAGTTAGGTAACATATAAGAAATAATACAGAAAATTTTTTTCCGAGAGAACATAAAAACTTTTCTCTTAATTTGTTCTCATTAGTCTTGTTTGTCCTTAATTAAGCAAGGGCTCACTGACAAACTGCATTGCTACCTCCCTTGAAAGTAGTGAAACCATAGTTCATGTTTTAGCTATCCTAATTAAAGTCTCATGCCCATAATCTTTATTTCCAAGAAATTGCAAAAAAGATATTAGACCATCACTTAAATTTCTAGGTGTCCTGGTAGAAATTTACAGACTATGGCAAATGTACATACACCTACCCTCCCCAAATCCCTACATTAGACGGTCCTAGGAGGCTTCTGAATTCCTTCATAACTAACATACATATATTTGCACATCAGTTTTTTTTTCATATGCCACAGCTAGCCCAGAAAGATTCTGAAGTACAACTGGTATACGACAATGGCTTATGATACTCAAGTATCCAGCCAGGGACAGGGGTAATTAATGAACCATGACCTTCAAACTTAGATCCCAAGCTGCAAGAAAGGAAGAAAAAGGAAAAGACGCCAAAGGGCCAAAGAGCTGCCCCTTAACATCACTTTCACCAAAATCAAATACCAAATACAGCAGGGTTCCTCTTTTGAGGACCACAATGAAACTTTTGACCTTAGCTGCTATAAGCCTACAAAGCAAATGTGTGACATTTGAAAAAATTGACACAAGGGCATGACATTTTTGAATCCCTCTTGATTTAACTTCTACACCACTCTAACTCATCATAACGAAGAAACTATCAATGGACATATAGTTATTATGGCATTGATTAATGTTCTTTTTACTCCTAAGATTATTTTCTGTTTTGTCATTTTTCTCTCAGCACAGAAACCCCCCTCTCTTCTCCCTCTCTCTTTTTTTTCCATCACTAGGTTCCAAGCATGGAAATGTTAATTAATTGCACCTATTTGAGTGTGTCCTCCTCAAGCTAAAAGCTTTTATTCACGTGAATAATGTCAAAACACATTAGAGGCCACCCCTGAAAGGTGCCCCAATTTATAACTTGTCTGTGTGATGCAACACATTGAGTAAAATATTAATGCTGATAATAATATTTTAAAAGGGCGAGACAATTTTACATGGACTTTTCCATGGGCGAACCACAATTCAACAGCTAAAAAAAATATTCTACAACGGACAAAATTTTCATGAAGGCAAAAAGCAAGGGCTTGATTACAAGAATGAATTTCTTATATTTTAATGGTTAAATTAAGAGGAAGCTGTCAACATCCTCAATGAGCTAGCTGGGGCTAAAAAGTCCTCGCCAATCCAATTTGTTCAAGTGAACCACACCAGAAACCTTGACTTCTGTAGCAGGGTTCAGTCCTCACCATCTTTTTCAAGCTGTTTTTTTACTTCTATGTTTTGGTTTCAACGATAGATTTGTTCACATACTCATAGTTGCTTGTATAAGTTCGATTTTCACTCGTGGGGATTCCGGAGGGGATATTAAATTCAAGTCAATTTCTTATGGGGCAAGTATAAAGCAACCTTTACGGCCTTCAATTGGTGTCACTACTGTTTATCTGTTCATTCAAGTTGTAGTTTAAAACAACATTTCAATTTGAATTTGCATCAATTGGATGCATGGTAGTCACCAGCCTGTTCCATCACGAAGTTCTAAAAAAAATTAAAAAGAAAGACTTGCAACCAAGGTTCACAAAATTTACCTCAACATCGTATTATTTATTTTTGACTAAAAGGGTAAAGGTTGAGGAGAACGCTCCTCCCAATTTATAATCAGGACATGCCAAACTCATCTAATGTTAATGAAAATACTTACCGATCACCTACTAACAAAATCAATTAAGAATCGAACCCAAATTATAGTAATTCATAAACAAAAGGTAGACTGTATGAGTCGATCTCGATGGCACTTTAAACTAATTATTAGTGTTATTAATAAGTACAATGTGAAGGACTTTGATAGTTGATATCATTAAAAGTGCAACCATGTTAGTAATGCAGCTGTTAGGTCTTATATGTGGCTAACTACATTATTAATTAATTCTTATTCTTTTTTATTTTGATTTTCAATTTAATTAAACAAATGCCAAATATTTCTTACATTATCATCATTCAGATAGGAACTAGTAAGCATATCGAAATCGAACTGTAACTGTCTGTGCTGAGGGGCGAGGACCGATCTACGAATAATGATAGAGAGTCCTCCAAATACAAGAGTAAAACAAGGGAGTGGTCTAGACTGACTCTAGAGGAATAGAGAGAGAGAGAGAGAGAGAGAGATAGGAGCAGAGTTTCCACTGTCCACTTTTCCACATCCAAGAGTAAAAACAACGTTTTGGTTACGGTACCCCACATGAAATTTTGGTATAACAATAACACTCCTATCAGAACTAGTTTTGAATTTGAGCCAGTAACTATAGTACCTTTTCACTGCTAATGATACCTGTGTCATTAAACTTTTAGGATCTAATTTTCAAACTGCGTCTGTACTAAAGAAGAAAAAATGTCAGACAATCGTAAATTTTACTCGAATTTATCTGTCGGAAAAATGTGATATGATTATTAAATTTTATAAATTTAGCGGATCTTACCATTTAATATAATTCAATTACTATAATTTCTGTCAAAAGATTTTGGTAATATTTTTATGATCGTATAGTATTGCTCACCAAAGAGCGTCCCTGTTCTTTTCTTTTCTTGTTCCCTTGTTAATAGCATGATGAATTACCCTTTTGATAATTTTATTCCTTAGAAGTAATAGCATTATTATTATTATTATTATTATTGCTTCTAGTACAGAGTTACAACTGCGAACATAGTGCTGCTAGCTAGTGATTTCAGTAAGGCCAGAAACAAAAGGCTTGATCTTCAACGGGGAAGCCAAAGCCACAAGTGTACTTCTCTGCAGGTGGTTCATCATCATGATAGCAAGCATCTTCAACCTTTGGTAATAAGCTTGGAAGGGTCAAAAGGTTTTCACTAAGGTTATCCTCTTCATCCTGTGAGAAATCTGAATGGTCTGCTGGCTCAAAAGCGGGGAGGAATCGGCAGGTTCCACGAATGAGGAGGAGGAGTGATGGTTGTTCCCATCAGTGCAATGTGGGCTGTCCGAATCAAGCACATCACTTTTAGCTGAATTGGCATCTTCTTGCTTGCATGTTACCATAATAGGGAGTGGCAACTTGGACCCATCTTCAGAATTTGCATTTGAAATTGAGATCAAATCCACAATAGGCTTCTCCTCCTTGTGGGGTGAATTGACAACAGCAGCAGCAGCATCTTGGGATGACTTGTCATCTGGTGAATTCCCTTTAATCTCTTTATTATTATCTCTTGGAATCAATTTGTTCTTGAGAGAATTCACCTGTTGGCAATGGAAAACATTGATTTTACCCCTTTTTGAATTTTGAGCCATTAACCAATTAGTGTGACCATGGTTCTAATTGCAGTCCGCAACGATTGTGGGCAATATTGCAGCTACAATTGCGGTCATGTTGACAACGTTTTTCTGCAAATTTTTCGCATGGTAGCGCAACCGCAATTTAAAACCATGAGTGTGACAAATATTGAACTTTAATAAAGTAAAGAAAGAACTCATGGCATGGCATAAAGCATAAAAAAGCTTAATAGACGGTAAGTGTCTTTTTCTTCTTTTTTCTTTTTCCTTTTTTTGTCTTTTTACCTCTTCTTTTAACTTGTCATTCTGTTGAAGGAGATTTTCATAGTCACCTTTGAGTGTGTCATAGCTAGCTTTCAATGTGCCATACTCTTTCTCAAGCTGCTTGGTCTTGAACCTTGCCCTCCGGTTTTGGAACCATATGGCCACTTGCCTTGGCTGCAAGCCAAGCTCTTTTGCAAGCTGGACTTTTCTTTCGGGTTCAAGCTTGTTCTCTACCTCGAAGTTCCTTTCAAGGAACTGAACTTGTTCGCTTGTGAGCCTCCTTTTCTTATTACCCGTTTGGTGGAAGCACGCGTCGTAGTCCTCATCAACGTTTTCTTCCTTTTCAAGCCCTTGGAAGAAGGGCCTGTCCGTGACCCTGCTGCCTCGACCATTCTGAAAATCAACCACGGATTTCGAACCTGAAACTAAAAGCCATGCCAAACCAAAACACACCAACTATATATGTCAAAAAATTCAAAAATTCAACCACACGCAAGCTCTATAAAGACAAAAAGTTTAATAAAGAAAAAGAAAAAGAAAAATCCAATTTTTTTTATGGGTTCTTCACGGGAAAAGCATAACCATCACAATTCACAAGGGGAACCAAAGAAACCCCAGTTCCATGTTTTCCTCAAAAAGCTAATATTTTTGTTCAAAACTTGTGAATACGTGTAAAATATAGTCTTTTCAGTTTTCTCTCTCGCTTCATCTGCAGAATACATATAATTGAGAAAATTTGATGACAAAGAAGTACAAAAAGACCATGAAGGAATAGCAACAGAGTGATTCAAGGGTGTGCTTGTGAGTTTCATTTCGGAGAAGGAATAGGAGGAGCTTGAAGACTCAAATTTTGAAAATTTTACTCTGTAAAACTGTTCTTTTCTGTTCTTTCTCCTATAAAGTGAAACTCACAAACACACTCGAATGAAAAAGATACAAAAGATCACCTTGGAAAGGAGGGTCAGAGGTGTGAACCCAGAGAGACTCGAGAACCTCAGAGGAACAAGGCAGCCTCTCGTTTTGGAGCAGAACTGTCATGTTGGCACCCCAAAAAGCTTGCCACCCGCCATAGCCACAGGCATATAACAATATAATAATAATAATAATAGCTACTTCGCTAGCCTTGTGGAACCTTTTTGGTGGGGTTGGGGTGTGTGTGTGCGCGAAAGACTATGGAGGCTTGTAAAGAGTGTCTTAGATTAAAAGGGCCATATCATATCATATTCATATAATCATACCATAGTCCACAATAATAATAAAAGGTAAAATGGGTGGATCAGCGATGTGGGAGCTAGTTTTTTTATGATCTAGAATTTATGGCGGAAGAAGCAAGTGATGAGGAATTGTGTAATGTGGGAATTGTGGGAGTGAAGAGAGATCATACACATCATCACTCTCTTAAGGGTGAATAAATTTGCAGGGGAGAAAGAGGGTGAGAGTGTGAGAGAGGGGAGAGGGGTTGATGAGAGTTGAGAGTTTGGGGAAGTTTTTGTTGAGAGCGAGAGAGAGAGAGAGATTCTTCTCTGTGGTGCGGAACTTTGATGGGGTTATGTGAAAGGACCCTTTGGTTTGGCTTATGAGATAAGGGGAAAGCCTGGGCACGGGTTTAAATCACCATATTGTCCCATTCTCCACTACACCACTTTTCTTATCTCATATTATTTAATATTTTTTTATCGGATTTAATTTAAATTTTATTGGTTGAATATTAAATCTTTTCAAGTGCATAACTTTTAAAATAGTAAAATAAGAGTCAAATATATTTTTGTTACTATGATAATATATAATTGGATGTTCAAGTTAAAAAAAATATATTGTCAATACATAATTTTTTTAATTCAATTTGTGGAATGTTTTTAATGTGTAGTAATTTTTATACTATTTTAATGTATTAATATAGACTTGGGTTGCTTAAGTAATATAGTGAATGAGTAAAGAGTATCATCTCCATGGTAATTGTATAGAAGCATGCTAACGATCAATAAACTATTGTGTTCAGGTTCAAATAATATCAATTTAATGAGAAATTAAGCAAAAAAAAATGAAGCAACTAGAGAAAGCACTAACGAGACTAAAAATGAGAGACCAACAAGGTTAAAGGCCTCGGGACCTTCTTTACCATTTAGTTGACCTTCTTTACCATTTAGTTCACTTGGATATACAAATTACTTAAATAAATGTTAATTTTGTTAGCATGACAAGTAAAAGCTTAAGTTAGGTCAATCAACCGTGCATCTTTCACCTAAAACACTAAATGCCTTTGTGAATTAGTGTGAATTAAATCTAATGAGAACAAACATCAAGCATTTACTATGCAAGACCAATGGATATGTTCCCATCTCATAACTAATTATCACACCTAAATCAATTAAGTGTAATAGAATAAGCATTATCCATAACCAAGGTCAATTTTCCATATTCTTATGTCTAGTTCAAGGGAATACCCTAAATCAACTTAAATGGTAGCCAAGTATAACAGAACATTAAGATAAGAAAAAAGTATCCAAAACCAACATAATTCACATTTAATGAAGAAAATCTACAAAAATCTAAGATCCATAGAGGAATTCAAAGGATCCCCTAGCTACATGATTAGTTATTCATGAAAATAAACAAGCAAACTATTGGACAGCAGAAGCAAAATAAACAAACTCTAAACAATACGCCAAAATTCAACGTGGTTTGGCCTTCACTGTCCACGACGTCACAAATCAATCCAAACTTATATTATCTACAACTTTTGAATGGCTAAAGTTACAAATCATCTTAACAAATCTTTCATTACATGGGTAACTCCTAAAAACTACCCATACAATAGATCATTCCCACTCTTGGAGGATACTCAACTAAAACAACCAAAATCCATATTTATAAGCCAAAGCAATTGCAAAACTTCTAATTCTTACCAATGTAGGACTTTGGGTTAAATCCAACAAATCCTCCTTTTAATCCAAAGTCTTGCTAAAAGTTAGCTACAACCATCTCTTCAAACATTCTTCTAGTAAAACTTGTACCATCACTACACACGAAACACGCCACTTGGCCCCCACATTGCCAAGAAGATTTTCGATACAAACTATACTCACTTGCACTGTTGCCACTCACGAAATATGCCGCCTGACCTCCACATGGATCCAAAACTACTAATCCTAGCTGACCCCAACCATTAGGCTATGATACCACTTGTGGGCAGTAGAGGCAAAATAAATGAACTCTAAACAACACACCAAAATTTAATGTGATTCGATCTTCATTGCCTATATCCACAACTTTTCACAAATCAATCCTAATCTTTCACTATTTGTAACTTTTGAACGACTAAAGTTGCAACCATCCTTACAAATCTTTCATTACATGAACATCTCCTAAAAACTACTCATATAATGGATTACTTCCACTCTTGGAGGATATCTAACTCAAACAACCAAAATCCATATTTATAAGCTAAACCAATTGCAAAACTTCTAATTCTTATCGATGTGGGATTTTGGCTTAAATCCCAACACAAACAACTAGTTTAAAACCTATAATGAACATTAAAGACAACGAAAAAGACAAAAGAGAATAACAAGGATGATGTTATATCTCCTCCTCCAAGCCTTTGATCTTCAATCTCTAAGATGAGCCTCTCCCAAAACCCAAGTTTTTCTCTCTAAAATATGCTTAACAAGTAAGAAAACCAAACTCCCTCATTTTGTTCCCAAATTTTAGTTTAAAATATTACTTAAAATGTGTTAGGCCACGTGGAGTTGCGATCTGGAAAAATGCCAAGTCATGACTTGAATTTAAAAATTGATGAATTGCTTTGTGCGCCCAATATGTTACAACTTAGCACATGTCAGTTCGACTCAATAGCAAAAACTTTATTATCTTCATGCTTTGTTTCATTCTCCTTGGCTTTCGATTAGGATTTTTCTTAAGCTCCAAACTCACAAGATTAATGCCAAAATTCCCCAAATGAGATACTTGATCAGAATTTGAAAATTTGCTTAATTAAATAATGAATTATGGCATTTAGTTTTCAATAGAACCACCAAGACAATAATAAACCATATTTCCACATTTTAAAATGTTTCACTTAAAAAAAACTATGGACTAAGCAAGCAATTAAGGACAAATTAAAAGATAGATAATTCCATAAAATGGAGTCATCAATGTGACTACAACCATTAGAAGTATATTTAGCTTATTATGTATACTGATAAACTAATCAAATATTGAAATATAACTGCATCCACCACTAGGGAGTAAGTTTCATCATAATCGCTACTTGGTCTTTTGTGAGAAATCATGTGCTACAACTTGAATGTTATATCCCGTAATTTCTTTTTTTTCATTTTATTTTTTTACATATTTATTTATATCCCATAGATTTTACATCATTTGGTCTTTAGACAACAAATTTTAAGACACCAATTTTGGAAGTAAGTCTAATTCAGTCTATATGGATTTTTGCCATTATATTGTAGCCAATTATTTCTACGTTAAAAATCTTTGGCATTTATTTGTTGATTCAAAATCCTCATTTTCATGCACAATATCATTTTTTCTTTTAGAGATATAATTTATTGATATATCATCATTTTTAAGATCTTAAATTTTTTCAAATACTTGAACATCTTTGAAAGTTTTAATTATGTTAAAAGTTTGGATTGCAGTAAGAGTCCATGCTATGTTTCTTTCCTCTCCAAGAAAATATTTCATTTTAGAATCATTTGCCTTCATAAACTCATTTGCACATTTTATTCTATGAGATTTTTTTTTTGTCTTTGGAACTACCAAGTCTACCATACTTTTGATGTGTAATTGATTCACTAAATGATTGTCTAATGGAGACATCAATTCTAATTGTAGCATTGTCAACTGATATGTTGAATGTACATAGTTAACCTTTTTAAAATTTAATGTATATAGCAATTCATTTTTTGTTTTATGGGGAAGTTGGGAATGTATAATCTTTTAAACTTCTTGTTCATATTGACTTTTTTGAGGATCTAAATGGACTAATAAGTTTAGAATTTCAAGTGTGAGTGTTGAAGTCTCACATAGGTTAAGCTTAGACAAAGTGAATAGTATATATGATGAGAGTATCCATAAATTCATTGTTTGAAGGTTTGGATCAAGATATGGAATATGGCTCACCTTTGTGGTTTCTCACTTAGCCCATTGGTTTGAGTCTCCCTGAATTTTGGGTTCTCCCAATCACTTTATCTAACAAGTGGGAATAGAATCGATGGTTCAATTAGGTTGAGTATTAGGAATTTAGACACAACAGTTGGTTTGTGCTTTGATGTGCTCCCAAATGCCTTGTTAGAGGATTTGTCAAGATATTTGTGTTTAGCTTTGCCATGTGTACTCAAAAGGGCTTTCATTGAGAAGAGAGCACATTTTGTTATTCCTCATACTCAGGGAGAATGTTGAAATTTCAAGTTTGAGTGTCAAAGTCTCACATTAGTTAAATTTGGACAAAACGAATAGAATATATGATGGAAGAATCCATAAACTCATTAACTTAAAGGTTTTGGTCAAAATAAAGCTCTCTCTTTGTTAATTTTTTCCATTTATAAAACTTTGAACCCATAACATTACTTGAGGAACACATTGTAAGACCACTTTAAACAACCAAATGTTGATTTGTGCAACGTTGCTCTAAAGATATAATTAATGGATCATAATTCATAGTATAAACTGCATTTATATATATTCCTTAATTAAATCAATTGATGAGGATGAATGCATCATTTAGAGTTTATTATGTATAATAGGATATAGTTTGATAGTATAAAATTTAATAATATAAAGTTTGGTAAAATTTTGATACTATACATTGTTTTGTATGGTTAAAAATGAACTCAAAATAAAATTGTTATAAAATAATAGTTTTATTAACTACCGAATATATATAAAAACTCACCAATATATTATACTCTTTTCTCTTATATATTTTAATATATTTTATTTATAATAATATATAATCATTTAAATTTGCATCTAAGATTAAATATTATAAAAAAATATTTATTTATTACAAATAATTTTTAATTATTATGTTCAGCACAATTATTTTTATATTAAACATTTTACAATGAAGCATTTATTTATTTCAAATTTTCAATAAAAGATTGATTTTATTTATTTATGTAATTTTATTTTGATAATATTTATTTAGCTAAAAGTTATTGCTATTATAATAAAATATAATATAATCAAAGACGTAAAGATACATAAAAGCTAAAAGGCCTAAGCTTATCTTTCTAGATTTGATTGATTTATCTATCATTTGATATATAAGGAGCCTTTAATAATAAATTATTAGGAGATTGAGAAATTGTTCCGAAATTAAAATCCTATTTTATCACTAAAATAAAAAATAATCATTTCAGTTGTATAAAACAAGATACACATGAAGCTACTAGGATTGGTTCAATGGTGAAAGATTTGTGTAGTATGTATGAGGTCCTGGATTCAAATCTAAGTACAATCAATGTAATTCTAAAAGTACCAAAAAAAAATTGAATTTTGTGAACCCCATTTTGGCCCTATTGGACGCATATCAAGTGAGAAAATTTTTGAAAAAGTTAATTTTGAATAAATTGTATTTAAAATAAGAGTTTAATTTCTATACACTAATAATGTAAAAGTTTTTAATACTATTATTCAATTATATATTATCACATCAGCAAAAGTAGTTAAAACTCACATTCACTACTTAAAAAATCATGCAAATGAGATTATTTGATTGGATGATATTATAAAAAAATTTTACACTATTAATACATAATAATTAAACTCTTAAAACAAAACTTTTCATATATATTAAATATAAAATGTTCAATTAATAATTGTGATTGGTTGCATATAATGTATCTACTTAATTATTGAATAATTTTTAATATTGCATACTATTAATGTAAATTTTTTAACTTATCATGTATTATTATATTATTATTCAAAGTATTAACCAAGAAGGGTTGAATGTAGAAAAGGCTACACTCCAAGGGAGAGAACCAACCAACGAGAAAACCAATGGTCAAAACTTGAAAAAATAAAACAATTGTTAGGAAGGTCTCAATTGTAACATATCTAGAGAGATAAATTTCATATTAATGTCTTAAGATATCCTAAAGATTTTTTTCTTGGTTCTAAAGAGCTCCAGTGGAGCTAAGGGAAAATAGAATGCGGGTGGGATATGCAAAATGGAGATAGACCCCCTAATCTAATATTAACAAACTCTTAGTTACTTGAATCAAGAATGGTGTCATATGTACTATAGCTTATCAATGATATCCTAAAGACTTTAATGGACTCCAAATATTTATGGTTTGAGCAAAAAAGTCACACACATATATAATAAAGGTTTCATTTGTTGTGCACTAGATAAAATAAGATCACACACAAAACATTTAGCCACATTTATCAAATGTGGTTAAAATTATTCAAGAGTATCTGAATATTTAACCACACTTTTGTAACCATTTAACCACTTTTATTGTATGTAGCTAAATACTTTATGTGTGGCATACCTTACTTTTCTAGTGTACCATAGTCTTGTTTTTTTTTTTTTTGGTAGTACCATAGTCTTGGCTATTATAATATATGATTGATTAGTGATATAAATAATTTTATACTAGCAAAATTTATCAAAACTAAGCTTTTTATTAATAATGTGTGGAAAATTTAACTTTTAAACTCTACAAGCATTTATGAAATTAAGCACATACAAAAACAATTCATCAATATATTAAGGGACTCTTTCCTCAAGCTAATCCTAAACCTTAGTTTAAAAAAAAAAACTCATAAAATTACTGAAAACTTTACCTATAAAACAATCATATAAACGATCAAGCTTGAAATGGTTTAGTTAAGGTTTTAGTTTCTATCTTTTTTTATTTATTTATTTTTTCTATCTAAACCACAAGTATCTAAATAAAGTGGATTTCTCATATGGCTATTTTTTTTTTATCCACAAGCCTAAAATACTAAAGATTATTGAAGAGAATAAGTTTGACCCACTTAAACTAACTAAGCATAGGTCTATGTTTTTCAATTTGAAAGTTTGAAGGCGTTTTTTAAATGAAAATTTTAGCATGAAAATAATAATTTCAAATTTTGTATTTGAAAAACTATTTCTATTTTTATTTAAATATTTATTGGTGGAAATCTAAAATAAAAGTTAGATTTACTATAAAAACTACAAGTTTAATTTCTATAAGCTAAGGATAAAACTTTCTTATATTGTCATCTAAAATGTATTTACACATCAGTAAAAATGGTTAAATCTCACACCAATTAGTTAGAAAGTCATGTAAATTAGATAATTTAATTGGATGACAGTGTAAAATATTTTAATGTTGTCAATATATAAAAATTACACTTAAAAACTATAACCTATTGTTACTTTTAGTGCCCATTTGGTTTTCAGTTGAAATGAACCCAAATTAATTGTTGAATGAGTGTGTTTGGTTTAAATTGTTGTTGTTGAAACTTCATTCCACTTTGGACAAAATTAATTTTAATGGAAGAAATAACAAGAGAGTTGTTTTTCATTTTGAGCTGATCAACTTGAAAAACCTTTTTGTATAGTTATCCCTAGTGTCAAAATGCAATAATTTATCTCAATATTATCAAAATAGGTAATATTTTTTGGTTAAATGCACTTTGTCCTCTAAATTTTAGATCATCTACAGTTTAGACCCTGATATTTCACAACAAATTAAATCACACATTCTATTAAATTGTCATCCAAAACCTCTGTTAAATTGTTATGTGTCAGTCACATGGACATAGATATGGACCAAATTACCCTTCCTTATATTCACAATTCCTAACCCACAATCCCAATTCATCCTTAGAAACGCATCTCCTCCCTCACCCTTTTCTTCCCCCTTTTATAACACATCTCTCCTCTCCCCTCTTTGATAGAAGCCATAATCAAAGCACAATGTCCCCTCTCTAATCCAATCCCTAATCAAATCACAATCTCCCATCTCTAATACAAACCACAACACGATAACATAGAATGTAGAATTACAAATAAGACACACCCCCATATGTACAAAAAATTGGGAGGTGTCTACTTTTTGGCAGGCATTCATGTAGGGGGCTTGGTGGATGGCGGGGTCTTGGGCGGGAGAGGAAGTGGTGGAGGCAGCGGTGGTGAAGGAGGCAAAGAACTTAAAGCCGACATTAAAGGTCCATTTGCGGCGTCATATCTTCCTTTTCCCTCTCTTCATTTTCAAACGCATTGCTCTCCATCTCCAAACCAATTTCCATTTTGCTTGTTTTTTGTTTGGGATTCAAACTTGTTGCATTTAATTGCTTCAGTTCTTTAAAAATTATTGAGTATTGTGTAGCAAAATTTTGTTTTCTTTGCATTTTCGAAATTGAAAAGTTGAGTAATTAATTGTATTTCGTTTATGTAGCACGAGTAGGTAGGATATGAGCACTGATTTTGTGAAATTGAAAATCTGAGCATCATGGAACACAATTGGGGTTTAGGGCTAGGAATTGTAAACATAAGGAAGGGTAATTTGGTCCAACTTCATGTGTCCATGGGACTGGAACATGACAATTTAATGGAGGATATGAATGGCAACTTAACAGAAGGTGTGATTTGTACACTTTAAAAAATGTAGGGTGTCGTGTTGCATACTTTAAAATGTCAAGAGATAAAGTGCCTAAAGTTCAGAAAAGTTAAATGTATTTTTTCCTTTTTAATTTTTAATTCCTTGTGTCAAACTTGATAATTTATCTCAACTAGCCCCTTTTCATGTTTAAATAACACAACTTATAGTTTTTAAAAAATATATTTGAAAGTCAAAAGTCATTCTTTTAAAAACTTTTGTCTTGTTTCACTATATAATTTATTGTTTCTCAAAATGCACATTTTGAGAAATTAAAATATCTAGTATGTCAATAAGCACTTTTAAAAATATTTAAAATAGATATTTTTGTTATTAGGACAAATTACATTAATCTACTATGAGGTTTGGTAAAATTCATCCTAACTCTCCTCTATTTGTGTAGATGACACTACCTCCCCTAAATATACTATTTATTATGCAATAGAGAGGACGATGTAATAATTTTACAAATTCAGAGAGGTCAATATAATAATTTCACAAACTTAAGACCTCCTAAGCAACTTTTATAAAAAGATAGGAGCCGAATGAATTTTACCAAACTTTAGAGAATGTTAGTATAATTTACTCATATTATTATATATCCAAATACAAAATAATTTATTCATAAATTAATTTTAAATAGTTGTTTAATAAACTATTTACCTAAATGGATCGAAGTCTTTTTTAATGTTATTTTCAATTTATATTTGTTGTGGAAGGAAAAAAGGGTGGGGATTAATTTATTTCAAGAGTAAGTTATTGTATACTTATTTTATCTAATAACTTTTTTTTGGACATGAAATTCAACTATTGAATTTAAAGTTCTTACTAAGTAGATCAAATATATAAAATTACATACAATTTAAAAATAATTTGTTACTTCATCATTCAATGGATAACATGCATGTTTTTTAAAATACAAGTAAATATTGATTAATAGATTATATGCTTATTGTTATCCAATTTTTATGAAATTTAACATATTTGATCATCAATAATATTATATAATTCAATTGGTAAATTGATTTAAGTCAATGTTTATAAAGAGTTATCAAGTGAAGAAAGTGTACCAAATTCACTCCTAAAATAAATGGAAAAAAAAAACAAAAGGTTTTAATGCAGATAAGTGCATAAAATTAAATTTATTGAATAGACAACTCAAAACAGTTTACACCGGAATTATGGATCTCCTGAACTAACGGAAGAAGGGGTCCACTTGCTTACCTCCAATAAATGATTAAAAAATTTGAAAAAAAAAAAAAAGATATAAGCTTTTTTCATTTTTTATAAAAATGAAGATATAGACAATTTATCAAAGATAAAAAATAGCCTATCATGCTACCTTGTAAAATAATAAAGACCAAAAGTTATCTTCATATATATATATATATATATATATATATATATATATATATATATAATGTGTGACTAATTCATAATAACTTGGTCATACAAGATGTTTTTAGTGAATTTTGAATTCCTGCATCATCATTACACGAAAAGACATGTTTATGACCTGATTTTGTATTATTTCTCATTATTATATTAATAGAAAACTGATAGTAGGCATGCGCGTGCACTCTTTCTATTATAAAATCTCACGTATATTTACCGTGAAAAAAATAACAAACAGAAAAATACAAATAAATCGATGTCATGTACGTAGCAGTGATTCTATGGTCCGTGTACAATAAAAAGTACAGAATTTTTCAAACAAAATTATATGATTAGAATTGTTTTAGAAACACTCGAATTATTAACATTTTTATTAAACGGCGCTTGACTTCCTCCACACTTTTTTTTTGGGTGAGAAATTCCTCAACACCTTTTTTATTGTACAAATCTTTGGAACGGACAATTCTACTTCTTTAGCTTATATTTAGATATTTTATGGCCAGTGAAACTATTGCAGTCTATTGTTTTGATATCTATGCTAAAATAAAGAAAATTCATATTATTATGTGGAAATATTGAATAAAAAGTATTATATTCCATTATATCTCAATTTAAAATATTTAAGTAATAAGTTTAATATTATTTCATTTATTCTTCATCATTTTAATATTTTTTATCCATGAAGAGCTTAAGTTTAATTACGAAGGAATAATATTTGATATCCAATAAAAATATATAAGAAATATACATCATATGTTTTATCACTATTGAATATAATATATGATACTCACTTATTTTATTACTCATCATATTCAATAATAATAAAATATATAATATATATTTATATATACATTATAATATTACCATTATATAATTCTGCAGAGCAATGCAAATCCTTAGGAAAAAAAATCAAAAAATGAAAGATAGGGGCAAATATGGTAGAGCGAGAATAAAGAGATAGGGGTAGATGACAACGAGGAAGAGAGAGAGAGCAGCGTGAGGGGGAAAAGGGCAACAACAACCTGTCTGATCAGTCCCTATCAGAGTGGCGCTCGGAATTTAGGGAAGGATCATGACTCACCCACTCACCACCCCATCCTCTCACCCACACCACACCCTTTCAATTAATCAATTTCCTCTCACCTCTTCGTTCTTTTCACGTCATTATTCAATTTTATATGATAATAATAGAGAATTATTATTTTGGCCTACCAAAAATTATATTATTAATAAAATAATTCTAAAAAAATATATTTGTCTTTAATTTTCAAAATAATATATCTTGTTTAATTTACTAAAAAAAATTAATAATTGGCCATTATTTTTATTAACAGAAATGATTACTTTTATATTTTATATCAAGTTTGTATTATAGAAGTACTACTTTAATTTTAAAATATTATATTTTTGAAAAAATAGTTGATTTTATGTTATATTGATATTATAGAATGATCACTGTAACCCTTAAAAATCATAATTTTTTACAAAATATGCCTTGAAAAATTACTTTTGTTAATGAAAATAAAGACCAATTGATTTTTGAGTGAATTTGTTAAACATGATAGATTTTTAGAGATTACAGATGAATATAGTTTCTTTTACGAAATTATTTTATTAGTGATATAATTTTTTAGTAGCTAAAATGACAGTTCTCCCAACTATAACCCTATTATTTTAATAGGTTAAAATATATTTTATTTTTAATAAGTATTGTCAATTCTAAATTTAATCTACAAGAAAAATTAAAATAAACTAAATATATAATATTTTGTAAAGAAGTCCTTATAATTAATATAAAATACAACCCTTTCTATTGAGATATGGTATTGTTGCATTTTCTTTCCTCTCTATTTCTAAAACATATATTCCACTCCCTTATAAAATTAAGGCAAGCTACACTTTAATTCATTTTCATTTTTTTTCATTAGTTCTTCATTTTCTCATGTTTATTATTTTATTCTAAATAAAATACTATTTATTGATAGCTATACATATATTTTTTATAAATTAAAATACATTTGACTATAATTTAATTATTAAATTATTATGTTAAGAAAATAAATTATTAATAATAGCAATAATTTTGATAATTGTTTAAAAAATTATCTGTTTTCTGAACTCCTAATTTTAGAATATTAATGTATATTTTTATAGCTAATAACATCACAAAATTCTTTCATTATCCTCTTTGTGATTCATCTTTATATACAAAATTAAGATTTTTTTGTTTTTATTTATATTAATATTCTAAAATAAACAACTGAAAAATACATAATTTTTATTTTTTAAAAAGTAATAATTTATACCCATTAATATTCTATTCTCTTAATATAGTGAAAATTTAAAATTAAATTAATTACAAGTGTATATATAAGTATATCAATATTTTGTATAATTAGAAGCCACATATATTTTAATTTGTAATGAAAGTTAATATATATAACTAGTAATGAAAGGTATTTTGGTCACAAATAAAATTATAAATATAGGAAAATGGTCAATTAATAAAAAATTGAAAATAAATTAAAGTATAGTTTTTCTGAATATTTTAGGGAAGAGGAATGTAATTTTTGGAAATAAAAGGCAGATGAATGTAATAAGATTGTAACTAATGATGTGTTAAAAGTGATCGGGTATACTTAGTATTCGAAATGGCCTAGGAAGCACGAAAGTGCTCATGATCCTCCTCCTCCTCATTGCTCCAAGCTCCACCTCCATACCCTGAAGGTAGGGGTTTTCATAACCCCGTCTCGCTAACCAGGCAGGCTGAAGCTTATTGGGACGGTTAAGGTTTTGAAATTTGACTGGTACATTTTTCGGGTTAGTTAGTAAAGACCTACAAACACAAAAGTCAAATAATATTTTAATAGATATATATTTGTATAATAATTTATAAAAAATTATAAGATTTTAAAGTTCAATTAATATATTTTACATAACATGATGTTATTTCTACATTGACATGATTTATTTTGAAACTTATATCATAAAATATATCTAAAATTTTATTTCTTACTTATAAAATTTTATAATTTTACTATGTAAAATATCCAAATTCCCATATATTATTCGAATGTTGAGTTGACCAGACGATCGCGACATAGTCGGTCATTATCAAGTTAGATTTGGGTTTCAAAAATTGACCAATTTAAAAATTAGGCTCGTTTCAAGTTTTGTTAAACTCATCCTTGTACACCCCTTCTCGAAGGGTAAGGTGTACCTGAAGAACTTCGACACTCAAGTCAAGAAATGCTCATGAAATATTGATACAAAAAGAAATTATGCATACCTTTCTAGGTTCCCCCTTGTCATTAATTTGTTTCAAGGCTTTAAATAGAGATATAAAGATTTGAGTGGGTGTTAAAGTAAAGCTGTTAAAATGGGTCAAGTAATGGGCTGGCCACATTGGCTTGGCCATTTTTGGGCGGGCCACTTCGAGCCACGTCTTTGGGCCAAAAAAGTGCTAGCCTAACCCAATTTATTTGGACCAGGCTGGCCCATGGGTCAAATTTTTTCTTTTTTTTTTAATTGTATAGTTCATGTAAAATGTCAATGAATTTTTTTTTATTTTATTATAATGGATTAAAAAATAAATTATTAGTAAGTAGTGTTATTATTCTTGCTTTACTTGTGAGAATGATAAATAAAATTTTATTTTTATTTGATAATTAAATTTCAACAACTTAACTTGAGGCAGTAGTGAAGTGAATAAAAAACATATACATTAATATTTGTTATTAGTTTAGACTTTTTAAGTAAAACAATGGGTTAAAAAGTCCAAATTTAAGTATTTATAGCTTACATATGTAATTTATTATTTAATAAAAAATAAGTGTTTAGGCCATCAGGCTAGCTTGGCCTAAGGTAGGGGGCCCATTCGATCTGGCCAAATTGGGCCTCCAAGTTCTGACCAATTTTTATTTTTCCTTCTTTTTCTTCATCTCAGCCATATATTTTTCAGGCTATTCAGTCACACATCAAGCTGGCCTATTTTGAACTACTATCCAATCCATTTGGTGTTGCTAATCCATAACACAGCCCCAAAATCAGCATCCAGATTATCAATTTCAGATGTCGAATTTACAAGCTTAATAAATGCTTCAGGTTCCAGAATGAGGATAAGTACCTCCAGTTTCATTTTTTATGCATTGAATCATCTTCTATCGGTATGGGACAAGCTCAAGCATCTGAGTTCCATATCAGTTTGTTTGTATAAGATGTTTGAATTGTAATCACGAGCCGCAAAGAGCTACAAGCCTACAATGAAGACATAATTGCAAAAGTTACCCGGTATGTACATCTACTTTGTTATTTAATATTTAAACATAATTGCCTTGGAATTGCAAAAGTAATCCCAAAAAATGGGAAGCTAGGATTCGAACACAAGACATCCGAGTTCCAAATTGCAAAAGGATATTTCTAGATAATCATTTTCTTTTTTGAAAAAAAAAGTATGGAGATATTTCATGTAATAACTTTATTATTAAAAGTACGATACATTTTTAAGATTTTTTTCTTTTGGGTCAGGAGAATTTTTTTTAGTATATATTTTTTTAATTATTAGTAAGTGGGTGCTTGTGTATCATTTATTATCCGATTATCCGAACCACGCAACCCGCGCTGGGTTAAATTGGACTAATGAAACATTAACTTGAATGCATTTGACCCAATTAGTCCAACTACAGCCTATGAAGGTTTTTTAGTTGAACCTAGACTATTTACCGGTAAAAGTAATAACCTATATATATCTGTGTGTGTGTGTGTTTTTTTATCTATCACAATATTAGCCTGTGATGAAAAAGCAGACTTTTGATCTATCATCAATTTAACTTTTTTTTATTATCACTTAAGTATGGACAATTTTACCATTAAAATAGTATAATTCTGATAAAATAATTTTTGTTTTTGAATCATATATCGTTGTTAAAAGAAACTGCGTCTGCATCACATCAAAGAGAATTACCTTTTTTTTATCATTTATATTTTATGTTTAATTTATTTGCGCAAGTTTTCATTCTTAATTTTTTGTCGTGATTGTTCACAGATGCTACTTGCCATTCCCACAGCTGATACGGACAGCCAAGTGGAGTAAGTCATATAGCTGTCCACTTTAATTAGTTTTATTTTCCTTTTTTATGCGATAAATGTTTTGAATAAAAACATTCTCATTTGTCGAGAAGGTCCATATTTACTAATAAAGATCGATTTTTTTTCCAAAGCATCCCTTGCTCGATAGGTGAAAGACTCTTTAAAAATATGGTGAGACACTTAAATGAAAATTCTTTTTAGCAGTATATTTTTTTTTTCATGGACAAATTCAAAAATTGAACTCAAAACTGCTAGCTCCCATAGTTAAAAAACAGAATAACACAACCAAAATTTGGAGATAATAAACATAAAACTAACACAAATATTGTTGGCAAAAATAAAAGATCTTAACTAAGTGAAAAAATTACAATATCTCAAACTATAAGGAGAAAATGACATTAACACTCATTTATAAATGGAGATTACAACAAACACAGAAGAAAATATATTAGGAGAAGCCTAATATTTTTCTCTCTAGCTAGAGAAGTCACTCAATTCTCTCTTTAACTTGCTCTTGACCACATTTTGGTGGTGCATTACACAAATGAATACCACCACCATCTATTTATAGTGCACATTACATAAATTATGTCCCTCACTATTCCTCAAGATTTTGATTTAGTCCCCAAAATTTTTTTTGTTTTACTTTCGTCCCTAACATTTTCAAAATGTAAATGACACTCAATTATGAACACAAACTTAATATTTTATATTTTCATTTGTTACAATTTCCTAGCATTATAATAACTTGATATTTATATCAATTTTTTTTCTTTATAATTTGGATATTTTCTATCAAAAGGATAAAATTGAAATATTTTAAAAATGTTAGAGATATAAATAGAACAAAAAAAAATTAGAAACTAAATCAAAATTTTGACAAAATATAAGGGATCTAAATGAAGTTTTACCCTAAAAACAAAATTAATACCCTTATATAAGTAGCATCATACGATTCATTATTCGTGTGAAATTGTTTAAATTAAATTCATCGATGATATTATTTTATATTGAAGTTTTTAACACCATAAATGTTTTTTCATATTTTCTCTTCATGTTCTTTAATATTTATATTCTTAGTCTAGACATTTAAAAATAGGAAAATAAAACATTTTTTTCCAACAACCCGGCACAAATCAGTAGGATCAATCGACGATACTTAACATCACAATCGTACATTGAGATCTATGTTCAAGGGCTCTGTCAAACAGGAATTGGTATGAATGAAGTGTACTATTATTTCAGGTATTACGGGGGTCGATCGATACAACAATACAAAAGAAGTTATAGTGTTGTGACCACACACTTGGCTACTGCTAAGTAGAAGAGGACGAATTTTCGATGGCAAGTGATGAATCTAGTTTGCAAACTAAACCTGTATACCGTACCATAGAATGAATTACGGGAGCTTAGAATTTGTCACGTGTATTTTTATGAATCACGATTGATGATTGATAGATTTTACCTATTACGAAATGAGAGTTTCCGATGTGTGTAATTAAGGAGGAACGAAAATTAAACTCACTTGAACACATTAGTAATAACCAAGTCTTCTCCCATTAGGTAGGTGGGGTGACTAATCAAAAACATAGTTATAGTGTCTTATTGTGATCTCTTTTTATCTCTAATTATTAAGTTGCCCTCCATTTGAGCTAGGTACTCTCCTTAATTAAGGTTTCAGTAGGTTTTCCAAATATGCACAAACCTCCTAAACAGAGATTCTACTTTGATTTTTTCCCCTGACAACAGTTGCTACACCATTTTTTACCACTCCTATTAGTGTTTTAACAAATTCAAGAAAATATTCCTCGACTTTACAATATTAATCTTTTTTTTTTTTTACTTTTTTTAATCCAACATTCCGCCCCATATATCATTTTCTATATAGAAGCGACTTTAGAGCTTTACTATATTCATTTTCGTTTGATGAACTATCACGAATATTTCATCCTTTTACGGTAGAAATTTAAGAGAAGCCTAACTATCGTGTAACATCGGTTGCCGCAAGTGGTGGCAAAGAAATGATTTGAATATTCTAAAGTGGGAGAATGAATAAATAATCGTTAGTTACTTTTAGATGAATAATTATATCATTGTGTGAGGGTCCTATCAAATAATATAATTAACTTATTATCACCTTCTCACTTTACAATCCCTCTCCATTTAGAGAATCTAAATCTGCAATGGAAGCTTGAATTCACGAGCGATTTGAAAAACCTTTATATAACACGGACTGAAAGCCATATATACATTTTCATACCAAAACAAAAAACCCAAACATTTGTGGGGGATAACAGTTTTAATATATACCTCAATCAAGAATTAGTTTCCCCGAAATAATATAAAAGATACCTCATAAAATTAAAACTCTGTGTAGTTGGGTTTATCCATTTTTTTTTTTTGGTTAATGATAGAAGAATGTTATTAAAGTTTGGTCATGCAACAAATCACTATTACTTACATATCATCTATCAAGGTTCGTTTAGCGCATGGAATTGGAATTGAAGTTTAGAATTTTAAATTCAATTTCAATTATGTTAGAATTAGAATTAACTTAGAATCTTAAATTTTATATTTGGCTCTTACAAAGAATTATGATTCAGAATTAGAATTCTAAATTCAATTCAATTTCTGTTACTTGGATATGTGATCTATAACTTCAAAATATTTTCATTATACTAAGTTTGTTGAAGGCGAACAACGGACAATGGGTGGTAGGACATCGATGGCTGATGCGGTAGAAGGCGATTGGTTATCGGTAGGGGATGGGTGATCGGCAACCACAGAGGGCGGTTGGCCGTCGACTGGCAATAGGTCATCGATGGTGGGCGAGCCAATGTGGGGTGGTCGGTCACTAGTGTCGAGCGATTGGCCACTAGTGGCGGGCAATAAGAGGTGCTTACAATTGAATAACAATAAAAATTATGAGATATGGAATTGACAATTTTTAATATATGAGTAAAGAATTGGAAAATGATTGGATTAGTTATTTTTCAATTCCTTAGAATTGTTATATGGAACTATTATTCTAATTCTAAAAGGGCTACTAAACATAAAATTTGGATTTGGATTTGGATTGTCCAATTCCAATTTCAAATTCCAATTCCATAATCAATTCCATGCACCAAACGAGCACTCAAGGAAATTGATTTTTTTTTTAATAAACTACGAGGGTTATGCCCATCAAGGACATTGATCCTCAACCAAGTGTCAATGATTTGATTCTTATCATGGGAAATGAAGGTTTTAAAACATGGGGGCAGCATCTATCCTTAAAAGTGCCTATAGTACGTGAATGAACTAATCTGTATTCGGTAATGGATATCCTATAAAGTAATAAAAAAATCTGAGTTGTTTCAATCTTTAAATAATAAGTCAATATATAATGATAATTTATAGTTTTTTCTTGATAGATATATAGATCTTAACCTGAAGATAAGGAGAGAAAACATAGCCAAAGTTTGAAGAATCCAAACCAGACAAATGTACCAAAACTAATAATGCTACAAAAAACATCAAATTCCAATAAGATATCTAATAAGAAAACAAAACCTTATCAAACTTCCTCAAAAACTCTCAACACCTTATGGATAATTGGAAAGCCATCTCTAGCAGCCTCCATAGATAGGTCTAGGTACCTCTAGAAGAGACCACATTTCGAAATGCATGTTCACACTTGCATATAAACATTAGTTAAGGATTCAGCCACATACCCACTGGGATCACATCACATCCTTTACAACTTGTGAGTTTCAATTTCATGGCATCTCACTCAATAGAAATAGGCCAGCATAGCCATTAGGGCCGCCCAAATGAAAGATTACGAAGCGGAAACTCCACACAGGTAAACCAATAATCATTGTTGCTATCTTAGCTCTAGAGCAAAGGTCTGGTGAGTCTGTGTGTAGGCTTGGAATCAACTACCTCCTCCTCTCTGGTTGGGCATATATCCAACGATGGAGAGCGTTGCCCTCCATCAATGCATCGATTGTTTCTCATTCAAAGGCCGATCCTTACCAAATGGATATTCGATCCGTGTAATGCTGTCCTCAGGGAATTCGATGCTTATTGGGCCCCTTCGAAAGTCTGCTAGGAGGAGGCCTAATGAACTTAAAGAGTGGGCTGGTTTTGGAGGCCCAATGACATGAAGCACAGGTCATTTTGGGAGGTCCAGTGGACTTGGAGCGAGGGCTAGCTGGGTCGGTCAAAGGGTGTCCAATAATCCTATACCAAGCACCCAACAAAGAGAAGCACTTCCTCCTTTCTCATCCTTTTCACCTTCCAGGTATATATATAAACAACCATCACTAAACTTACCTTACATTTACACCAAGTTAAAAATTATAAACCAGTATGCAAAAAGTTATATACCAATATGCAAAAAGTTTTTGCATTGCCGTATATGAGGAATTTATATAGACTATTCAGTTATTTGACATTTATTCATTCATTTTTATTTATGTAATAATTTAATTATCAATTAAAGTGAAATGAAATAAGTAAATAACAAAATGATAGTTAAATAAAAAACTAATGGAGTAAATAAACAAAGTATCAAAATAAAATAAAAACAAAGTGCAATAAATATAAAAAAAAGTCCAAAATGTGATAGAAAGAGCTAGAAAAATAAAAACCAGCTGAAGTCCTCCTCGACGTCATGGTGTCAAGTAGTGAGTTGTCACCCCTGACGAGGAGTCCTCAGTAATGAAGGGAAGTGGCATCTGGGAGCTCTCTTGCTAGAGGATCTGGGCCTGCATATTGTTGAAGAACCTCATTACATCGGCTATGATCTTCTTCATCCTCTTAAATTTACTTTTTTCTTTCTTGGCCTTCTATTGCTATTGCTCCATGGATAGTTTCAGCTTTTGGATCTCTCTTAACTCCTCCTTCCTCCTGCTTGGCCCACTGCCTACTCCTAGAGTTGTTGCAGAAGTTGTGCTTGCTACTCTTGTTGTTGGATAAGTTGTGCTTATTCCTAGGCTCCATTTAGGGCATGCAATGGTCCCGCAGGGTATCATCCCCAGCAACCTAGTGGTAAAGCATGAGGACCTACTATCAGGGTAGTACCCCATCATATACATGCAACCCTTGTGAGGGTTGCCAACCACCTGGCCCAAATATCCTCCTCATTTGGAGGAGGGATATGAGCATTGAGCCCAACCTCTAGCTGGGTTTGGTATTGGGTCTGTGCCTTGTCCCACAGCTCTATATATTCATGCTCCAAGAAAAAATGATAAAACACATTGTCGTAATAATTATGACATAAATGAAGAAGTACTACAAATTAAAAACTAAGAGGTTTTGATTTCAAACTTACATATGTGGTCTAGAGCGAGGGTCAACCATACATGTCTTGTCTCCCTCTCTCACCCTTTTCGGTGTAGTCTAGCCTACACGAAAATGTACATTAAAATCATAATAACATAGTATTTACTATAATTCAATTTTAGCAAGTTAATAATATATTAAATATAATAAATTAAAGTTACTAGCCGCTTTTGGGTCTCCTGGGTGCTCGAGCCACCAAACTGAGGCTTGGTTTGTCTTTCCTTTCTCGAACTTGTCCTTGAAGGTCGAGTTAGAGGCCCAATGGTATTGCAGCTCACAAAAGGTGGCATCATTTAGACAAGAGCTACTCATGTGCCCTTTGTGGACATCGTGGAACATGTCCAAGCAAGCACTTTGAAGACCTAATCTTCCAAGACCTCTTGATGGCAACCTCATGCTCTTGCAGGATGTAAAAAGACCTTTGCATATACAAAAATCACAACATATAAATAATCATCAACATATAGACAATATAAACATGATTTTAACATAATTGAATAAATTATAACATCACCTTCCACTCCTACCAGCACATCTCCTTGACATCTTTCAGGATATCAGCAGGTAGACCACAAGTGGTTATACCTACTTTGTATAACCTCCGTAATATGGTGGTGACATTCTAAAAAATGATCACACTTGTTACATAGATGAACAAAGTTAAATACAATGACAATATTTTAAATATCACACATAATCTAAAATTAAAATATGTAATACAAAGCATGTTTATACTTACCTGTCTTTATTGTCCACCTAATTTGGCAGAGCGATCTACTATCAGGGTTAGTAGCCTCATATTTGGGTCACTAGTCTGTGACCCACCTGAGGAAGAAATGGTCTGATGAGATGTGGGGCTAGAAGTAAGGCAAGTGGTAAAGTTGGTGCTGGGGTCACTGTTGTGGATGGGCTATGACTGAGATTAGGATAGAAGTGTAGGGCCAACAAACCCCAGAATAGGCATTATCTGGAAGGGAGGGGTGATTGTCAGGGGAGATGGTAGGTAAACCAACCTTCTAGGCCAGCCTCTATCTACCAGCCATACTAAAACAATTACACAATCCATAAAAAGATATAATTACATATGGACATTTAGAGTTATTTCAAGTTGTATATAATATTTAACACATTAGTTAATATGAAATTTTAGAGCTATTTTCATCATTACTTTGTTGTTGATCATTATTTGCATCATTATCACTACTGTCATTTATTTCATCTTCATGATTTCTCACTGGGTGGCGACTTGTGCATTCAATTATATCAACTTCCCTAGTAGTCAATAGAAGAGGATTTTTGGGATTTTTGTATCCACCTGCCCTTGAAGGGGTTAGATTGTCCACTTGATAAGCATTTTCAATTGTATCTTCCTCTATTTCAATCATATCTCTTGCTTTTGTCTTATTTACAACCCTCCTGTTTGATGTACTTTTCCAGAATAAGACATATAATAAATTTGTCTAGTATTTTAGGCAATAATAAATGGATCATAACTTGCATATTTTCAGGTGTGATTGATTTCAATGATTTTCCAATTGTTATGTTGTCGTGTCCCAATTAGTCGCATATGATCATATTATTCACATTTGAATAACATACATTTTTTTGTGGGTACACCAACATACTCAAACTCATATTTCCTGAACAACAACATACCAATCACATTTTCCGTCCCAAGTATCACCTTTTATACAAACATCAGTGTTGTCGATTTTTTTGGCACCCCAATCTTTTGTGTGGAACTTGTACCCATTAACATGGTACATGGGCCAACTTAGATCTATTTTTGGCCCCCCAAGCTAAATTAAACAAATGGAGACATGTTACATGATTTTTTTTGTTTTTCACCTACATAGATGAAGTTTGAAATATCAAATTGACATGAATCAAACAAAATTAACTAACAAAACTGTATTGGGCTAAATAATTTAACAAAATAAACTTACATGTAATCTAAACTAGTCCGGAAATTGTTGAAGAGAATCTTGACTATGTAGTTGCTTAAAGTATCTATTGTTGAAAATATCTTTTACATCACTTTAAGGATGCATAACATCATAATTTTTCATAGAGAAAAAGGGTTATTGGCTTATAATCTAAATGGTTGCATTTCATAATAATTTATCAAAACATGTCATGTGCAGAATTCCATTCCTCGAAAATCAACCATCGAGGCCGGCTTTTTTAGCTGCACGATCAAGTTAGTTGAAAATGGACAATGTTGGTGGAATAAGGCATTCTCCTTTATCGTTATTACGACCAACAGAGTTCTCCTAAATTGAACATGTGGCTAAAAGTAAAATGAGTGAAAATTTGAAATATTTTTTGAAGATATGCCTAAATCCTATCCTTAGTTGAGACCTATTCTTTTTTATTCTTTTAAATCCTCTCATTTCCCTTTCAAATGGATACATCCACTTGTACTAACTGATCCAGACTCATGCTTCATATGCCAAATGTACGGGCAAATGCTCCATTGAGTCATAGAACCTGAGAGGAAATATGCTCTCTAATTTGCACAAAATAAGGGAAATTTTTTTTCCATGACAAGCAAATCATCACCCCTAAGAGTATGAGAGCATAAATCCCTGAAATAATATTGATTAACTCGATTAGGTAGCTCTCTGAATGTAGTGGTAATAAAAAACTCCATGAAGACGCCACAATCATGGCTTTTCATGCCAACAAGCTTATTGCCTTGTGCAACATTGATGCGCCTACCTAAGTTAGAAGCATAAGCATCAAACATTCTCAATTCATGAAGCCACCAACAATCATCTTGTTTCTGAGTGGAATTCAAAGCATATTTGGCCATTGGTTTATAGAAACGACCATATCTTAATTTTATTAAATGTAAATCAGGTTGTGCAATACTCAACTAGATCATTCCTTGCCTTGTCATTGTTTTTGGTTCAATCTATATCCATTGCAATGTTCATAATATTGTCAAACACTCTTTTCTCAATATGCAACATATAAACAGTGACACACCAAATTATCCTTCCAATACGGCAACCCCAGAAGATACTTTACCTGGTTCAATTATGGTATACCCCATAGCCTTGCAAGTGCACTACCTTTCCTACTTATGTTATTTTTGGGAAATCCTTAACTCAATCCCACATTTGGCAATCACTTAGTCTAACTAGAGGCTAATCATATTCAATACAATTACTTTTAAAGCCATATCTACTTCGCCTATATGGCTAATCAATATTTAAGAACCTCCTATAACAATCAAACCAAGAGTTCTTTTCTCTATGTTTCAAAGTGAATGCTTTAGTATCCTCCATACAAATTGGGAATATCCATCCAGATAAAATTCCATAAGCTAGAAAGTCATTGATAGTCCACATTAATGCTGCCTTCATCATAAAATTCTGCTTCGTTGAAATTTCTTAAGTAAGAACACCCTTACACCACAACTCATTCAATTTATCGATTAGGGTTGAAGATACACATCAATCTTAGCTTTTGGATTATTGGGGCCTTGTATTATACATGTTAAGAACAAGTAAGGATCTTTCATGCACATTTTAGGAGGGAGATTGTATGGCATAACAACTATGGGCCAACATGAATAGAGTTTGCTAAATTAGTTATTCAGGGTAAATCTATAACATCTGTCACATCTAGGCATTACGTATCACCATCCCCAGTGTGAGTATAACACTCTGCATACAGATATTGTCCACTTTGGGGCCTAACTAGGTGTCTTTCATGGATTTGCTCTTCCCTCTTCTTAAGAGGAAAATGTGTCTGGATGGGGAAGGTATCTACACCCTTATAAGACATGCTTTGTTCCCATCCTTAACCAATGTGGGACTACTTTTACCCTTCCTAGTGGGGGCCCAGTGTCCTGCTGGCTGACACACCAATCTCTGGACCGACTCTGATACCATCTATAATATCTGTCATATCTGACGTTACGTATCATCATCCCAGTGTGAGTGTAAACTAGGATGCAGATATTGTCCACTTTGGGGCCTAATTGGGCATCCCTCACCAATCTAATCTTCCCCCCTCTCAAGGGAAAAATGTGTCTGCATGGGGGAGGTATCCACATATTTATAACGCATGTCTTAGGGGGTCAATTTTCACATGTTTCAAAATTTAGGAATTATAATACACTTATTTTGGCTAAAATACACTTATGTAAAAGTTCAAAAGATTGATTTACATATTTTTAAAATTTATGGACTAAAGTATATATGACCTATAATTTATGGGATAAAGGGCAAATTTCCCTAATTTTTTCATAAATGTGAGAGGCTAAAACTCATTGGTCAACCACTTTCACTAAAGTGTAATCTACTCAAAAGAATGTTAGGTCATAAACGTCATCTATAACCAAAGAATTGAAAAAAAAGCAATAGTCATGATTTTCAGTTAAGATTTGGTCAATGACAAGATCCTCTAGGATAAATTCTTCAGTTGAGAAAGTATGCCCTGTTTGCCAATGTCTCGCGGCATATGTGTGCATATTTAGGAGAACATATCAAGGAAAAGAAATTATTTGTCAATTTGTTTGGTTATGGAATAAAAATAGAGTATAAATTTTTGTGAATGAGCTTTATTTGTAAAATTACATATAAACATTGTCCATGAAAAATTTACCTTCATTTTTTTCTCTAGCCAAACATACAAAAAAAAAAGTAAATATGCATAAATTGTCAAAAATAATATATAAATAATGTAACCTTTTAGGTGACAATTTGAATTTTAAATAACCTTGAGTAAAATACATATATTGGTCGTTTTTGAAACATATTCAAACAATTCAAATATAGGTAGTTTTAGTCTCTAAAATTTTTGCTTTGATTTTGGTCATCTTTCTTTCATTGTTACATTTTTAATACTTTTTGCGTAAACTTAATACCAAGTGGTAGCATATACAAGGACCCAAAGAATATACTTAAGATATTTACAATGACAAAAATAATATTTTCCATATTTATAATTAATGACTAAATGCATGCCGCACATCCTACTGTTCTTCGATGGCATGTCTGTTTCGGCGTTGCTCTGCACAAGGCCTGACTAGGCAATGTTTCCGGTGTGGTCACGGTGGAGTTGGGTGCACACGGTTGGGCACGGCGGTGCATGCGTGGTCATCGTCAGGGTTTGCAGAGACGGTGAGGTGAGGGAGGTCGCTGTATTTCTGGTTTCTTTCAAGTTGGATTTCATCTTGTGTGTTCTTCTCTTGCTTGTGAGTTGTTTGTTCTTGGGGGTCTATGGTTTTGTTTTTGCATGTATTTTCATTTCTCTTTTGTAGGTTTATGTTCTTGTAGGTCTGTGTTTTCCTTTTTGCTTTTGCATGTCTATGTTCTTGTAAGTCTTTGTTTGCCTTTTCGATTTACTAGAAGTGGGCCACTACATATTGCCTCAAGGAGCAACCAATAAGGCTTTTCTCTGTTCCCAGGTTACTGGTTGAAGCAAAGCCTAATGATGAGAAGCCCTTTTCATGCAGTATAGTAGCACTGAGTCGAATTTGAGGAGCCTCTTGGAGTTTATGCTTCTGTTTTCACACATCATTTTCTATTCTTCTTTTCCTTTGTTAGGATTTATGTATACGTTTTAAGTAAACCCCAAAGCTCTTACACTCTAGTGTTGGAGAGAGTGATCCTAGCTCGTTCTCCTGGTCATTATTTCATGATTCTGTTGAAGGAGTTACAATAGATGGATGGTTTTTTATTCCTCTTGTTCTGGTAAATTTACATATGTTTATATAAGATGCAGAAGCACCCTAGTTCCAACCTGGTGTAAAGCTTTCGGCAATCAGAATATGTGATGTTTGGGGTTCGTTCCAATTGGTGAGCTTTAGTTGCCTTTTTGGTTTCTATGCGATGGTTTTTTGTGGGATGCGGCGACAGCATTGCATTTTTCCAGAGTGTGGAGCTAGCATTACATTTTCCCATAGTGCGGTGCATGCGGATAGGGCAATAGACTCTCCTCCAACGGTTCATGAATAGATGGTTTCGGTGTTGGGCCTCAAGAGAGAGTTGGTTGAAGCCTATTTCATTCATGTTGAAAGGAGGTGAGCCCTTCGAGGGAAAGAAAGATCAAGCCTTTTGTTGAGCCTTTTGAAGAAGCTCCATATTTCTGTTTTGATATGGGACTTGTTGAACGTCGACTAGCAGTTTTGGGGTCATTTTCTTGGATATTGTTTTCTTTGTATCGTTCTCCTTAACATTGTTTTATCGTTTTCGTTGTATCGTTTTTCTTAGGACCATTTTCTTGTTTTTATTGTATCGTTTTCCCTATGTTAGTTTGGTACTTTGACGTACTCATTTGCTACTCTCTTGAAGGGTCACTAATAGGAAAAAGGAATTTGGTGGCCTTTTTTTTACCGTTTGCGGCGGTTCAAACTGCGGCCAAATGCCACCCATGGTGATTTTGAAACCGTCACCATTTCAACCATCGCCAAGCGCTATTGCAACGGTTCACAACCAACTGCTGGAATAACCACAGCAAAAGCTCTCGCGCATGTAGCGGCAGCCCAAAACTGCCGCAAAATATCTAATGACAGGAAAAATATTGCGGCGGTTTGTTTCCGCCGCAAAAATACAAATTAAAATATGCTGAAAAAATTGGGGCGGTTTAAACCGCTGTGAAAAGGTTATTTTCATGTCCCTTTAAAATAATAACTGCAGTTATTAACCGCCGCTAATAAATAGCCTTGAATCACTTGAATAATTTTCACCAGACTCCAATTGCCGCAAATTTTACTTACTTTTATATTGCAGCGGTTCAAACCGCCGCTAAAGAGAAATTAGAAACTTTTTTGCCCTTCTTATTTTATATTCCTTCTCATCAGTTTAATCATAATATCTTTTTGTTACAAATACTTTCAAACATCCACAAAATTCAAACATAAAGTAAATATTAAAAGTACAAGTACCCTTTACTTATTATAACAAAAAAAGGTCTCATAATAGATAACAGAACATAATATCTTATATATCTCAAATATTTGAACTTCTTACAAAATCATAAAATAAAATAAGCACGTATTTATAATCTTGCAACATCATAGAAAGTGAAGTTCCATAATTCTAAGATTAATGAACATAGACAATGAAGAATAAGTAAATTATTGGACAGTCCCTCATTTGCTGGTCATGGTAGCAGAAGAGGAAGGTCTTGGCCTAGTGATTTCAAGTCTTCAACTTGAAATTGAAGAAAAAATAAAACAATGAAAGCTTGTAGAATGAGAAACTAGAAGAACTAGAAAGAACAAGTAAAATGACCAAAAGCAAAGATAAAAACAAATTCATATATGTCAGCCATAACCCTTACTTATATTAAAGACATTCTACTAGACTTTAATAACAAATTCATATATGCCTCAATAGTTTTGGTAAAAGTTGTAACTGAAAGATTGACTCAAGTGCAGCTAACACCTAAAGCACCATAAGTTTCATGAACAAACAATCCAGTACCATCATTTTAATCCTCCCCTACATGTGTTTATTCCAAGTGTTTTTTAAAAGAAGCTTTCTGCATACAGACTAGTGACTAGCACTGTTATTCTTATGCCACGCAGAGATAACGAATTGGGGGTTCAGCATAAAATGCTAGAGGAAATAAGTTCCAAGGCAGATGAAAGAAAAAAAAAAAAACTAGTTTTTCTAATTTTTCTTGTCCAATTGGTCTAGCAATTATTAATTATTGAAAAAATATCGATCGATATTTGTAGGAACTAAAAAATATTAAAACCAATTATAAACCATAAAAAATTTTATATACGATATTTACAATAGTATCGCATAAATGAATGATTAAGTTGTTTAACAAAATGTTATTACTTGGTGTAAAATCTGATCCCATATATGTTTTTTTTTCTTTTCTACTTTCAAAATTACATTGATTGCAATAAGACTTTAACCTAAAATCTTAGGTATATTACCCAAATCCATCATCACTAAATCAATCCTAGTGGTTTTTGATCCCATATATGTTGAACAAATGTACACAACTGCTTTTTTTTTCTTATTTGTGATATTTGATTATTCATATAGCAGTGGTTGTACCAACCGTGATTACAAGTCATCTTTAAAGATATATAATATAAAGTGGAATAAATTCATAAAATCATATCTCAATAAACAAATTAAATGCAGTTATTGGATTTTAAAATCAAGTCTGTATATATCTAGCTCCTTAAAACATTAGGTGTGTGCCGCTAAGTTATACTTAAAAAACGATTATCCAAATAGCATTTTGCCGTTTAAAATTTATATCTATATCCAGTTTTATAGTCAGATACGATATTCTTTAATTGTGGATACTTATATTTCCTTTTAATAAGTGAATAAGAAATAGAAATGTTAGCTTCGTCTTCATGGCCACTTGTTCTCATATGTGCTTTCACAAGCGCAAATAATTTGTGAAACCTCTCTTTATATCTTCCCTTGTCTGGTTAGGCTACATGTGGTGTGTCGCAAGCCAAGCCTTTATTTATTTGTTTTATTAGATAAACAAAACAACTTTTATTTTATGATTCAAGTGCAAAGCAGACCAACTTTTGTGAAAGCTCTTGTTCTAAAGTGGGGCTATCGATTCTATTTTCGTATCCGTTTGACTTGATTGAAACGGTTGAATACACTTAACTGAGAAAACAATACGAGCCTTTATTATTTAATGGCCAAAAGAATAATAATTAAGAGTGGTGCTAATTTCTTTATAATTTAGGGTGTTTTAGGAAATGCATGAGTTTGGGGAAAATAATTGGGAGGGGGGTGTTAATTTGTTTAAAAAAATTGAAAAAATTATAAAATATTAAAAAGATGACAAGGGATGATAGGATGGTGACACAATAGTCTATTATTTAATGCTCTCAATTAAAAGATTTCCAAATGCAAGGATTGTTTACTTAAAATACAAAATTTCACTCTTCTCCCATCTCCTCTAAACTCCTCCATTCGAAACTGAGGCAATTCATGTGCATATTGGTACAATGTTGCTTTCCAACAGAATATAAGATAATTCAGAGGCATGCTCCTATCAGCCCAATCTGTTATAATCTAATAAAATTTAGGGTTTTCTAATCGGTGACTGAAAAATCTTAAAGTTTATGAGAAGTTCTCAATCTTCATTTTTAATGTCACGTCCTTGCGATCTTGGTGCCGAAAACGCAAATCGGAGACTTGTATATATAGTGCAGTCCTAGCTGTCAATACACTGTTGATTTTGTTTTTATTTTTCTAGGTAAATAACACACATTACTCTTGAGATTTGACCAAATTACACCCAATTTCATTCTTAATCCAAAATTGTACTCAAATTCATTAAATTTAAATAACTAATAAGGATTATTATTTTACTATATTTTTATTTTTTATATAATTGTCTTCACAAGTATATGATTAAAAATAAAAAATATATATGTAACATTTCATTTCTTTATATATGTTAATATTTTAATTTGTATTTTTCATCATATACTATATCAAAATTATAGTAAAGTAATTTTCTCACAAATTATTCAAATTTAATTTTAAAATAAAATATTATAATAAAAAATTATTTATCAATTATAATTACTATTTTTATAATTATTTTATTATTATAATATATAATTAAATTCATATTATATATCATTTTAAAAAGTATTCATTTATTATGAAATAAAATTATTTATTAATTTAATCAAATATAAAAATATAAATATACAAAAATATTTCATAATAAATAACTACTTTGAAAAAAATATATAATATAAATTTAATTATATATAAAATAATCATAATTGATAAATAAGTTTTTTTCAAATATTTGATGTTAAATTTAAATTTGAATAGCTTGTAAAAAAATTACTTTACTATAATTTTTAGATTTGTTACCTAAATATTCCTATAATTTTGCTCAATTTTTAATTAGGTCCTATAATTTAAAAATTAGTAATTAAGCTATTTGTACAAAAATTACAATTTGTATTAGTTGTTTACTTAAATTTTGTTATCCTTTTTAGTAAAAATTATCATTCCTACATCATATCTTCAAGCTTGCTCTTAAGTAATATTAATAAATAAAATAAATTGGCTCATGGATACTGCTATTAAAATCCCTTTCACTAATTTCTTTAAAATAATTTAAATGTAAAGGACTTATTTTGCATGTAGCTATTATCACTGCAACACAATTTAGATTTTTCCTAAAAACTTTTAACAATATTTTTAGCAGTTATTGTAAGCGTTATAACAACTCCTTTTGGTTATAAATGTAGTTGAAGATTAAATATGGTGCAGCGATATGAATTTAGCAGTGTAAATAGAAGATTATGCTATAACTCTAATTTTGACAAAATTTTCTGACTCTAGCAAACCTTGACTACAGCGTACATGGAAAACGTTATTAGTGATAGCCAAAATATCTATCACAATAATCCTTTATATGGCTAACCATGCTACTTTAATTTAATTTATTGTTGATAGAGCAACACTGAAATGCATGCGTTCTCTTTCCAAGGTCTTGTACTGTGATAACATATACTTTGAAATAGTCCACGTACCCATAGCAAATAAGTATTGTTTTGGATATTTTATCAATATTTTTAAATGCTTTTAACATGTTTTTAATTTCATATATATCATATATTCATATCATATTTATATCGTACCGAATGTTCCTATTAATATTTGTGCAACATAAGTCCAACATATGGCTATATCACAAAGTTGCTTATAAAAATAAAATTATTCATTCATATATTTCTACCCATCAATATTTTAAGTTTCTGAATAAGATAATATCATAATATAGTATTGAAACCTTCATGAGAACCACTTTTTGATAAAATTGTTCACTAGATACTTTCCAACAAAGGGAACGGCTATTATCACTCTCTTTTATTTATCTCTACTCCTAAATTAATACACTTTTATTTGATTGCCCTTAATTACCCTTTTCTTTTTTTTCATAATTTCCTTTCATAGTTAAACTAATAATTTGTTATTACTTTTGTATTATTCAAACTCATTTTATACCAATTCAAGTCATTATTATTGACATTGTTAAATAAAACTTATTTTAAATCATTGTTTGTGTTTTTGAATTTTTTTATTTTGTAAAAATGTGATCTGAATAATTTTGTATGAATTTTATTAAATGATTATTAATTCCATTTCAAAATGTTTAATACTGATTATAATTTTTATTAGTGAGGACCACTAAATATTATAAGTCTTTTTAATTAATTTATTTAATTAACTATTGATATATAAATATTAAAATAAATTTACAATTAATTATCCACAATACTTTAAAAAATAATAATTTTTAAACAATGGCATGGTCATTTATATATTGCCTTTTATCTTTTGCACATGTTGATACAATATATATAAATTTAATAAAATAGAAAGAATGAGTAATAAAAAAGAAATCACAAAATAAAAGATTATCACTCCAATAATCACTCCCCACATATATCGGCCACAACTATTAACCATTAAGCAAACGCATGCGTTGTTGAGCACATTTAAGTCAGGTGCAGGTAGGCAGGGTGCCTGATGGGTCTACACTTGGAAGGAAAAATTGCGTGTGGCATTTTTTTTTTTTAATAAATGACATATTTGGTTAGCATTCAATTAGTTTGGAATTTGAAACAGTGTACTTGAGAGTGGGTGTCCATGGCTTTAAATTGGGGTTGCTGTCGCGGTGTGATTGTGATTGCAGATGCCGTGATACGGACTGCAAACATTCAATTTCTGTGCAATTTCACAAAACATAATATTAAAATTCTTAATTTATTGCTTTCAAATGTTATATTTATCAATCACCTTTGCAGAATGAAAATTATATATGTATTTCAATCTTTATAATTAAGAAATTAATAATTTAATCTTTAAAACCGGTAAAAAAGAGATTTAAGTTTAATCTTTAAGATGATATTTATAAGAATTAACTAGAATTTCTCAAATTATTTATTTAAATAACTTTTTATAATTAGTTTAATTTTGATATACTGTCAATATAAAAAAAATTTACATTGTGATCTAATCAAATTAATGTAAGACTTGACAACTTTTATTAATATAATAATATATGATTGGATAATAGTTAATATATAAAAATTAAACTCTTTTATAATTTTAAAAGTTAAATAATTTATTTCTTATTTTCAATAACTTGAAAATGAAACACCTACACAACTTCAAAGACCAATATTAACATCCACTCGAAAATCAATCCACCCACTATTCAACCCAATAATGCACATGATAAGAAGGCATTGAAGAAGTTCCATGAGAGCTTGATATGACATTGAGGGTTAGAGACAACAAATATTAAATTGCGATGGCTTGATGCGGCCGAATATTGCACGCTGTTACAGCTGTAAGATGATATATATGATGGAATCAAATCACCAATACATTAGGATGATTTCTTATCATCTTAAGTTACCAAGCGAACGCGAGTGATGCTATCGCAGTGACGGCAACAATTAATTGCAATACATATCAGATGATGTAGCCCGAAATTTAAAACTGTGGTGGTATACGTTAACGTTGAACTTGAAACTGCAACTCTTCTATATATTGTTCACTATTGATTGATCGCTTCCTTTACACTATCCTACAGAGAAAACTACGAGTGAAAGAGAAACATCAAGAATAACAGATGTACAGATGCAAGACTAGCACATGATTGGTTCAGGTTCAAGTCATAATTATGGAGTACTCGGCATTGAGAGAGCTATATAACAACAATGATCAAACGATGTCACAGTAATCGATGTCGAGAGAGAGTTATGTTTAAATTTCAAATGCTCGAATATAATTGTGTCTCCGATAAAAAGACGGAGAAAAAAATGTATAAACAAACAAAAAGCTGGGTTTTCTCTTTCAAGGAGAATAATCACTGTTGGAGTGTTTGTCCTTATGCAAGGTAGGACCCAAAATGGAGTAGCTTTTGAATAGGACAGATTCCTAAGATTAGATGGCACTGGCGTGCTAAGGATTATGATCAAGGGGCAGCAGAGATTGTGCACATGCTGTGCTGCATTCGTTCCAAGGAAGAAAACGTAGGGTATTTGATGCTTCTTCTTCTGTAAAACATCAATGTCGGAGCACAACCAAACTAGTGAAAATGAACACATACATGGACCTGTCATTGTTGAACAAACGTCCAAGGGCACAAAAAATACAGGGTTCAAATTTTTATCTATCTTGTTCTATTGATCCTGTCGGCTAGTTTATGTTTGAAGCAGAATAAAGCATAAAAGCACATGAACAAAGCAAAGCCATTTGAATCTGAGGATTTGGAGGAGTGGTAGAGAGGTTCATGACTTTATGGTGGTTGCAAAAGCTTCGTACATGCTTCTTTTGTTGTGAAAATGGCCCATTAATTAGCTCTCTCCTTATCGTACCTGACTTTAAGTGGAAATTGTTAAAAGGTAAATACAGTTTTTTAGACTTTGGGCTAAGAGTTAAATTAAATTTTCTAGTAATTAATTAAGGTTTTATCTTAATTTTGCCTGGTAATGTAAGATTTTTTCTTAATTAAAAGTGCTCTTATGAAAGATATCTTAATTAAAGTTAGTTTACGAAAGATGTAGTGGACGTTTAAAGTAATTTATGCTAGAAGTGACGATGAATTGTGATATGATTGATACTAAATATTACCATGAATCATCTTTGCTAAAAAAATAAATTATTGAGTAAAGACATGTAAATGGTCTTTTATTTATTTTGTTCCTTTACACAAGAGTTTTTTTTTTTTGGACATAAAACATGAATAATTTAGAAGAACAGATAATAATAATTATCAAACTCTAAACCCCTTAATTATACATAAAATGTTGGATACCATATCATGAACTGTATCTTCCTGAAAAATTTAAGTTATTAGATAAAGGCACTTAAATAACTTTATATCTAATTAATATTACAAAAGTTTAAGGAGGAGTACTTTATGAAAAAGCAAACTGAATTACAATGTTGAATTTTAACATAATTCGTGAATGATATAGTTGACGAATCAATTTTCGATTGACTATATGTAAACTATATTCTTGATTAAATCAAGTCTATATGTTCACTGCGGGGCAATTAAAAGTATGAGTTGTAAAGTCGAGAATATTTTTAGGGTTGACAGCAAAAAAGAATAGAGCTAGATTGACTAAAAATCCCCATCTAGCTATCATATTACAGGATAGAGTAAGTATATAGAAAGAAAAGTGAAATGAAATCTTTTGGTTGTTATGTATACAATTTGCATTAGTATGGCATCATTGGCATGCTGCTCGGCAAGAGCAGGAGCAGGTCATGGCCTATTTTGAACCTTTTTGAACTTATTCCAGGCATACCTTTTTGGCTTGCCTGCCACATGAGTTGCTTCTAGCTAGATAGACAGCTAGTTGCATTGGCAATTCCTCTGAACCCGAAATCTTTGCAACTTCTTTATCATTTCTCGGAAGAATTGAATTTCCATCTTACACTATTCACGTGGGGGATTCGTAGAAGTGGGTCCTGTGTTGCATCAATTCTGGAATGCTGCCGCAGCTTACTGTCACATGTGAATGAAGAATTGGTCACTGCTAAGGGGTGACTGCGAGGCACACAAACTTTCGGTAATGCATGGTAAGTTCGAAACAGAATTTAATTGCAAACTTGAATTGATTTTAAATTAATTTGATTTTGGGTTTTTCTGACCAATGCTTGGTTAAGGACACTATAAAATGCAAGATTTAAAACTTTTTAGTCGTCCCATATTTTGAAAACATTAAAATTCGTGTTCGCATTACCAAAATAACTCCTTAAACATAGGACATTCATTGGATAAATCCTTTGATTTTATGTTTTCTGTTGATTTTTTTTCTTCCGACAATCAGAATTGGATCAACTGGTCAAGGAGTGAGGAGAAAAAAGTATACATCAAGGATCAAACAGCTTAAAAAAAAAGAGGGTTATCACAAAACATTTCATAGAAAAATACGGCTCTCATCAAACATGCATGAAACTCCAAAAATATGACACACAAACCTACACGTGCACACCATGAGCACGAAACACGAGCGCACAAGGTTAAATAAAGTAATTATGTTAATTAAAAATGAGTTTATATAATGTGAACTACGTTTGAGAACCTGTATCTTAAAAGCGAGTTTAATAATATGAATGTTGTTTGGATTATATAATAATGGTATATGTTGTTGTGTTATATAATAATGGAGAGAATGAATAATGGAGAAAAAAAGAGAATAATATTATTGATAGTCTCAAAAGTACAAAACTTAAAGCATCTAAAAGAGTTATTTATAGTTAAAGAGTAAGATATTCAAGATCAAATAAAATCAAAATGCATTCTATCTAATCAAGTCAAATTTTAATCAAATTAACTAAAGATATAGATATCCAAATAATATTTCATAACACTCTCAGTTGAATATCCATCATGAATATGTCTTGTTTAAACCTTATTGAGGGAAAAAAAAAACCCACTAGAAAAAAGTCTTAGTGAAGGAAAAAGAAAAAGAGTATAATATCCTTATAATATGAGTTTAAAATTGCCTCATTAAAAAACTTATTAAGAAAAAATCCAATGGAATAAAATCTTTGATGAAAGAAAAAAAAAAGTAAAGTATTTCTCTCCTTCTTTGGAATATCACTTAAAATCTCAAACCCAGTTCATTTTAATTTTTTTGCACAACTTTCTCTAAAGGAGTGGATAGTAACTTGATCACTTAAACATGTTAATCCATTACCTTTAGCTAGAACATTCATGACTTGCTTTGTATATTTCAATATATACTAGTGAATGATTTGAAGGAGTTGTGGCTATAGCCCATTTTGTGGATATCCATGATATGACCATATATCCATATGTGATAATATATGCCTTTTATGCATATATGGATAATGCACTTACAAAAAAATAAATGTAATTTATCCATGTAAAAATTTCATAATAGTTTTCTTTGTGTAAGTTAATTGGCAAACAAATATGTTCCATTTATTACTTGCTCGATTTGCAAGTCGAGAAAAAATATTTTTTTTTTAGATCTTTCATTTCAAATTTTTCCTTTAGATAGACTATGGAAATTATGAGTCTCAATAATCAACTTACACATCAAATGATGAACACATGCTTATAAATTTCTACATAACATGATGGATCAAAACAGGAACATGATATAACATAATAGATCAAATTAAAACCATAAGCTTATATATTATATCTTCAAGAATATAGAAACTTAAAATATGTCATGGCTCAACTCAAAACTTCACTTTTCTCATTTAGATACTTATTTGTATCTCACGTATCTTACACCTTCCAGGTCTTCGGGCTATAGGTTAAAAATAATACGAATTTAAAAAAAAAACTATTTTAGGTTTTGTTTTCATCTTTTATATTTATACATAAAATTTAAATTTCATAAACTCATTTTTGAAAAGTTAAAATAAATGTACCCTTTATTTTTTTTTCAAACAAAAAGTTACAAGATAATATGATTATGTTTAAGGTACAGCAACAAAAACTTAATTTCACTCAAACCTAATTTTGAAGACAAAGTCAATCATATGGTAAACATTTTTTATAAACTAAAAAAAGCATCAGCACCTATCAAGAAAAATTACCAAGCATCAACGGCTCCCCAGTTTGCACCTCCCACACAGTAAGAAAGCACTTGGGTTGGGGTACCATCTTATAGTACTTTCAGGTTTAACATATTTTAAAAGCTAATTCAAGAATAAAGGATTGCCAAAGTTATAATAAAGGGTGTTTGGACTATATGCCTACCTATTGTGGAATTAATTACTCTATTACACTTAAGATTGGATATGTGGACTGTGAACTTTACAAAAGATGATATCTGTAGATAGTTGAACATCAAGCATCAAATAAGCTCTGAAAAAAAAATTGTTTATTCCGACAAAAGGAAAGATTAAAATTGTTTATTAACTTTTAAAGTAACTCTCATTCTTTTTAATTAGGAGCTTGATCTCACTTTAACTATCCAGATTACATGAGAACAAGATATAACCTGTTAGCAATAATCCTTTTCTATTTGGATGCTGAAATTAGAATTGTAACATAGAATTTTAATTTTAAAAGAATTGGAATTAATTTAGAATAGTAAAATTTTACATTTGGATTTACTAAAAAATTGTAACATGATTGATATAAAATAAATGACAAAAATAAAGAATTATATTAATTTTAATGACAAGAGAGATATGTAATAAGTTTTGGAATTGACAATTTATAGGGTATGAGTTGTTGAATAGTGAAAGCCAAAGAAATATAAAACAAACTCTCTATAATTAGAAACAATAACACAAGAAGAAACAATATAAAGTAGACAAAATTTAATGTGATTCACCCTAAATTGCTTATGTTCACAACCCCAATAAGAAGTTCTGTAATCTTTCACTATATGTAACTTTTGAATGGTTAAAGTTGTAAATCATCTTTATAAATATTTCATTATATGGATAGCTCTTAAAGACTATACCTATATAGATCACTTTCACTTTTAAAGGATGTCTAACCCAAACAATCAAAGTCATATTTATAGGGCAAAACACTTGCAACATTTTAATTCTACTCAATGTGAGACTTTGGGTTAAATCCCAACAATTCCCCTTTAATCCAAAGTCTTGCTAAAAGCTAACTACAATAACTGTCTTCATAAATATTCTTCTTACAATAATCTTATATTTTTAGAGTATTAAATGGTGTAAACAAGAGTTATACCTACTCTATTAACTTATATTACCACTGTACATGAAACACGTACTTGACCTCCACATTACTAGAAGACTTTTGAGTTTCGACGCAAGCTATCCCACTTGCATTGTCCTTACTCCAGAACGCCATCTCACCTCCACATAGCCATGAAACGCAAGGGACTACACATATGGATTGAAAAACTACCATTCTTTTCAATACTTAATCAAACCTAACTAACCTAAATATTGGCTCTAACCACTTATTTGGCGGTGAAAGCAAAAGAAATACAAAAAAAAAAATTCTCCATGAATTAAGAAGAATTTATTTTAGTTGTCTTTTCAATTCCATGCAATTGGATTGTGAAATTACAGTTCCAATTATATATATTATTCCAAACATAAAAATTGGAATCATCAAGCCATTGATTTTATTTCCAAGCTCCAATTCTAGGTTTAATTCCAAACACCACATATTTGCTCGATTTTGGTATCCTTGTGTAGCTAATAAATTGAAATTCTTCTATATTGTCAATATGTAAAAATTAAATTCATAATTTAATGATAACGTACTTATATTTTGATTTAAATTAAAATCATTTCCATATATTTTAAGAGTATATATAATGCCCACACAATATAAGGAAGTTTTTATTATTGAAGTTGTTCAGTATTAAGCATGAAACATATATAATGACATAATATAAATTGAGTTACATAAGTTAAAAATGATGAAAAAAAATATTTTACATTGTTTAAAAATTAATATAAAGCAATTGATGCAATTTTTTCATTTGATTACCAAAAAATTAAAATAATATCAAATAAGTTATACTCATATTTTTATTTTGAATGACAAATATTTTTTAGATAAAAATAATATACATGATTAATTATGATTTTTAATATATAAATATTAAATATACTTTAATTTATTTAATTTTAAAAATATTTTTATTATTTTATGAAAATATTTAATCATTTTTATATAAGAAACATTAAATTTATCTAAATATAATTATAACATTTTAAAAATCAATCAAAAGACTTATACATAAAATTCAAGAATTATTTATTTAAATTTTAGTTTTTTGATATACTTTTATTTTTATACAAATAAATTACATGAAAAAATTCACTTTTATTTTAATATTTTCAAATCAATAATTTTTTAGATGTTCAATTATTTTTATTTTATAAAATAATATTTAACTTAATATTAATCATATTTTACTAACTTTTCCTTAAATTTATTGAGTTTAAAATTTCAGTTTAGTATGTTATTTTATATATATGTTTATTAGATATTTTATACATATTATTATAACAATAAAAATTAGACATTTTGATTATTAATTTCAAAAAAATAAAATAATTGTATGATTATGAGAAATTAAGAATATGGAAGATCAAAATATAATAAATAGTTACAAAAAGAATTAAAGAGAAAATCACATAACAATTATCTAATAAAAGAAAATAAATGAAATTATAAATAAAAATGAATTTTAAAATTCAAAATAAAAAATACCACATGACAATGATAGCGGAAGAATTTTAGTATTATATATATATATATATAGATGGATAGGTATAGATATAGATATATAGAATGTAGATAGAATAATAGGTACTCACATTAAAAACAAATAAAAACAATATTGTGTCAACTGTCAACTATACAAATTGAACAATAATCAATTTTGTTTTTCTTGGTAATGAACAATAATCCATTAGGATAGGGTAGAAAAGTAGTTAACTTGGGGTAAAATATATAATGATTTAATTTATATCTTTATTTCCTTTTGGCTTAAACGGATTTTATCATATGGGTAAAGTTGTCAACAATATGGGAAATAGATCATTTCATATGTTCAATTTCCACATGATATTGTCATTTTTTGTCTTTTACTATTAATCCTCTTAAGTCGTGTGTAATATTTGAATTTGACCCTGAAATTAAAGCTTAGAATTGGAATTAGAATTTGGTGCTCCAATTCTAGTTTTCATGTTTGAAGTAACATATAATTCCACAAACCAATTATACGAATTAAAAAAATATATTTTTCTTAGTTCTTAATCTATATCTCATGAATTATCAATTTCAAACTTATAAAATGTATCTCTACTTATAAAAAGTCTATATGATTTTTTTCTCATTTATTTGCTAACAATTATATAGTGAAATTTAAGAATTTTTTTAAAAAATTATAAAGTATTCCTTTATTCTAATTCACTTATTTATACATAAATAAAATTATAATAGAAATATTTCGGTTATACGAAAATTGCTAGTGTATTGATATTTTTATTATTTCCAAATTTCGAATCATGCATTAACATAATGAAACTAGAATTAGAATTTAGAGTTAAAATTCATATTATGATCCTACAGTAAACCCAAACATAAAATTTAGGATACTAAATCAATTCAAATTCACCGAAACGAACTTTTATGTGTCATATATGTCTTGTCTGAGTTCAACTATTTAACTCAATAGTAAAATATCACACACCATAAAATTATATGAAAATCTAGCATTGGAGATTTCATTGACAGATTTTTTTAAAATATAAAAAGGAATATTTAAATCCCTTAAATTGACGTAAAAATTTAGCACTTGAAAAATAGTACCCAGATTTAAGAAAGAAACGATGATTGAAGTGTAAAAGGTTTTTTCTTGTTAAGTTTTTTGTTGTGTAAAAGAAGTTGAATCCTGCAATGCACAAGTGTTTCTTTCATTTAAGTTTTGGTCAGGGCATTGCAAGTGTTGAAAATCCAGTGTAAAGTAACTGTTTTTATTATTCTGTTTCTCCTTTTTTTTTGGGTCATACACTGTAATACTTTGTTTTTGTTTTTTGTGTGGGTCAAGTAAATACTTTGTCGTAGAACGTCAGAACACCCAAGAAAACCAAGATGAAGGCTGCTTCATGTATACTGCTAGAATCTGGAGTGAATAACTCAATAAGAGCCTAACAACCTTTTTCTTTTGTTTGTTTGTTTTTCCGGTCGACATAGCCTCATAACTTGAAGATACTAGGGGAAGAAGGAGCGCCTTTCTGTTCTTTTTTGGTCGAAGCTCGGCCCTCAAACATCACACTAAAACAAGCAGGGACCTTCAGACCAAAAACAAAGCGGCCCAATCTATCGACATGTGGGCTTCTTCGAACCCAAATCTCGACTAAACTTTCAGGATAAAAAAAAACGCATTATGAGTTCTGAAAATATTAAAAATCGGGAATGAAACTGACCAAAAAAAGGGAGTGAAATGATGTTACACGAACAATATTTATTCCTCATTCAAGACAACAAAAAATGAACACTATTGATTCCTTCGACCAAAAGAAAAATATTGATGAAAATAAATAATTAAAAATAGGTCAATTATATTATTAAATTTTATATGATTTAATCTACTTTGAGTTTGGCAATTAACTACAACCCGACTGGCACTCCTCTTGATTTTTGTGTTTTCAAGGGTTGTTACCTTTTTTTTTTCCTCAAATGGGTTTAATTCATGTTTCTCAATTCCATTAGGAGCTTTCTTAAACTCTCAAATCCTTAAAAAAAAAGGATTTGCAACCACTAAACTTGCATGCAAAAAAAAAATAATAATAAGAGGACACAAGAATTTTTTCAGGGCTTCAGGGCCTTTGTCCACGATAAACCCGCCCAGTAGGGGAAGGTACTTGCATTGGGCTGAATGGAACTACAGCACTGCTACGCATGGTGTCATTGGGCTATCACTGTTTGAAGTGGTGTATGGACGCAAACCCTAAGCTATTCAGAGCACACTAGCGGAAGAGAGGCCCACTGACCAAACTAACGAACAAGTTGTTGAAAATTCAGCAGCAAGTGAAAGCGATTGCCAAACAGAAGAGGCGAGAAGTATAGTTCAAGATTGGAGATTGGGTTTATGTGAAGCCTCGGCCTCATCATCAATGGTCTCTAGCACAGGCTGCAGGGCCCAAATTGGCCTAACGTGGTTATGGTAGAATATAGGGAAAATATCCAATGGGAATATTCTAGAATTAGGATAAGAGTGTTAAGGATAGAGAATAATATTTAGTGAGAATATTCTAGAGTTTAGGATGAGGGGTCAAAGTTTGAGAAGGTTGTAGAATACCTTCTAACATTATAAATTTAACCATTTGTGATGAATGAATACAAGAAAGAAAAATATTAACCTTAGTTTTTTGTTTTACATTAGCTAGTTTCTATAATTTTCCGTAACAAATGCCATCTTTGATTAAAATAGCATGTGATTATTTGATGTTAAAGTATACAAGAGACTAATAAGGACCCAATATTTTAATGGATTTAATCATTTTACAAGTCTTTATTGTCAAATCACTCAGATATTTTATGATATATATTCCATATGTTGTAGGAGCATAATTTTCATTCAGTGATAGTTATATATATATATAAATTTTCAATGTATCCCCTTCATTTAATAGATGAGTGACTAATATCTTGAGACACAATTTGACTTCTAAGTGAGAACCCTCTCAACATTGTTTTTAATTCCCATGCACATGAAATCTAAAATTGAAATTAAAAAAGAATTTATATTGTCATTTAGTAGAATCAAAATAATTATTAACATGCTGATCCATTGTTATTTAGCTATCAATATAATTATGACATGGTGATTCCCATTATTTTTATTGGACAAAAGTATAAGTTTTTAGATATGCATGAAAATTAGTCTTATTTAACATTCATGTGACCAGATTCAAATGGTCAAGATAATAGCGAAATTAAATATAAGTCAACTCATATCAATGTCTACCTTTTCTCTTTTTTATTTGGATGTGCACTTATTTAATTAATTCACATCAATAAATAATTTTTATGTAAGCTAAGCAATGTCGCTTAAATGATATGGTTGCAGCTATGTCTGTATTCATTAGAAGTGGATATAGGCATAAATAAAAGTGTACACTTGTGACATTAATTAACTTAGTTCATTACAATCAATACAGTCCTATCACTATCCGTCCCATCTGATGCCTTTTAGATTATAAACCTATTTCAGGTGTGAAGGGAATATATGGGATTTGTATTTGCCTCTGGACAAAGAAAGAGCCCTGTAGGGTTCCTTGCTGATGGTTACCCCATACTTATTTTATTTTTGATTTTTTTTTTGTTATTCTTTTTCGCAAAATGATGTAAATACTTGTCTAACTAATTCTCAGGTTTAATTAGACCATTCTATTCTACTTACTTGAGGAATAATGTCTTTAACTCCGAGTTAGGACCTCAGCTTATGAAACATAAAGGTAGACATTGATTTGGTTATGATATCTGCTACTTAACCAAGGAATGTGATCCACATGAATTTGCTTTCGAACCACTTTGTCCCTATCAACATGCAAGTCCAATTGTACGTGCTTACTGCTTAGTTTTGGAATGGAAAATCGAATTAACAGCAGCAAAATTATCACAGTGCATTGAGGGTATGTTTATATGAGTAATTGTATGTGCTCATTTTATAGACTCAAAAACCCACAATGAGAGAAAAACACAAGATAGGGGTGGTCAAAAAAGAAAAAGCAAAGTCTAGAAAATGATTTCAAATATCTTATTCGTTAGGTTGAAGAATAAAAATAGAATAGAATTTTTCATAAATAAATTTTATATATAATTTTACATATCAAATTCATCCATAAAAAATTCACTTTTTTTTATCCATGTACCAAACAAACATATCCTAAAAGGTCAATTACCTAAAAAAAAATCCCGAAAGGTCAAAGATACAAATACACACACACACACACACATATATATATATATATATATATATATGTTGGAAACCGAATTCATGTTAATAATAGTGATTGCATATAAAGCAGTTCTGACAAAACTAAAGCTAAATTGTGGTACAAGATTGGAAAGTCCTGTTGGTTGTTGTGATGTTTGAATGACCAAGTTTTAACCAACACATGACTAGATGCTTATCTTCTATTGTTGGAGTCTAAACCTAGTCCAAATCATCATATGCAATCATATTAATGGAGCTATGATGTAATACTTAGATAAAGACCATAATCAGATAAAGTCACATTCTGACAGGCAATACACTCTAGCAAACTCTCAACAAAGTTAGTTATAAGTTACTTTCTGTTATTGGTGCTATGCATTTTGATGTAATAATGAATCCGGCTATGATTAATTGAGAGTTATTTTAGCCAAAACCTTTCTCATCCAATGCTATTCAAACTCAATGAAGAAAACTTTTTTCCATGGAAATATCAAGCTATGTCAGCAATCAGATCAAACAAGCTGCAAAGTGACTTAGAGAACGATAAAGTTCCAGAAAAATTAGAGTCAGAAGAAGGTAAGGCAACAAGGCTTGAGTCACAAGAATACCTGAATTGGAAGCAGCAAGACCAATACTTGGTGACTTGGCTCCTGTCTTCAATGGAGCCCTCCTTCACCAATTGCATGGTAGGATGTGATTTTGTGCCTCAAATCTAGCAGAAGATTGAAGTCTACTTTGCAACAAGACAAAAGGTAAGGTAAGGGCAATCGGAAACTCAACTCAAAGCAATAAATAAGCAAGGTTTAATTGTTGCTGATTATTTGCTGAGAATAAAGAAAATCACCGATTCACTAATTGCAATAGGTGAACCCACTTCCCAAAATGATCATGTCGAATGTAATGATTCAAATTGCGGTCTTCAACAGGTGGGAGACAGGAAGAGGCTTTGCAGGAAGAAGAGGCCATGGCAGAACCCCACAAGATCTTCCATTAACACACCGCCTCTACCTCCTTCTTCCTTCCACATTCTCAGAGCGCCTAGCTATTTGGCTAATGGTTACTTAAGTTGTTGTATCAAATAATGTAATGCTGGGTACTCGGATTTCGGTGCATCACACTATTGACATTGGATGAAAGAAACTTGTTGACTAGTGCAGAATTTGAGGGAGCAGATCAAGTAATGGCTGGTAATGGTGCAGGTATGGCAGCAGAACACATTGACAGCACTTTCTTGCATTCACATGCTTCAGATACTTCCTTTAATCTGTCTAGTCTGATCTCATGCATGTTCCTAAAATTACCAAAAATCTCATTAGTCTATCTAAGTTTGCTCGTGATGATCATGTGCTATGTCAAATCTTAGGGATCGAGAGAAATACTCCTCCAAGGCACTCTTAACGATGGCCTCTATATGTTTGGAGATGTCACCATATCAAAACATACACCTCCAGTAGCTTTACACTCCACTTGTACATCTCTACCCGATTCTTACACACCGGCATAGAAGACTAGGACACGCTTCTTTCAAAATTGTATCTCTTGGGCTCAAACAATGTAATCAATTCATTCCTATAGATAAGAGTCTTTTTTTGTTTTGTCAGACTCGCTCACCCTCTTTAACTCAACTCAATATACTGGCCCACTTGATCTTTGTTATATACATATATATATATATATATAGGGGCCTGCTCCATTGCTTGGCAAATATGGTCATAGATATTACACATGCTTAGTTGATATTTGGTCCAATCTCACAAAACAATCTTCCTCACACAAACCTAGTAACCTACATTACGAACAACCAACCAAAAAGGAGCAATGATTATTTTTTTCAGTGGGCTTGAAGGCCCAATTAAAAGGAAAAAGAAAAAACAATACAATATTTGTATTGATAAAATAATTGGCAAAAAAACAATTTTTAGGGAAAGAAATTGTAAACCACTAAATTTTGGCAAGATAATACAGTTGGCTTCTCAACTTGTCTTTTGAATCTGGTGGAAACTTTGCAAGAAGAAATATTTAATAAATTTGTTGAGATCGGTTCAGTAAAGGACAATCTCTCTTGCTGTAAATAATAATAATAATAATAATAATAATATATGTTATATAACTTCTATACTGCAGCTTTACAAATTGTTGAGACAACTGAGTTAGTTAGTGCTTGTTTGGTTTCCAGTTGGATAAGTGAAAAGTAATTTTTATAGGATCAAAAATAGGTTCTATGCTATATGAGTGTGTTTGGTTTTCTTTGTTGTCGTTGAAACTTCATTTTAAAGTGATTAAAATAATTCCTGTGAAAGCAAGAAAAGAGTTACTTTTGGTCAACTTAAAAGATATCTTTATAGATTACCTTTAATGTAAAAAATATATCTATCTTGAAATTATGGTATGTCTATTTGGGTCATTATATCTATATCTAAAAGTAATTTTGTTTAAATAAAAACAATTCTTTTAATAATTTAGTTCCTATATATTGATAGTATAAAATAAATATCAATAAAATTTTATCAAAATGACAAATAATAAAAGATAACTACATACCTATTATCATAATTACTCATCATGATTTGTTATTTTATAAACTTCTATTAATAAAATTATTTTATATTATCAATATATAGAAATTAAACTTTTCTTTTAAACTTATTTTTGAAACATTACTTTCAAACATAATCGATCCTAAGTCATTAGAATTGGTCTAGCAGTAAGGAATTTAGGTAGTATGTATATGGTCATAGATTCAAACCTCATTGTAATCAATATAATTTCTGAAGTATAAAAAAAATATAATCATTCCTTTTAATTTTCATTCCTCTGTTTAACTTAATATTTTCAAAAATAATTCCTGTAAATTAAACTAAACAGATCTTTGGGGGCGGCGCCACCCACTGCTCGGTGCTATCTACTATTCATAAGAGATAATTTAATTATAAGATTCTTTTCAAAAGCACGAATTTAAAATTGAATATATCTGGACTAAAGAGAAGCATATTTTACGGTAGATAAAATGAACTTAGATCGAGTAATTTATATGTAATACATTTGACACTTTTTGAACAATTTTTTCAAAGCCGTGGTCTTCAATCTTCAGCGACTGCTGTAGTCCGCAGAGAGAGACACATTTTTGCATGGATTTGAAATTAATAATAGAAAGGGGTCAAAAAAAGAACCGTCCACCACTTTTACGAAAGGGGAATGTGAATGTAATAAGACACCGGCCAATATTGATTCTATCATCACTTTGCTTCTTTAGATATTTTGGTAGTGTTTGTTAGGGAGATAGGGATAGAAATATAAGGATAATGGAAACAGTGGAAATAAAGATATAAATAATAAATATATATAAGAGTATTATTAGAAGAAAAAAATATTAAATTTTTATTTTCATATCATGTTCATTTTTTGAAGATACATAAATTTTATATTTTTCTATTTCTTATTCCTGTTTTTATTAAAATAGATTTATGTCCTTAATATCTTTGTATTTCTATCCTTACTAACCAAACGCAACCTTTTAAGTACTACTTTGGCAGTTTAATGAAGTCCACACTGCAATACATCTAATTTGGTTGTTAAATAAAAAGATAACACTTCGAGAACCATCACATGTAAATTTTCTTTTTCATTTTGACGATACCATCGCATGCAATTTGCTAAAGGAGGGGTATCAATGTGAAAGTAAATGGCGTCTGATGTATCACGCGCATCATTTTGACATCAGAATAAATATGTGGAAATGAACTCAATGTGCGTTATATGGCAGTTATATTTCATTTTAATTAACAATATACAAAACACTGAGAATTACCCAGAACAAAAAAAAAAAAAAGTAAAAAAAACTGAGAATTCCGCTTATCATGAATTTTCAATCACCTTAGTACTGATAGAATTGAATTAGTACTGATCTAATTTTTTTTTAATTGAGTACTGATCTAATCATATGACTATATAATTGAGGTTTCTTACATATCATTTATATAAAAATGATGACAGAGCAAATACTTTCAATCTATGGATTATCAATTTTTTTTAGTTATTGTTTATGAATAAACAGAAAGGAAGCGATAAAAAATGAATTTAGAAATTTAATAAAGGTTAAAATGGAAAATAAAAATTTAAAATTTAAAAGAAAAAAATCTTGCCCTAAGCATATGCATAGTAGTTAACCCTCTCTTTTCTCTCTATTTTCACTAGCACTTGATAGCGCTCATACATTTTTAATTTTTGAGATACACGTAACATCAATTGAGTATTTGAAAGGTTTTTTATATCAGTTTAGATCCTAAAAAATACTTGTCATATCATTATTTTAGTCACTTAGAAATTTTTTTATGTCAATTTAGTCTCTAAAAATTACATTTAACGTGGCTTTGATCTTTGAAAGATGTATGCGACATCAATTTGATTCTCATTTTTTTATAAATTCATGAACTTTTTAATGTTATATGTATATTTTAGAAATCAAAGTTATGTCACATGTATCTTTTAATGACTAAATTGGTGTTAAAAATCTTTTAGACACTATATATATATATTTCAGGGACTTAAATAATGTGAAAAACCTTTTGATAACCAAATTAATTTCTCTATGTACATTTGATGCATCAAATTACAAGTTTAGTCTATTCGTAAATACATTTTTAACTCCTCGGACACATGAAAAATTGTTCGTCTTTTTTTATAATAGGCACGTTTGTTTCGTTTGAATAAGATAATTCTTAAATGGTTATAAAATTTTAAGTTGCTAATTAGCGGAGAGAATTTATTCTAAGATAATAATTATTTTATCCTTTTTCTGCTAGTTTAATTTTAATATACTGATAATGTAAAAAGATTTTTTAAGCTATCATTCAATTAAATTGTTCTATTTACATAATTTTTTAATAGTATTTATAAGAGTCAATAATACTTACCAATAATTAAGATATGATTGACTAACAATACAAATCTTTTTTACACTCTCGATATATCAAACATAAATACTTATATTTAAACTCTAATCATTATGAAAAATAAAAAGATTTAAACTCTAATAATTATTTTCTCTCTCTTTTTTCTCTAGTCTTCTTTTGGGGAGTATATATGGTTGAGGGGTGCTGCCATATTTGTTTTACCTTTTTTTTTACAACCCTACCATTTTTTTCTTTTTCTTTTCATTTCTTAGGTATTTGGTTTATTTTGTTTGTTCTCTTTATGGATTTCTTTTTGGTTTCTTTTATGGGTGTTTTATGTCCTCTTTGTGGTGTTTTTATCCTCTTTATGAGTGTTTTAGTTTTTTTTTTTATTTTACGTTCTTTGTAACGTAAAGTTACGCAAGTGTTACCTTTCAATGTACAGAAGAAGGTGGGCTTTCGGTTGATCCTCCTCTCTTAACAATAGTTGAATCACCAAGGGTGGGTTGCAAAGGACTCCAATGCCCAAGTTAGTGTATGGAAGTAAATAAGAGGAGAATTATCAAAGTGAATAGAATATCTTGGTGGAATTACCCTCTCTTATTTATACCCTTCGAATATACCCAAAAGAGAGTTATTAAGGCTAAGGTGGAGTGCACTTTTGTATGGAGTACCATTACTGAGTCATGTCAGGGGTTGGTGGTCCTTTTCTCTTTTGGTTCCCTCCTAGGTTCGTACTAGAGGTCACACTCATCATGCGCTCCTCAGGAGGTCCTCCCGACCTAAAGTTGTGCCCTTCATCTTCTTTGAGGTGAGAATCTTAGGATCTAGGCTTAGCGAGTTCTGCTCCTCGTAACCCCGGAGCATGTTCAGGTGCCACTCAGCTAGGTTCTCGAAGAACTCTCAAGAACACTGCTTGGGGGCTTTTGTGGCTTTGGTGGCTAAGTCCCCTGGCAAGACCTTCGTGTGTCCGGTCTGGGCTTGGGATGCTCAACCTATCTTCCTCCAGGGCTCTGAGATGTGAGGTCCCTGATCATAATAGTCTTATAGATATAGAGATGCTTAGATTTATCTTGAAATGAGGTGTAATATATTTTGCAAATTGTAACATTTGTGTTATTAGTCTCCGTTCTGAAAGATGGATGGTCCTCAAGTGAGGAGCAGAGCCACATATCATCGTTTAGTTTAAAATGAGAAATATATTTATTTTTTATTCAATTTAGATTTAGAATATCTTTCTCTATTATTTTATGTTAAAAAAAGGAAAATGCTATCGAAAATGGTATTTAGGGAAAGAAGATTACACAAGATCCGAGTATCCTCTTTAAATTAGTATACATGAGTTGCACTTCATTTTCTCATCAAGATCCTCAATTGCAAGTGTCAATATTGGTGGCGATTAATTAAATAAATGGAATACAGATGAATGTAACTGACTGCTATCTTCATATTCAGTGGAGAATAGTGACCAGAGAAAGAAGGGGAGGAGATAAATAAATGGATAAGCAATTCTGCTAAAGAAGTCATTAGATTCCAGTCATCAAAGATGCCATTCCATTCCTTTGCCACAGAATAAGAATTTTTGTGTGGCAGTTGCAATTGTTGGTTGTGACCACTTTACGTAAATGTGTTTTTACACACAGATTTGGTCGCATTTATACTGGTTAAACTTTGTGGGCCGCATATACGGAATATATACGTGACATATTCTGAAATTGATTTCATTATTTGTCTATCTCTTTACTACAGTAATGTTTCTGTGTTCTCTTTTTACCTTTGTTCAATGACACGAGAATGTTTTTTTTTCCCAAGTTACACACTCTTGACTTCTGAGCCCCTGATTGGGCATCTCTCAGCCACGTTTCCCAAAATGGATTATGTTTATTTTTGTGGAATCTATTATTGTCATACTGTTAGGGAAACTCTACAGTCACTTTTCATAAACCACTTTGTCAGGTGTTAAAGCACTAAAAAACAAAGAGTCATGTCTTTGTTGAAGCCACTTGTTTTCGTGGCAAAGTACAATGACATCTGCACTATTTTAAGCTTAGGAGGCAACTCAACATCCATCTAGTCATGATGGCTTGATAATAATGGAATAGAATATGGATACTAAGGTTTTATTATGTGCTGTATTGGGAAAAGTTAGACATGTATATGGTTCATGTTGAAAATACAGATTAATTAAAATTCAGTGTTGATCAGAATAGTATATGTAGATATATATATAGAGGCCAAATGGTATATACACGTTATAAATTGGAAGCCAATTAATTATTACTGTTGTTTTGGTTAATCTATATGCATATTCTATATATTTTATTGATAAAGGAAGTAAATAATTACTTTTAACTTCAATTTGGATTGAGTTATATTAAGTTCAAAGCTTAACACTGGAGTACCCAAAAGAAAAAAAAAAGGGAAGTTTCTCACAGACCAAATTGTGAACCCTGACATTTTTGATTTTGCAAAATTTAAACCAACACTTTTTGTTTTGAATAATTAATGAAGGATGTGAGGACAAGGTTCTTAACTTCTCATAAAACCCACCATCAGATCAAATTAGTCGATAAGATATTAGTGGTCAGCCTTAATTAATTATGTTTGGAGAGTATAATTCAATGGCTGAGCCTGAGCATATATGTTGATGATTTATTACGTATAGATTCCAAGTTTAGTTGAAGTTATTGAGTGAACGATGAAATTTATGAGAAGAAGATAAACAATATCGCTGTTGACTTCTGTAACAAAACACAGCCGCAATTTATCTTCAAAAGGTTAATTATGTTGAATAGCAGTGTTCAAATTTCGGTTTCCTTCAGCTTGAGGTAAAAAAAAACAAATTAAATCAATCAAATTCAAATTCAATTTTGCTGTAGAATTATTTTTGACAAAATTGATATTTTGATTCCTTAACTTATTGATTGTGCAGTCTGATCAGAGAATTGTGACTAAACTGCTTAGATTGTAGTGCAGAATCTCTCAACCAGGTAGGTGGATTTTATTACAGCCTATATTAGCTAGTTTTCTACGATGGACATCGCTACTGGCACAAAGCTTATCTAACTTTTTTTGGAATAAAGACTTAGGTGCTGTTTGGTTGGTATTTTTTAAAACTGTTTTTGAGTTTTAAAAATAAAAAACTAAAAGAAATTGTTTGGTTGTGTGTTTTGTAAAACTTGTTTTTAAAAATTGAAAACCAACATTTGCATTTTAAAAACTAAAACACAAAAACAGTTTTAAGTTGTTTTGTTGTGTTATTGTTTTGCAGATGGAAAGAAACACGGTGGCATAATTGAAATTATATTGAACTTTTGTTTTCTTCTTCCGTTCGAGTCTTGTGGCTCCCATTTTGTTCATTTTGGGTTTGTAATATCTCAGCATCACAACTCTCTCTTTGGTCCCTTGAGAGCTTCTCACCGCTCCACCTCCTCACCGAGGCAGGCCGCACATCCGCTTGCGGGGCAGCCCTCGCGACCCAGCCATCTTCATGACCGGCCAACCCCTCGGCGACCCGCCAACCCCTTCATGAAGCTCCTCCTCGAACCAAGCTCGTCCGCGAAGCTCCGTCGAAGCAAGCTCCAGTGGCGACCCACGCCCAGATCCGCGCAAGCTCCTCGCGACCCACACCCTAGATCCACGCGCGGAAGACGGCACGACCCAGGATATGCTGCGCTCGGAGACCCTAGCCCCAGGTCGCTGCGCTCAGACGCCCCATGCTCCAGCCCCACCACCCACACCGTGATCCGCCGTCCTTCGCGTCCTCCCGCCTTGAGTTCCTCCCTAATTCTTTCTCTTCTCTGCTTTTCTTCATTTTACTCGAGCCTATACAGGTTGTGTGTCTTGTGGGTTTTGGTTTTTTTGTGAGTTGAAAGAAGCAAAAATGATGTATATTGAATATTGCTAAGTATTTAAAGGAAATAGTGTTCTGCATATTGACAATCTCGATTGATTAACGTGATTTGTATGTATAATTGTAATTGTTGTTGTTGACAATCTGGATTGATTCAATGTGATTTGTATTGTATAATAGTGTTCTGCATATTGTTGTTGCTGAGTTGTAATTGTAATTGTAATTGATTTGTGTGCGTTATTGCTAAAGCTTATTTGAATAATGCAATACATGCGGAAGGCATAGGTTGATTCACGAGGAGCTTGTGTTTTTGATCTAGAATAAAAGAAAAATATGATGCTCAACTATGATGCTCAAAGAGTTTTTGATCTTGAATAATTGATGCTCAAAAAGAAAAATTGCAAATTGCATATCGTGACCACATTGTAAATTGGATGTGGTTACAAGAAAATCATGTATAAATTATAAACAGATTTATAAATTTAAATTGACATCAAGTTATGTTAAGACTATTTTAGAATAGGAATTTGTATTAAAACTTTATTGATTAAGTATGTATGAAAAATAATATCGATAATAGTTAAAATTTATTATTTATAGTAATACAATTTGTCAAATAGTTTTTTGTTTTATTAGTTTTAAAAATTATTTTTTAAAAAAATTATCCAAACAGGTTTTCGTTTTTTATCATTATAAAACTGTTCTTAAAGTTACATTGCCAAACAAGTTTTTCTACTTTTTTATTTTTAAAAATTGAACTAAAACTTGTTTTATAAAATAGTTTTAAAAAATTTAAGAACAAAAACACTTCCAAACAACCCCTTAATTAATATGAGGAATAGGGTACGTAGTAGGCTATAATATAAACGAAATCGGAATTTGATCTCGGATCAAATAATCTTTCAAAGATACTTGATGTCATTTGAGCTACATATTCATCAATAGTCATGTTTTAAAATGCAATTTTAGTTATAATTGTGTTACGATCTGAAAAAAAAATAATTAAAAATGACGTGATCATAATTGTATTATAATCATAGTTTTTAGAATAGACGATAATTAACTCAATCAAAGCATTAAATTATTAGGTTATTAGTTTAACTGGTAAATCATAGGTAGAACCTATTAAATTGGATATAATTAAATCAATATATTAAATACAATTTAATGTCTATATATATATATAGATGAAGTACGAGGACACAAGCTCATGGTTGGCTTAGTGGTAAAGGAATCAGACCAGTAATTGGTCCATCGATTTCCTATCTGATTTCGTCCTATCCAAAAAAACTATACTTATCGTGCAATTGCATAAAGTACCGCAACAATAACATTACGAATCACAATTGCAATTGCGGACCCACATTTTAAAATCATGCCTATAGTTAAATATATTAAGTTAAAGGAAGGACGGTATTAGTATCCTGTTTATTTTTAGCAGTAGTGATTGAATATTTAATTATTTTAATAAATAAAATTAATAGAATATGTTATATATTTTTAGCCATAAATAATTAAAAGATATCAATGTGTTAAATTTTATAAGAAACCGTAAACCCAAAAAAAAAATACAGAGTGCAGGTTTTCTAGGAAAAAAAAATATTATAAGAGGACTTGTGGACATGACTCGTGAGCTGGATGGGTAAGGTAAACTCTGCTGTCGGCGTGATTATGCAGTGCCATACGTGTGTATCTCATATAAGGGATGCACATGACTTTTGAAAGCAAGAAGGATATGAAAGAGAAAACAGCAAAAAGCAGTACAAGCCGATTGGTTAATTTTAGTTTTCTTTATTTGTTAATTGTTGGTTCGTTTTCTATGCACTACTTAATTATTATTTGCTCAATGTTTCATTTAATAATAACGAGGAAAAGCAACATGACCCGAATAGCACGGCACCTTGCTTGTTGCTTGTGCACTTGAGCTATTGAAATTCTAAGTATACACTAAACATAAACAAATTAGTGTTGACAAGCATAAACAAATAAGTACACAAGTATAATTAATCTGATCATTAACCGCAAGTAAGAGAGATCAGTGACAGATAATTGTTGATTAATAATTGATCATTATATGATTTAAGTCAGATAAGTGCTTACTGCTTATAGCGAGGATCTAATCGAAACCTCCAAATAACAGAACTTAGGAAAAGAGGTGTCTCTCGCCTCTCTCAAAGTCCAACGTTAAAATAAACGTCTCAGTAAACCTCGTTCTAATTTATATCTAGATCTCTATCTGTTGCTTTCTTCCAGGTATAGTTATTTAGCTTCACCACGAGCTATTTAGAGTTAACTTTCCTTTTTTTCTAAATTTTTTTTTCTCTTTTGTTTCGTGGATAAGTGGTTAACACGTTGCAGCTTTAGCTCAAACAGCGAGTTAATGCCAGTAGATATTTGTGAACTCCCTCCATTTATTTATTACTGTCTTTTAAATAGCCACCCCATTTTGGCCACTTAACTCCCACTAATCTTTATTGAATTTTATCAAATTATCCTTATTATATTTTAAGTAAAGGTAGGGCAAGTTAACAATTATTTATTAATCATCATATTGATATAAATCAAAATTTATTATTCTTAATTGAATTAAAAATAATTTATTTAATTAAATGTATTTAATATTTACCTAGCCACTAAATATTACAGGTATTTAATATTAACATCTCTAATATAATAATTTATATCCATATGTTAGAATATTTCCTTTCAAAACTTTGGTAAGACAATAGTTATCGAAATAATATAATGGTGAATATTTTAGAAAAATATAAATAATTAAAAATAAATAATTATAAAAATAATTGCTAAATCAAAACATATGAAGCCCACATTGATATTTTATCATTGAATGTTGATATCATTTTAATAGTATTAAATAAATATATGATATTAGAATTTTTTAACAATTACTTACTTTTTACTATATACTTTTTTAATTAAAATCTCATCTTCCTCTAAACATCCACTACATCAGTCTGTATGTCTTCTTTTTGTTTTTTGCTTCGTGATGAGCCTATACACCATTCTAGGTTACCTGATATTATTCGGTTATTGGATAAGCTAGTTACCTATGGATATATATATATATATATATATATATATATATATATATATATATATATATATATATATCTTCTTAGTTTAACTAAATTATTATTTTTACTTTTTTTACTCTCTTTCAAATTAAATGCTGTCATTGAATAGTTTTGATCTTTTAAAAAAGTTAAACTAAAAACTAAATTATATATCCCTCTAAAGAAAAAATATTATGATGGGTTGAAAAAGAGGTGGAGAAACAAAAAAAAGTTATTTAATTTAATCCATATATGAATAAATTAAAAATGATATAAATTAATTGATGTTTTATTGAAAATATAAAGTAACAATCATTTTCAAATAAAAATAAAATCCTAAAACATATTTAATTTGAAATTGACAGAATTTCTTAATCCTTTTGTCTCTCTTAAGTCTTCTCTTTTTATTTAATGCATTGAGGGTAAATTTTGAAAATAAAAATAATTATTATAAGTGTTAAATTATAACTATTCACATAATTGAAATAAAAATAAAATTGATTGACTTGAAATTCATTTACTACTTGATTTTGATAAGAGCAGAATTTTAAAGTATTTTCATGAAGAAAAAAATCAGGTGGGGAAACCTTTCCATTAATGTAGGACTAAAATACATCACTAGCTATTGAAAATCTGTGGTGAAGACTTTTAAATTCAAACTCAAATCATACTATTTTTATTAGTTAAAAGTAAAGTCTGCCAAGTGATTAACCCACCATGTTAGCTAAAAAAAATGTTTAAGGGCACTGATGTCATATATATATATATATATATATATATATATATATTGATAATTAGATAATGTTTGACTCTTGGAGAGAGAACATATACACACAGTTAAGAAAATCGAACCGTACCAGTCGGTACCCACTAGTTGAACATAGCTACCTATCAAAAACTGCAAGCGGCAAGAACCAGTCAAAATCCGTATGAACCACCAGTCAGACCGATTTTTGAGAGCTACTGGCTAATTCGAGTAGTGGCCGGACCAATATGCATGGTCAACCGGTTTTTTTAAATTTTTTTTACTGTATTATATTTGTATTTTCTGTGAAAGAATACATTACTATGATAAAAATAAATAGATACACTTGCCCCCTTTCTCTATTAAATAGAGCCTCGAGAAAAGAAGCATAAGAAAGTATGAAACATGGATACTTATAGCTGTCTCTTAAGTTAAAAAAAAAAATTCTAATCTAAATAATGTGAACTTTGGGTGTTTTATATACAGTAGTGTTAAAAATACAAAACTTGTTGATTTCGGCAATGTGGGACTTTAGTGCTCCATATCCCAACTATTTATTTGTTTTGTTTAATAATTTTTATTTAATTTATCTTATATAATTAATCAAATATATATTTTTGCCTGTTCAACTAATTGAACCTTTAAATGTTTAAATCAGTTTGGCATTCTGTTCGAGATTCAATTTTCGGTTATCTTAACCTTACATATGCATTTATGCTGCCAATTTTAGTGTGAAACAAAGCATTAACTTTGAGGGAGTAGCTGTTGCCACTCTTATTTGTTTAATGCCACTCTCTGCTAATGGGCTGCATTCATGTATTTCCTAAATTGCCCTTAAGCTCTCCTTTAGTGATTAGTCTTATTTTATTTTATTTCATTTTTTGAGTCAAAAAATTTCAAGAGACAGTAGATGGAAACTCAACTATCACTTCCTCCTCATCTTTGGGGGCAGAAGTCACAGAACCATCGTGAAAGCTAGTCATAAATAAAATTAAGTGTTAATGTTAACTATGAAAATTAATTGCTCTTAAAAAGAGCATTATGCATCATCTTTATGAGTATGTATTTTATTTATTTTATTTGATATTTTAATTCATTTTGATGAGATTTAATAATTGTTGCTATAGTTTTCTATTTAACTATTTGCGATCGTGATTGATTAGAAATAGTGGACTTATATGCTTTTTCATGTCAATGTTTTAAAAATTAGTTTATTAAAGTAAATATTTGTGACATTATCTACTGTGTCTTCTTATTAATTTAATCAAGTTTCTCACTATCTTTTATTTATATTTTTTGGTATTACAGGGACACATCACTTGAAGACTTTTGATTTTTCTTTTTTTGGAATTACAATCTTACAATATTTATTTTAGCCATTTTTTTTTTGCACCAATATCACTTGAAAAAATGCTATTAAATTTGCTAGTTATTTAATTTTGTTTTACTACACCAGTATTTTTGGAAGTCATATGCTACACAGTAGGGGCATATTCTGTTCTTGTCAAGCTGCTTAATTTTTTTTTTTTGTACATAAGGCTTCTTAATTTAGTTAGTTGGGAGAATAAAATAAATAATAAAAACTAAACTATTAAAACGGTTTGGGGGCATTTGAGAAATAGTATAAAATATGTAATTAATAGTGAGTGACATTAGGTAAATGAGAGAAGCTATCCCTAACTTTGAAACAGACATGTATTGAAACGTTAGGCTTGTGATCAATGATATGTAGCCCTTAAAAATTGAGTCAAAGCGATACGGAGCCAATGAGAGGAAAATGGCTACATAAAAGAACTGAAAAAACAGAAACAAAAGCAAAACAATGCCGACGGTTGACTTGGATAAAGATACAACAACTAATGTGGGGCATCAATTCCCTAACTATTTTAATATACAGCTTAACGAATATATGTGGAATTCATACTTTGTAAATTGGTATTTTAGGACATTGGATAGATGGAATGTTTTTATCTTCCCAAAAATGCGACCATGATAATGAAAGATTCTTATGTCTAGCGGATGGTTTAAAATAGTATTTTTGGATAAATTGCATTCCTAATAATAAAAATTTAACAATTTTCATTCTCACCTCTCATATGGGAATGTAAGATTTCTATAGAAAGGAAATATTTTTACAAAAGTAAAAAGATCAAATTGCACTAAATCCTAAACCACCACAACTCTCGTTGAAAAGTTGCCGCCAATCAATTGACCACCCCCACTGCCAATCGCCATTGCCGGTTGTCGGACCACAATTGCCTATTGTTAGACCACAGCTGTTGTCACTACTATTTTGTTGCAGTATTTTTGGAGAAAATACTCAATATTCTTAGTGCTGCCAATATCAATCAAACACATAAATGATTTAATCCCAGATATCAATCAAACACAAAAGATTTCTGAGATTTCAATCTATATATGTACCAAACACGCATAAACATCTTGCCTAGCTAGGAATATGATTACCGGAAAAACATTCCTAGTAAAAAATAAACCCATCTATCACATGCCTCCTCAAAGATAAATCTTGCAACTACAAGACCTTTTCTTTTCATTCGTAATAGAGAAATAGTTTTTATACTCTACTTTATCAACACCCTTGTTTGACAACTTGTTTTGTAGAAAAAGAGAAAATGAAAAATTTTAAAAAATCAAATATTTTTAATGTTGGGCATGACAAGATGATAAGAAATTTGTTGGGTGAATAAGTTCATATAACATATCTCTTCAAAATACATTTAATTTGGAATTTTGAGTATATATTGCCACTATGTAAGATGGATTTTCAGTTTTAATACTTCACACATATAATTCAAGTTCAAGTTATTTTCCGTTGTTATAAAAAGATTGCTGATGTTAGATATCAAGCTACTTAATAAACATTGTAACGGGGCACATGGCCGAAGATTATATATGGACTGATTAAGGCTTAGTTTGATATTATTGTGAATCTTTAAAAGTTATTGAGCTCTTTGAGCTTTTCAAAAACAACTTTTATAAAGTTATAGTAGTATTATTTAGTAAAATAATATAAAAACGGGTTATGATCAAGTTATACAAGTGATGTAATTTTAAATAAATGATACATTGATGAATAACTTGCTATTGGTGTAATTTTTTATGAAACTCATCGTTAGATTAGAAGCTTATATTATATAGATCATGTTTTATGAAATTTTTAATTAAACTAAAATTATTTGGTATAATTTTTATACACATTAACACTACAAGAATTTCTCAATTGGCAATGGATTTTAGCAAGGAAAAAATTCATTGCTAAATTAGAGAAAAATGGGTTAGAAATATTGCGAGAAATTAGCAATAAATTAGCGAAAATATCTCTCACAAAATAATTTAGACTTAGGGAGGGATTGTTTTGTTGCTAATCCCTCACAAAAGGTCAATATTTGGGTAGGGGGGGACATATTCCTTACTAATCCCTCCAAACTTTTGAAATATGGGTAGTGAGCAATATATCCCTAGCTAATCCCTTGCAATATGGGATATATTTGTCGCTAATCCCTCATAAATAGTTAGCGAGAAACATTGTCGTAGCTAATCCCTTGCAAATTGATTAAAGCTGCATAGTAAGGGATATGTCCCTAGCTAATCCCTCGCTAATACCTTTCTACAATTCACATACTTTTTCTACACCCACAACTTTATTATTATTAAAACAAATTTTAAAAAAATAAAAAATAATAATGAAAAAATTATTAAAACTCAAATTTTAATAATTCATATAAATTTATAGATGATAATAATGCACATTTTGAATTTATTATATCAGCTTATCAATTAAAATGCCTTCATAGTTAGACCTTGTCATGTGAGATTGAAAATTGTTGAACTTTGAACTCCAATAAAATTTTAAGGGGTATATTGGTATAACAAATACGAAAAGATTTGATATATTAACACATAATTGTATACAAACATAATAGAGATGACAAATAAAAAAAATCCCTAATCAAAGTTAGCCATATTATGAAGTCAAAAATTATATTTCAAATTAGTCATATTTAACCAAAGAGTAAAATGTCAAATTGATTCTGAAATAAGTAGTATGATGTCAATTTTGTCTTTAAATGTTAGATGTCTGATTATATATGTAATGATGTCTCACATTATCTCCTCGAGTAGACCTCGAATTAGTCAGTGAGCTGTGGATCATCAATTTGCTTCTCAAAAGAAACTAAAATCATGGTCTCTAGAACCAAATTGATGTCCAGCTACTACTTTAAGTGCCAATATGGGGTGATAATATGACATATCATCATATGACGTGACACATCAGATGCAAGTTGATATTTTTTAATTGATATTAACACTTGGACAAAACTGAAATAAAAGATAATTTTTTATATTTAAATTAATTTCATAAATCTTTTAAGCTGCAATAAATTTAAAATATACTTATTAAATTCTAATATTTATTAAGTGCTTTAAAATATATTTGTATATAATTTTTAAATTAATTTTTAATTAAAATATAAATATAAGTTAAATTTTGATGCACTGTTATTTTTAGAAATTTAAAATGTATTTGTTTCAATATTTTATTGAAAAAAATAAAACAAATACATCTTTAAAGTTTAATAAGGATTTAATTGAAATGTATTGATAGTATAAAAAAATTATACACATTCATCCAATTAGATAATGACATTTTAGTAAATATGATTATTTTCAACCTCCATTACTTGAAAATTTATACAAAAGGAGAAATTTAATTGAATAACAGTGTAAAATTCTTTTACATTATCAATGCATCAAAATTAATCTCATTTAGTAATGGCCAATTGCTTTAGAATATTAGCTACAAGTGAACTCTTTCAAAATAAAATTAAAAAAAATACAGAAAAGGAGTTAATTGTTATGTACTTGGTGTAAAAATATTTTACATTGTCAATCAATAAGATATTTATAACTCATTCACTTAGTGTAATTTTTTAAAATTTAAATTAGACTTAATTTGAAATGGATTATGTGACAATTTTTTATTGTTTGATAGTGCCAAAATGATAAAACTGTCGGTGGTGCAAAGTTAAAAAGAAAATGTTCCACCTGAGATAGTTTTTTCCCTTTATTTTTGTTTTCTTTGATCCTTTACCAAACAAAAGGGAAAAAAAAAACTAAAAAGAAAAACCAATTTTTGCTTGGTGCCCGATGTTAAAGTTTCCCACCCAAAATAAAAAGTTTTGTCGTTGAAATGCTTCTCATTTTAAGTTTTTTGTTTTAGTTTGATAAAAACATAAACCCTAGCCATTGTTATCAGACTTAACCTGATCGACTTCAAGGTATCGGGTTCCTGAGTCATTGGTTCAACAGTGAGTCATCTTTAAATCATTAAATAATTTATTAAATCAATATATAAAAATAATAATTTAACATAAATTGAATGTAATATATATATATATATACTCGCATATTATATAACAAGGAGCACGTTGGAGTGGTGGTTGTGCGGCACTTGAGGGGCTAGGTTCAACTCCTATGTTGGATGTTTTTGAGTTGTTGAAGATTTTCAGGCTGCGTGCAAGGCTTCTCATGGGCTGGGCTTTTGATGTTGGGCGTGCCGCTGCAGGTTTGTCTCCATGTAGGTGTGTGGGTTCGCTTGGGCTAGGCTGGAGGCTGGGCATATGGTGGTGTGGTGCAGGCTGATGCGTGGTTCAGGCCAGCTTAGTTCGACGCGGTTTGAAGATAACTGAGTCGGTTTGATCAAATGCTTTCCCGCCATGAGAGAACTGGACCAATGACTAGTTAACCGGTTTAAGGTCCAGCCCGATTTTAATTACTATATCCCTAGCCCTAATTCCTCTTTCCTTTGATGTCGCCTTTCCTCTTCCCTTTTGTACGCCATGACATCGCTACACGCCTCACATGTGTGCTTTGCTTTTGATGGTATCAGAGTACTTAAGAAGGGAGGGTTGAATTAAATAATCTTTTAAAAATTTTCCTACACAATCAACACACGTTCAATTGAATATCTCCTATTATCTCAGGAGATTTTCTTACAATATAGTTTTGAGTGCTTTGAATGAATCCAGTATGAATACAAAGTTCAGTATGTAAAACATAAAACAATTTTTGTTTAAAATGAGGCTTAGATTGTTTACTAAAACGACTTTTTATATCTTAATACACTTGAATGAAATCTGTATTTTATGGAACAAGAGAGTATAAAGCAGATTAGCAAGTCAAGTTGTTTTAGTAGACGATTTCATTATGACAAAACTTGATTGATTCTTCCAACTTCAGATTATTATAAAATGTATGAAAATGATATATAACAATTTATGTAATAAAAATAAGGTAGAGATAAGAAAATTGAACACAGGTATTTATACTAGTTCAATCTTACAACTTAGATCTTATATCCAGTTCTCACCCTCAGGTGAGTATATCCACTATAATCTTTGTACAATTAGTACAAAACAATGAGTATTCTTTTCTCAAGCTTCTCCAAGCTCTCAACCAAGTATTCTTTTTCAAAGAGCCTCTTCAAGCTCAACCCAAGTAGTATTTTCAATGAATCTTTTCAAGCTCAATCAACCAGCTTATATCTCACAAGATAAAGCTTTACAATAACAATTTTTGAAGTTTCGTTGTTTTTCTCTCAAAAGAAATGTAACACTCAATACAACAGCCTTTTTTGAAACACTCTCAAAAAAGTATATTAGTAACTACAACAATCTTGAGAGAAGAGGAAAATAGCTTGGCTTGAATTTCGAATTTGAATATTGTAGTATTGCTTTGGTTTCTAGTTCTTTCCTCTTGTCTGTGAATGTCTTCCACACTTACTTTTTATAGGAGGATGGGAGTTTATAATCGTTGGATGCTTGGAGAGGGGCAGCACATAGTTTTTGATGAAGTCTTCCCTTTCTCATGAAGGAGGCTGTTAATGCTTTTTGTCTCTGTTGTTGTGCAGCATCAGAGTGAAACAAGAAGGGAAATATCCATTTGAGCATGTGAGAGAGAGTCCCTTTGACTTGATTTCATTTTCAGAACATATGATATACCATCAGCACACATTTCTTGTCCATTCCAATAAGCAATGCATCGTAGGCTTCAAGATTTGCCATTCTTGGCAAATACTTTTCTACACTCCATTTCCTTTTCCTGCTTCTATCATAAGCTTGTTAAAGTGCCAGCTTATAGTTTTGGTTTTCTCAAGGCCGAATCCATCAACACATGTCATCCAAATTAAAATAAAAACTGAAACATTCAATAGATTAGTTAGAAAGTTCAGCAAGAAATAATTAATCCAAGCACAAATAATATTAATATCATTACTCAAAGTGTTTAGTCACCATACTAGGATACATAAACCAACAGCTTTGCCTCCATTCGAGTTGTGGCTCTGCATGAAGCACCTGGAAAGGAAGCTAGCATGCATCTTGTCGCGTTTTCCTCCTTTCTTTCACAGCCAACTTCAACAGTCCTCCTCCACTGTCTGTCACGACACGGAGAAGGAAACCACTGCCACCACCGCGAAGAAGCTCTCCATCCTATGCGTTCTCTATTAGCTCGTCACTCAGCCACCGCATCCCTCAGCCGTCGAGAAGAAACCCTCAGTATTTATGAGATTTCCTTCTTTGCCTTGTTAATATTGACAAATCACGTGTTCTGAAATTAAGTTCTGAAATCCTTAACTCTTTGCTTGTTAATGTTGATGCCTTGTTAATGTTGATAGGTTGTGGGTCCGTCACCTGAATTAGAGTTATTGATAGGTTGTGTTTTTATATTTTGTATACAGCAGCAAAATTATCCTACAATCAGGTTGCTGGTCTGTGGATGTTTATTATTTTGTGCTTTAGATATGGAAATCAAAATCTGAAGTTATAGACCATTATCTTCAAGAGGAATTGGTGCAATCTCTTTCGATGGTGGCCTCATAAAAATAAAGTATGGGATTTCTTTTTTCTTTTTATGATTCCAAGCGCGGCTAATCCATTTGTTAGAGTGATCATTCGCTGTTTGAGTTTCTTCCATGGTATTAATTCACATGATTGCACAAAATTGAGATCAATTATATGTTTTATACATAAGGGTTATCTATCATTTATTTTTTCTGGGAAATGAATCTGACTTTTTTCCTTGGATGAAGAAGGAGTCATTTGGAGTGATATGTCTTATGTTTTGCCAGTATGCTAACTGTTACAAATATTTCTATCTGTCTGGTTCATTTGCATGAGGTTATGCTATATGGCTATGCATATGGCTGGACTGTTTATATCCTTGTGGTTTGCCTCTTTGTTTGGGCTTTGATGTCTATGGATTGGTATGGGACTGAGGTACTGATTCATGCATGATGCTACTTAGTTTTTTGGGCGTGTTTATAAAAAAAGAGAAGGTCACTTGTTGTGGATTGATAGTTTTTCAGAGTTGTCTACTGTTGTTCTTTATGTTGGTGTGATATGTGATTAATATGACTGACCTCAAGGGCCATCGGCCTAGAGGAATGAAGGAAGGAGTTTGGGATGGTTTGGTTGATATTTGGTTAGGCTGTGGCTAACTCTGATTATTATTTATTTTTGGCCAGACCTATTTTGTAGTATTTTGTATGTCTATTTCATTTATGTTGAACTATCTGAAATACTGTCAGAATCATTTTGGATTCAACTTTATTCAATCAAGTTTTAGTATTTTACGGAATTTATTTACTAAAATTGAGTTATTTATTTATAGGTATAATATTTGAAGCTACAAAATTACAAACAGATTAGAGAGGGATACGCTACAATTTAATGACTTTTTTTTTAATCCCATGAACATCTGTGAGGGATTAGCGACAACAAACTAGCGACGAAATAGCTAGGGCTTAGAGAGGGAATATATCTAGGGATTAGCGATGTTATAGCAACAAATTGCATATAGACCTTTAAACAATTAGCCTTGGATTAGCTACAAATTATCGACAAAATTGCGACCATTAAGATTTCAACTTCTAACTTGTTATCTTCCAATTAGCTATGGATAGATGTCTAGCTAATTTGCGACAATTGGACGAGAGTATATTTATGTTGTAATAGCTACTGATTAGCGAGGGATTAGTGACAAAACATCTCGTTACAAAAGTAAATTAGCGATGGATAAGGGACAATTTTTTTAGGGCTGAACGGCGACTTCCAGAAAGTGACAGATGTTTTGGTTGCTAATCCCCCGCTAATTTGCTTTAGCAACAAATTAGCGACGGTTTGTTGCTGTAGCTAATCCAAGAAATTCTTGTACTGTAAAATCAGCATAATATATATTTAAAATGAAAAGAATACGAGTCTATTACAATGGTGTTCAATTTGGCAAAAATAATTTTTATAATATGTAATTATAATTCAATGGTTGGATTGACCAAAAAATTATTTTATAGGAAATTTTTAATGTTGTAACATTAATTTAAAATTATAACGGTGTAACTTGATCCTAATCCTATAAAAAGTATGTTCAATATGGAGAAACCACCACAGAGGTGTTTGATAAACGTATTATAAAATTGCTCTTTGAATTTAAAATGACTATAATAGATACAATATTATGAGAGATTGTTTTCAATTAGGAGGACTACTCTTAATTTTTGTTGGATATGATTTGGATAGTATCATCTTTTGGTATTCTTTTGTTTGATGGATCCAATTTGGACTCCTTGAATGCTCTCTCCTTCCACAATTTTGTTGGCTGAGATTTTGAATAATTATAAAAGAAAAGAGAGCAATTTCTACTTTTATTGTTGTCTTAGCCAGTGAACGGCAGCTCTACCCAATCGAAAATATTAGCACATTATGTATTATATTATCACTGACTCGCTTTGCTAGTCAATAAAAATTTTGTTATTGAAAAGAGACATTCAGTTGGTAAACTCGTCGGAATATTATGGAACAAAATAAATGGAAAATAAAAAATAAATAACTTGTCAACAAACTAGTTCGTAGTTGACATGCACTAAGTGGCGCTAACTGGTGCCACATTCTTGATGGGTGTATCAACTGTGGGGAATTAATATTTCTTTGCAGTCGATGGACCCGCGAGTAATGAGTGCATGCCAAGTGGTGCCAATTGGTGCAACATTATAACGACTGGGTTACTAAAGAGTAATAAAATAAATTCTAATTTCATGAATTTTTTGTTGAAAAACTTGTTTACAATCGCAAAACCTGTCTATATTGCTGACCTCAATTTAACCTGTTGGTAACCGGCATCCATATCTCATGTGTTTCTAGTAGTGTTTTCTTTACTAACTCCTCTCCAATTTGTTTTCCTTTCCCTTGCTTATTCTTATCACAGTGGTCGTTGGTTGTGATCCTTATCGCTGTCGCCAATGGTGGTTCCCACGATTTCAATTTAGGAAGGAAATCATTTTTCTTTCCTTGGGCATGGAGGGTTTGGTTGATGCACTTAATAATCTCAGGAGTTGGAAGTTGGTTGAAGCTAATCCTTGGTTTTTGTGAGCTTTTATTAGTTGTTTTGAGCTCGATATATATGGTCTAGATGGGTGATGCCCTTTAATTTGTAATTGTGGTAAGTGTGATCCCTTTGGACCGGCTTTCTAGGTCTCTCGCTTTTCGTTGGCCTATGCATGCAAGGAGGGGTTCTAGTGATGGAAAGGTGCTAAGGCATACGATAGTGGATGGGTGGTGTGGCTGTTGGCTTGCGAAGTTTCCTCAGTGACTTGAGGAGTGCTTTTGTTGAAATTAGTGGCAAGGGTGTTTCTCTGTTGGGGTTGGTGGTATTGTTGTTGGTTGGCGGTGCTTCTTTGTTTTTGTTGTGGCCGTAGAGGTGTTCTAGCCTGCAATGGTGGGGTCGGTGATGATCCCTGCAGAGTTTACTTGCAGTGGCTTTGTGGTGGTCCATAAGTCGTTTTCTTAGTGTATGTGCTGCTATTGAACTAAGTTCTATCTCATTGCAATGGATGTGGTTTCCTTTTCATGGCTTTGGCTTTCTCTTATGCTCCTCTCTTCCTCCTGGACATCATTCTTGTAATATCTATGGACACGTGTCAGGAGAGTTTCGTATGGCCCGAGGTCCTCCCAAGACCCATCCGAGTAGCCAGGAAGGCCTTAGATGCATAAAGGGCCAAGGGATAGAGTTTGGGTATTGTTGCTGAGAACTCGCTGATGAGGACTAGTAACCGAACAATACCAGAAACGGCGGGTTTCACTAAAAGAGACCCCTAACCCTTTAAAACACCCCTTACTCGGGTTTCCCTACATTCAAACAGTAACCTTTCCCTTCCAAACCCTTCTCCACCCTTTTCCACTCAATCCCACACCATTCCTTCTCCTTCCAAGATATAAGGTAAGGGTTTTGTTAGTTTTTGCGATCTTCTTCCTCTCCTTTTCACATGCTAGGGTATAGGTTGTTATTGTTCTCTATTGTTGTTAAGTGGGGGTGCTCCCCAATATTGTTAAAGTTATATTAGAGTTATCTAGAGAAAATTAGAGTTTGATCTAGAGTTTGTGGTTTCAATGATAGATATTAGTGTCATTCCTACTCCATAGAGCTTTGGGTTTGTTGTCGCCTTCCTTCCTCCCCTCCAAGTATGTGGGTTCAATCTTGTGATCTTTATGTTGATCATTAGAATTATTTTCATTAAAATGTGACATAAATGCATGATTTAGAAGCTATTTTGAAGAAAGTAGAGGTTATGGTTGGTTTTGATAATGTTTATGAAATTGCCGTTTTCAAGAGCATGAAACTATATTTTCAGAAACTTATGGGACCATTGTTGCTAAAATGATTTTATTAAAGAGCTAAAGTAAGATTATGATTTTATATAGGTACATATCTAGAGGTTTTATAATTTCAAGAGTAGAGTAGTTATCAATAGAGTTTAAAATCCAAAGAAGAGCCCAAATAAGAGTTTTAGGGAAATAATTAGTTTATGATTTAGAGACTAAATAGTAGCTATAGAGAAATAGACAATGAGTTGACAGTTTTCAATTATTATAAGTATTGATTCATGACGATTATTAAGCATGAAGTTAGAGATGAAAGTATGATGTTAGAATTACCTAGTTTATGAAATGTATATATATACTAGCTTGTTGAGATACTATTTAGGAATTCATCCAAAAGTTTTAGAGCAGGGAGCTTCTTATGATTCTGAGCAGTTGGTGGCTACATACTCTGTGGACCTTGGAAATCACAATGTTTACAAATGGGTGATCCCTTGGACATGATTTCATGGTCACAGTTATTCTAAGGTAGACTATTAGAGTTATGTGAACTCAAAGCTTTTAGAAAATTAATAGTTTTAAAATTTTTCATAAAACTAAGGAAATGTGGAATTTAGTATTATTGATTATGTTTACTTTTAGTTAAGTTATTCATGATGAGATTCATTAAACAAAGTTACAATTCATGTTTAGAAAGTAGTTAACATTGGTACATCTAACTCCAAGGAGGCGATGTACCAAGCGGTTATAGAGGCAAACCCTAAACAGCCATGGAGGCAAACCCCTTAACTCCATGAAGGCAATTCCTTGAATGGCCATGGAGGCAGAATTTTAGAGATTTGAGAAGTTGGAACCTAGTAAGGTGCCCATAGAGAACAAGGATAATTATGTATAGCGATGACCCTTCTTATTTACACACACACACACACACACACACATACACACACACACATGTTTATCAAGTTCAGAGTATTGTTACTTATGATTTAGAGAAGCTCAGGGTTATTTTAAGTGTTTATATGTATGTATGGAATTGTTTAGAGCTTGTTCTATTATCTTTACTAGCTATCATCATTATTATTATTATCATGATTGTATGCATCTTGGTTGTCGTCCCATGAAAGGAGTTACAAGTGAGAATTCACTCACTCAGTTTTTATGGAACCACCCTTTTTTTTTTCCTTTAGATACATTAGCGCGTGGGTTCCTTTAAGCCATCTCCTCCTCAGTAGTAGGGCTTTTCATGCTGAGCTTCGCTTTTGAAGTGAAGTATTATTTTGTTGTTGATATAGAGTGCTCCAAGTGTCATGATGAGCAGGGTCCCGGACCATATAGATAGATTTGCATTATTTATCATGATTGCTTTGTAATTAAATGACTATAGTTCTCATGTTTGTTTTGTATAGAGCAACTCATATGTTTTATATTAGAGACATACTCAGAGTTTGTTTATGAAATGCTTTATATGAGGATGATGTTCAGAAAAAGAGATTTATACTAGAAATGGTATTAGGAATTAAATGTGTTTATGATTATAATATGGATATAGAGAGAGACTCAGAGGTCACAAGGCTTAAGTGGGGATGAGATTCCTTACGTGATGGTCATGTTTCCAAGTCGGGTCGTGACAATTTTGGAGCCTATGATGGTTTGTCCTATTATAAGAATCGATGGTGAACTCGCATTGTTGGTGTAGAGGGCTTGTAACACCCTAAGATTTAACCCAACACGCCTAGGACGTATTAAGATTAATTATTAATTATTACTTCCCTTTAAAATTCATTTGCAAAATTACTTAGCGGAAAATACGGGTAAAATTTTTTTTTGAAATAGAATACGTAAAACAAGATGCAAGCCATCATGTACAACATAAGCGAAACGTAAGCGGAGAGGAAATAAATCATGCAATATAAAACAAGTAAGAACACCTCAACCATAGAAAACAACCATCATAATATTAAATATTATAATTTTAGTACATCAACTGAAACTTAAAAGACATAAAGTCATACCCATATAAGTGAGCAGAGTTTGAGGTACAGAAACATAAAATGTAGGAAACATAAATAGCGAATACATGGAAAAGCCCCCCCAAAAGATCGATCCCAAGCCATGACTACTCCCTTCCTCGATATGGGCATATCTCCTGCGTCAAGCTAGCCTCCGCTGTGTCACTGGATTCTCACCCCTTCCCAATATCCATGGGAACTTGGGGCAGATCCCTCCGAAAAAGGATGAGAAAGGGATCCTCCGACGGATCGGTCTCCGAATGCCTCGGCGAGGAACGTACTCGGGGTAGCCGCACCGCGAAGATGATGGTCGGGCACATCCTCTGCTCGTCACGAGGTCGCGTCCTCTCGAAGATCAGATCATTGCCGTAGGGAGAGGTTGGGGTGAAACGAAGCTGAGACCGAAAAGGCAACGGGCGTCCCATGTATGCAAAAATGCGCACGGCACAATGACCCTCAAAATGGTAGGACTGATGATCTGGATTGTAGTGCAACTCCCACACGGGTGCGTCAACAAAAATTATGAACGACGCCATCGCCTGAAGACGTAACGGAAAGAGAAAGAGAGAGAGGGGTGAGAATCTTGCTAAAGAATCTCATAGAGAAATCCTCTATCCTAGTGTCATCGTTTACGTCCCAAGAACCTTGAGTTTATTATAAAAGGTTATACATGCAAAGGTTCATTATGAGGTTTTCATAAAAGACAATTATCCAAGGTTCGTATCTTTTATGATGAATCTTAATACATGTATGGAGCATAGCAAAATATGGATGCATGCCAATACTTAGCAATAGTAAAACATATCATCAACAATTAAATCACATATAAGTGGCATGTTACTTCTTATGATCAATCTTTTGCTTTCATAAGCAAGATATTTCTCATCTTTTCTCATTTCTCAAACTTGTGACATCATGATCTTTAAAACAATAGTAACCGACCCTAATACTAGGCTATGAGCTCATACCTTAACTAGTCGTCACTAGTTCTTACTTATCTTCTTGATAAGCGAATCATAATCATAAAAATAACAATCACGACTCCCAGAGTACGGCAGGGGACCTAAGGAATCACCCATCATGGGACTTTCTTCCTTCTAAATGCATCAACTGGTTAAGACCAGTGACTTTGTCCGCTTTGGAGGCTAATGTCGATGCCCTCACGGTTTTACCTTCTCCTCACCGTAGCAGGAGAAGTACGTCTCTTTGCGAAACGCATCATCTGGTTAAGACCAATGACATTGTCCGCTTCGGTATGGCCCCACGACCATACCCTCCATGGGTTTCCTTTCTCCTCATCGTAGCAGGAGAAATGCATCTCGGCATGTCACATATAAAATCTTTCTTTTCAAAAAATTTCTCAAGCCCTCAAATTTGACAAAAATTCGGCAGCATAACGACTACACTCCGAATTTCCTCAAATTTGAGTCATGCCACATAACTCAATCACACATATTATTCTCATGAAACTTTCTCAATTAAACAAATCTCTAATTTGCAGGAGCATACCCTCCTAACTTATTCATATTCCGCATTCTCATGTATCTCATAGCATACCACATTATTACAATAACATGTCACAAATACACATATGGCCTCATGTTCATGATATGAACATATTCACATCATTATGAGTATACTCGCTCGATCTCATTCTCACATCACACCTTCTATCTCATGGTGTCTTATGCCTTGGCCCTTAGGGTCTTAAACCTTTGTTCTAATGATTCTAACTTTCATTATGGATCTTTGTTACACCTAAGGGATCATCGCCTATAATTTTCTCTAATGTTTATGCTCTATAACATAACCAAATAGCTCTACACCTTTTGGGCAGAATTTTGTTATATGATTACGGGTCCTAGAGTTCCGTTTTTACCCTTTCTAAGTTCCGTTTTCGTCTAAGGCTTCATAATCAACTCCTAAACCAATTATGATAGATTCCTACACATATCCACTAGTTATAAACCATTTTTCTTAAACCCAATTATGCTGGAACAGAATTTACAATTTGTGCATCTAAGTGTTCTAGAATTCGCATTTTAAGTCCTTTCTAGTTACTTGTTCTTTCCTAACTTCCCTAAATTGTTCCTTGCTTCACTCAAACATAATTTTACACATTTTAACACCATAAAATAGAATTTATACAGTGGCCAATTGCAAAGGCAGAACGAAAATACATGCACTATATAATCACATAATCTCATGATTTAAAAGCATATAAGTTGCTAGTTTCTCTTGGAATCATTTTAGGAACTCAAAACTCTTTTAGAAACCAATTAATCTCATTGAAATCACATAAATATGTACTAGGTCAGTAGCTAAATTATTTAGCTCAAGGAATAGATTGGAAACATAAAACCTTGTTCATAAAGTTCCTTGAGTACACCTAAGCTTAGAAAAATTTCAAGACTTAGACTATGGACACTTATGATTAGATGAACTCATCCAAGTCCATCATCATCATCAAAAGGCTGAAATGGCATTCTTGAAATGCCTCCATTTTCTAAAAATTTATGTAAGATACTTGGGCAAGTCTTTGAGCTCTAGGATATTTAAGTGATGACATAAACTTAAACATGCTATGCACTTATTTTACTCTTCATTAGAAAATAAAGTGAGTGCATAAAATAAATATGAGATGCAACCTCATTATTATCTTTAAAGATTAAGTGATGACTTGAAATATAAACATGAAATGCAAGCTTGGGAATTTAAACATGATAATGCAAGTTCATTTAGTTATTCTTGAGAGTTTAGTGATGACATCAAAATAAACATGCTATGCAAGGCATAAACATAAACATGAATGCAACTCATTTTATCTTAACTAGAGCTCTTACAAGACTTTAAAGGAACATCACAACCTCAACCCAAACATGTACCTTAACAAACATAAAGTGAGCTTTAGAGTTCTTAGCACCAAGTCTTCAAAGAAGCCTTTGGTTTGAACTTCATCATCAAGCTCAAGAAAATGGACACAAAGCTCAACACTTTGTCTAAACAAACATACAAGAACTAAGTCATATTCTTTATTTTATTGCTCATGGGCTTCAATCTAGAGTAAAACTCTTAGAACGCCGACCAACTTTAAGGTTGGCAAGGGTAAGCTTAGAGCTCTTTGAAAACATATGATTAATTTTCTTAACAAAACTTTTATGATCTACTTAACATTTTTAACAAACTTTGTCCAAACCAAAGGAGAAGAAACCGAAATCTTTAAAGGAAAAAGGAAGAGAAAATCGAAACTTTGGCAAGGAAAAGAAAAGGAAAAATCAAAACTATGTATGGTCCAAGACCAAGATTTTAAGCTTTAAAGATTTCTCACATGACAACAACAAGCCATTATCTTGAAACTCATCATCAAGCCAAATTTTTTCTCATGAAAAAGCCTCATGGCCGAAAAAGAGAAAGGAAGAGAAAAAGAGTTTTGAATCAAGAGAAAACTAGAACTTTTCTTGAAGAAAACAAGTAAAAACTTTGAAACAAAACCCCTACCTAAGGAAGTCTTGAAAGAAATGAAGGAAAGCTTGAGTTCTTGAAGGATTGAGAAGACAAAATCTTCTCTTGGATGTGGATGTGTGTTCGGCCAAAGAGAAAGCTCAAGGAAGATGATTTTTCCTTGAGTTCTAAGTTTGGAAATGGAAAGTTTGAGTGTTTAAGAGATGGTTTTAGGCGAGGGAATGGTGGTTTATGGTTGTTTGTGATGGTGGAAGGATTCTTTGAGGGAAGGAATTAGAAGAGCAAGATGAAGAGAAATTGAGAGAAAATGAGAGAAAGAGCAAGAAAACTAAACTTAGCAAATGATCTAAAGTGTAACAAGGTTCTTCCAAGCTTGGTATTTATAGAAATTTTGCAACATGGAGGCTGCCAAGGGGAAGAAGGCTGACGGCCAAAGAGAGAAAAAGTGAGGAAAATATCTCTTTGATTGGCATGGGCAAGGCATGGGCAAAGCATGGTTGAAAGCATGGTAAGGTATGGTTCCAAGTATGGCCTAGGCATAGCTCTTGAGTGAGAATTAAAACAACATGCGACATTTCTTTGAGGCCATGTATTCGGCCAGATTTGCAGCCAAGGGAGGAAAAGAAATTGTTCATGCAATTGTGGTTTATTGATATATTTAGGTGTTTCTTTGATTAAGGTTTTGGTTAAGAGTTTGTAAGCAAGTGTTTAGGTGAGGTAATTGGCTAATTAAGGTTGTCAAGACTTGATTAGGAGGGTGATTTTGCTAGATTAACAATTTAAAATCATTCTTTTAGTCAAATGAGGTATGGGCACAATTCCTTAATTTAAGGAATTGGAGAGAGAAAATACTATTTAAGATTCCATGACTAGGAATCTTGAATTATAGAATGTAATTAGAGTTTAACTAAGCAATTTTAGGTGCTAATTAACCTTAATAAATCATTTTGACTCTAGATTAATTATCGAAATAAATTAATCTTCGATTAGAGTAATATTGCTTAGATTTGCTTAATTACGTCATTAGGTTCATTGTATACTGTTTTAGGGGTAAAATGGTAATTTTGCACTAAAACTCAGGATCTTTAGGCCGACTAAACATCAAATACCACTCAAAAACATCATTCTAAACTTTCTGGAAAAGTTCGGACTCAAACGGCACCTTTACCCACGTAAAACGCTGAGAGGTATTTTGGTCATTTTGAGCCGAAAGTTAGAAAACGAGATTTTCACCTCAGATATCAAATGTAATAGATATAATCCCCTTTAAACATTGAGTTGACTCATTCGAGGACTGGGCAGGTTTCCTTTAATTGAGTAAAAATGACCTTAGGGACATTTTGGTCATTTGTACTCAAAACAAAAAAATGCGTACAGGGCTTGGTTCATGACACCACCTCAGTTTGATATGTTAGGGTGGTGTTGTACATTTGTTTATCATGAACTATTTTTAGTTTTTTCAGTTTTTTTTTTAATGTTTCTAGACTAGCTTTATGTTTCTGTCTCTCCTGTGTTTTGGTGAAGATTCTACCATTTTTGCCATTTGAACCCCTAAATTTTAGATCATGTGTAATTTACACATTGACTTTTAAAATGTGCATTGTGATACCTTGAACTTTCCAAACTTGCAAAAAATTGCTATTTTTCAAATAGTGTAAAACTTTAAGTCATAGAAGGTTCGGGTTGTACACAATAAAAAAATCAGGGAGGTTAATTGCATATAGTATTGACAGACAAGGTGACAGGTTGAAAAAATTAAAAACATCAGAGGGGTTAAGTGCACATAAATCTTACCTTCATTAGCTGCCAAAATTATACCGAGGGGTATGTTTTGCACAGTTAGAAAGTTAGATGTCACGATGTATATTTTGAAAAGTTAAGGCGTAAATTGCACATAACCTAAAATTTTTAGGAGGAAAAATGTATTTATCTCTTATTCTTATTTCTCTCTTTTGAGATTTAGATAATTTTAATTATTAAAAAAATAATTTGTTAAAAAAACAAATAGTGTCTTGCACAATTTTTTTCAGTTAAATTTTACATTTTTGTACTATACATGACAGATTGATAGTTTGGGTGTTTGGTACAATGTATTAGGCATGATAGTATGAACTAATACTATACGTTATGCCTTTATCTGTTGTTTAATATAGACAACGTATTATATACTCTTATACATCATAACCCCCTTATACGTCAAAATATTATATAACTCAATAATATGGGAAGAGGTATAAGCTGATTAACTTTTAACGTATAAAATTATTTTTAAAATATTTTATTAAAATAAAATAATTCTTAAGTAAATAATAATAAAATAAAATTATAAAAATAAAAACAATTTTTAATAAAATAATTTTATAAAATAAATACACATAATATATATTATTTGTTTAGTTATATATAATAAAAATAAAAAATAAATATAATTGATAAATAATAAATAAAATAAAATAATAAATATTTTAAATAAATAATAAATAATATATAATATAAAATTATAAATTATAAACTAATAAAATGTATAAATAAATAATAAATAATATGTAATATATAAAAGTAAGGATCAATAACTTATATTTAAATAATTATGATTAAAAATATAAAATATTAAAATATATCAAATAGTATTTTTTTATTTATAAATTATTGAACTAATAAATAATTATAAATACTTAAATAAATAATAAAATGTAATATAAATTAAATTTTAATTTGTAAATATTCACATAAATCTAATATTTAAAAATTATTATAATAAAAATTTCTATTTTATTATTATTTGATTTTATTTAATGTTAAATTAATATATGTCACGGCCGACTTGGATCGTGGGACACGTGAGAAATTATATCCTCACATAAACCTCATGATAGCTGAGACATACTATATACATATGTTATTTATAAAAAAAATCATTTCTAAAACTTTGCTTTATTTATGATATAAATCTCTTTGTTTCTAAAACAAGTCATCATAAATAATCATTTCTTAATTTACTCTAAATCAGTAGTCATAAATACAAAACATGTACTAAGTTGCTCTTTATACAAAATAAACCATGAGAACTATAATCATGTAAATACAAAATAATCTGAATCATGGTGCAAAATGCAAAAGAAATATCTCTATGGTCTGGACCCTACCCGTAATGACATTAGAGCACTCTATACCAAAATACAAAAAAATACTTCACTCCGAAGTGAAACTCACCAACTGAAAGATATCTCTAATGCTTGGGAGGAAAAGACTAGAAGAACTCGCAACAGCTACTGTATCTAATGGGAAAAAAGGAGAGAGGTGATTTTTGTCCAAAAACTTAGTAGATGAATTTTCACCTTTAGCCCTCTTCATGAACAATAACAGGATCCATGAAATCATAATAATAATAATAGCAATAGAAAAGCTCCAAAACAATTCCATCTATATACATATATATATGCACACATTTTTAAACAAGGCCCAAAACTTCTCTAAATTACAGGACTCTGAACATGATAATTATATACATAAGAGTGATAATAGCTATCTGTAGATATCTCGTTCTCTATAAGCACCTCACTAGGTCCCGAACTTCTCTGGTCTCTGAAAAGTCTACCTTCATGGCCGCTTGACATCCTCCTCCATGGAGCTAGGTATGTCAATGTTAAAGACTTATGAGATTGCTTCCACGCATGACCGCTTGGTATACCACCTTCTTGGCAGCTAGGTACACTAAGGTGAACACCTCATAAGACTGTCTCCATGGCCGCTTGGTACACCACCTCCTTGGCAATTAGATGTACCAAGGTTAACGACTTTTAAACATGAATCATAACTCGGATTTAATCAACCTCATCATATATAAAGCAATGAGATCGACAATAGATTCAACCATTTGATCATATTTCCTATATCCTATTTTCTACTCATGAGATAATAATTTAGATTATTAAATATTTTGTCGTAGAACCTTGTGCTATACTACCTACTAACTCGCTTGCACAACAATAGTAATACTAATAACCATAATTAACCTTTAGCTGTTACTTAAGTCGTTCCTATTATTCTGGTTATTATTCCTACAATACTTAATAAGTATATATAGATCTAGTTGCATGGCTTGTCTAATAACCTCTCTTCTTCGACTAGCTACATCTTATCATGTTAAACGTTACTATTTCCTATTCCAAGTGGGTATTGTACTATTGTTGAACTTAGTTCTAATGTCATCCTTTAAAACCAATAGGGTTCAAATCATTGAAGACTCTAGAATCATAATCTTACTTTTTTTTTTTAATTTCTAACTTCATGCTTAACAATTGTCATACGTAAAATATACTTATAATGACTGCAAATCGTTAACTCACTATCGTTTTTTATAACTATCGTTTAATCTCTAAATCATGAAAGCCAACTCTTTTCTTTAAATCTCTGGAGCTGGGTTCTTTTCTAAGTTTAAAAACTCTATAATATAAATTTTTATACTACTATGGAAATCATCATGAAAATCACAAAATCTCTAAATATATTCATGTTCATAATCAACTCCTCATAAAATCATTTTAGCAATAATGGTCCCATGAATTTCTGAAAATATAGTTTCATGCTCTTTGAAAACCACAATTTCATCAACTTGACAAAATCATCACTAATCTCTAATCCTTTTTTTAAAAATAGCCTCTAAATCATGCATTCATGCCACAATCTAAGAAAAATAACTCTAATGATCAACGGAGATCACAGGATTGAACCCACTCACCTAGAGGGGAGGAAAGGATGATGTCAACACCAACTAAGCTCCGGCAAAGAAGGTTGGCACTAACCTCTAGATAGTTCTAATCCAACTTTAACAATATTGGGGAAGCACCCCCACTTGACAATAATGAAGAAGAAGGGAATGACAAAAACCCATAAAATCTCATACCTTTGATCTTGGAAGGAAAATGATTAATGATAGATTGGGAGAGGAAGAGAGAAAAAGTGTGTAGAAGGAAGTGTTTTTCAGGTTCTGAGATGGGAAGCCGAGTTTGGAGTTCAAGGGGTGTTGGGCTCTTTAAGTGAAACTACGTCATTTTAGAACTTGCTGACATCTAAGGTCCTCACTACAATGAATAAAGCTTGCCGCTGCGCGAGTCTGTTTGGAGCTAGGACAAGGGTCTTGCTCCCCCACTTGTTGCAGTGACAAATTCTCGCTAAGTGAAATTGTTCTGGACAATTTTGCAGATTTTCATTGCTATGTGGTTTTTGTACCAGGGATACTCTAAGGCTACTAGGCCATGCTAAAGACGCGTATGCGCAAGATATTACAATATATTAAAATTATTTGTAAATAAATAATATGATATTACTGAACATAAAATTAAATATTTTATGCAGTGTTACATCAAACATTATATAGTATTAAAAGTTTATTAACCTTATACTAGGTCTTATTCTATCAACCCTTATCCTATCAACCATGCTAAATATGTCTTTAAGTTGCTCATGCAAGCTAAGGGTGATAATGCAGCAAGTGTTCTCTTGTGGATAGCATTTTTAACAACATCAATCATAATCACAAGAATTAATGTTTTTTGTTTTGCGCATGACACATATAGTAAACTCTTGTAAAAGTTTGATCGGAAACATGTAGATCCAATATATTTTGGATGGCCACGCTTGATTGCTTACTCGCTCAAGTATTCGATTCACGAATAAGTGCGGAAAATAATCAATAATTAATAAATTTTATACTAGAGGTAGGTATTCTCAAAACCCTCGAATCAGTCCTGCATTTTATCTTTTCAGAACGGTTATATACCATCCACTAACGATGATGTGACAGCTTGCCATTGTGACCGATTATAAGTTGTAATATACTCATGTAACATAGCTATCTTTATGTGTCAATGCTGAATAGTGTAGTTAGATGAACCCGTGTTCTTTCTGCCAAGTTCTCATCCTATTCCTAGCTTGTCTCTATTATGGTGGAAGATTAATGGATTGTGTTTTTCGTTTTCTCACAATGTGGCGTGCATTGATTTGGCTAGTTGGCTTTGTCATAAGAGATAAGGTAGGTTTAGATTATCTTATTTGTTTTAAATACACTTTTCAATTCCAAGAGGCAATCTTTCACAAATTTGACATTCGGATAGGAAGGATTTTGTTCTTAGTATTATATTATAGTAATATCTATTTCATTTCATCAATTCCCCCTCATGTTAATTTATACTGAATTCCTCATAGGTTGACTAAAGCACCCAAATAAAAGGCTTGAAAAAAATGTAATTGGACCACAAACGTACGTACACTACAGGTTCAATGTAAAGAGAAGGTAATTAAAGTTCAATGAATGGTATACTTGTCTGTCTTTTCACAAGTTCCGGACAAACCTTAACTGAAAATTATTGCTACAGCATCAGTCCCAGGATGCTCTTTTGAAGCTAAGTTACTCAATGAGGCATCACTTGCATATTATTAGCAAGTTACTTTGAAAATATATAGTAGAAGCAAACCCTTGTTTCACTAATAATTGGTTAACTGGTTTCATTATGATAAATTGTGTGTAAAAACTCGATTATAACAAAAAGCAAGAAATAAAATTGTTCATATATCCTTTATTGATTGGGATATTTTAGTTACTGTATATATTATTGTAATATTAACTTGAGATAATCCGAGTTAAATTACTTTTTCAACAATTGTAATATTTTTAGTTAGAGTTTTAGTTTAATTTTGTCTCTGAAAGTTCAACTGATCAGTAATCCTACTGTACCAAATTCTTGTTTGGTAGATATCATGTACAATCAAATAGTCTTTTTGACTTTTAGTATTTAGTTCATCAGGTTAAACCATTAATATTATTTTTGGTTTAAGTTTTTAATATATAATATTGTAGTTCATATTTCTTTCTTTCTTACTTGTCGTAAGAATCTGTCACATCTCTCGTTTTGAATTAGGTTATTTTCATCAAAGGAAAATCTATTTTCTTTGCTTTATTCAGAAGTTTGATATTTTCGGCTTTGGCTAAAATATCGATTATAACATCAAAAGGCTTTGATGAGGTGAGTAATCTCCTTTGTTTATACTCATATTCCTATGCCCGTCCCTCACCAATAATCTTCATCATAATTAAATTATCATATTTTCCTATAAAGCGAGGACTTTATTTTATTTTTTTACTTCAAAAGTTATATTGGTCACAACGATATATGAATCTAGAATTTCATATATACTATCCAAACTTCTCATGACTAGACTATTTCTAGTAGTTTAAAGCGATGACTTAAAGCACTTCTAATATGAAAAGAAGGATAGTTAGAAAGAATATAATATATTCTCTGGACTTAATAACAATTTGTTTTATTTTTCATTTTTCAGTTTTATATTCTCTTGATAGATTAAGTATAATAATAATCACTTATAAATTAAGATAGAAAAATATTTTGCTAATAAAAACTAATTAAATTGTCTTGAAAAGCAACCTTTTGTTTAATCTCTCAATTTCCATTGCAAACTAAGGGCTTGTTTAGTTTTAGTTTTCCAGATTTTATAAAGAAAATACTAAAAATTATAAAATTCAATTTTTAGTTTTCATTTTCAATTTTCAGTATTTTCTTTATAAAATCCTAAAAACTAGAAAGCTGAAAACCTAAAACTAAAACCAAACAAACCCTAAATTGCTTCATGATGTTGGTGGATGGAACATGCCCAGCTATAGGTGATTTGTTTTTCAACCATGAAAACAAAATAAAGGTCACGAATTGGGTTGAGTGAGGGTTAAGATGTTTATTGGTGTAATGAATTTAAATTCCAAACCAAACATTAAGGGTCAAATGAATTTTGTGTTCTCATGATGAAAAATCTTTGCCTTCTTGGAATGAATAAAGACTTTGTGGCTCTCTGGTAGTGTCCCTATAACCAGTGCATGTAAGAGTAAGCGATGGAGATGGTTAGGTATGTCCTAAAAAAGATATACCATTTTGACTCACTTTTGAGTCTCATCACCTCCAAAGAATAAAAATCCACATTTTTTTTTCCTTAGCCAAATCTGGAATCTCCACTTCCTCATGCAACCTAGATCCTCAAACTTTGCCTTTTCTACTTTAACCTATAACAAGCTTCCTAAGATTTGTGATACTAATTAAATTATGCACCAATTCTCTTAATCAACTAATTATATGAACCTAATCTTTGATTCATGCGTGTACATGTGCTGCACACATTTTTGTATTGACTGGAGTATGTAATTCAGCCTATCAATTTCCTGGTGGGAAGGGCATAGGGGCAACTTTAGCTTACGATGTGTAATGCTGCCACGCGTGTTGCCGGGGCATATAGAAGGATCATTTTTTTAATTTTTTATGTTATTATTATAGGATGAGTTACTTAAATTGATGATGAATTTATATTAACAGTGGGGGAAACAAATTTAGGAATAAAATGGGAAGGGACGCAGTTGTTTTAATTTGTATCATAGCCTTTGTGTAAAAGATATCATACAATAAGTGGACCAAGGGCAAGGCATTAGCTACTATTCATTTAATGTTTGGGTCTATGGTCAAACAATGAAGCACTGCTGCATCATATGTTGCGATCAAGCCCTCCGTCAGATTTTGGTGGGTGGATTTGATGCGCTGCCTCTACTTCCCCCTCCTTATCTCCTAGTACGTCTTTTTGTGTCAGATACTTTCTAGAAAAATTCTTATATGCTTTTTAGTGTAAGAAACAACTTTTGTTCCGTAATATTTATTATGACTTGACAAATTAATTATTATTATATGGAAATTTTTATTTTAATGAGTGCCTTAAAGATATTGATTTTTTTATGTATTTAATATATTGAAAACTTAAAATATTTTATTTTTTCTTTAATCAAAACTTTTACAGAAAGGCTTTTTTAATCAGTGTTTTTAGAGAACTCATTAATAAAATCTTATAAAAAAAATATAGAAAAAATAAGAAATAATAATAAATAATAATAAAATTGATGTATTGAGTGATGAATAATATAAAACTAAAGGTTTTTCTTACTCTACAAGCATATAAAGAGACTTCTCTAGTTCTTCGCATTTACTTGTGTTTGACTCTCGTGTTAGGTAGGAAACAGAGGACCAATTTCTTTTATCCAAGAAAATTTTCAAAAATACAAAAAAAAACAAATTAAGGAATTTTTCTTGCGTGCTCCTATATTCATAAGTTTTTCCGCTGTGGACAAAAGAAATAATGTAGAGAGTAGACATTAATTGATATTTCAGATTTCATGAAACCCTTACGCTAAAGTAAACTTTCCTAATTAATTAAATGAATTTCATTTAAATGAACATTTTACCCTACCATCTATTCAGATTATCTCACATGTCAGCACCAAATATATATATATATATATATATATATATATATATCACACATGTATATAATTTTTGAAATAGTGGATGACAATCAAATTTGTTTTGTTGATCTGGCAAATGTGATTAGATGATTGTGTAAAAAAAATTATATTGTCATATTAAAATTAAACTCTATATATTGTAAAAATATGAGTGAGATCGTTTACTTGAGGAGTAAGTTTTAGTATATTTATTCCATTTAATAACTTTTTTTTAGCATGAAATCTCATCAGTCTAACTATTGAATTTAAAATTCTCATCAAATAGATCAAGTCTATAAAATTTCATACAATTTAAAAATAATTTAATAGTTCATCATTTCATTTTATTTTAATGGTAACAGATGACATGTTTTTAAAAATGGAAGTGAATATCGGTTATTAGGTCACATGTTTATTGTTGTCCAATTTTTCTGAAAGTTGCATACTTCATCATCAATATAATATAACATAAGTTAATGGTCGAATTGATTAAATTCAATTTGAATATAGAGTTATTAATAAAGTAAGTGTACAAGACTTACTCTTGGAAAACGGATCTCACTCTAACTGTATATATGGCATAATTTTGGACCTATTGATAAAATTTTAAAATTTGATTGCCTCCCTAAAAATGATGGTTGTGATTTCGACAAAAAAAACAATGGTAGTGCATTGATAACATTAATTTAGTTAAATGTTTATGTAGTGTACACCACAACTTGGATAATTTTATAGTTTTACCTACACAGGGACCATGGGCGAGGAGTATGATCCCATCCCTACCCAAATTTGATTGAGGGAAATTTGGTCCCCACCTTCATCTTGGTGGAGAAAAAATCCTTGAATTAGGTCCTCAAATGAGACACCCACAGGGATCCCTGAACATGGGGAGAATATTGTCATTCCTGTGTGGGTGTCCTTTGAGACCATGCTAGTAGGTTTTTCAGATCCTTTGCTATCAACTGGGGTATTGCCCTATTATGGCGGTTTTGGGGGGCTTGTTATGCCTTAGGTTGGTCAATTGATTTCTGACACGTTATTATGGAGCTAGATTTTAAAGTTGTTTTGGCACTTATTCAGAAGGCTTGGGATAAAAATCAAAATCATCCATTCTGGAAGTTTATTGGTAGAATTCAACAGCTTTGTCTTTACTTGAGGAGTGTTATTTTTAACACCTCAATATCGTAAACATTGAACACCAAATCGAATCGCTGGTTTTGGTTCTTTAGTCATACCTTGAGCACTGAACTAGTCAAAGTTGGTCAAACCCAGGAGCAGATTGACAGGTCATAGTTGAATTCCTTAGAAACGATCGCGAATCATATAGCGTAAGTGAACCAACCACCATGAAAACTTTGAGATTTCTCAAAAATTCCAAAAGTGGGAGTCAAACCATGTCCACCTGGTAATTGGAGGCACCTCAAACCACTAGGCTAACAACATCCTTGTGCCTAATTGCCTCATATTTATATAAAGTATATTTACGTTGCATTAAATTATATTTTCATATATTGATTTAATTATATCCATTTAATCCATGATCCATCGGCTAAAATAGTGATCCAGGATCTTAACTAGTCGATTCGCTAGTCAAGTTTGAAAACTATGCCTAGATACCCCTCTTACACAAAACATGGAACCCATATCTCTATTTATTCTCCAATTATTCTCTCCTATATCTTTTTCTCTATTTATTTTAAGGTGTTTGGTGTTCATGGATGTCAGGGTATTAAATAACTTTTCTATTTTTGCTTTGGGCGTTACCCCGTTTTTTTAAGAAAAAAAATACAAATATTTACTTAATGACAAATTAGTATATAATGTGAGAAAGTTTCAAGGTAAAATTCGAAAAAGAATTACAACAATCGTTATGCATGTGAAAATATTCTCCATCATAATTAGAAACCATACTAAATTATAATGACAAGTAATTATATATAGTTTCGATAATCTTTTAATTGTTTTTAAAAAAATTAATGAATAATCAATAGTTACGTTTCTTTTAATCTTACGGGATTTTTTCACATTTATTACATGCGAGGCAAATTTTATTCAACATATTATTATTCCTCTTTTGTCTGTGTTGTTTTTTCAAATTTCCTTATGGAAGTGTATGATTGCTGTGGCTGTTTTTTTCCTCCCATGATGCTAATCACGTTGTCCATCATTTATAATGGTAGGCAAAATTTGGAATTATTATGATTTAAAAATTAAATTTAACTCCCAACAGATTTGGTAGTATCCACATTAGAGAAAATATCTTTATGTTACCGAATATAATATTTGTATGACAAGTGAGGGACAAATCAGAGACGAGGGGCAAGAAAAATTAGGAGTGAATACCTGCTTGTTCCATTTTTTAATCGGATTATTTAGTAAAAAAAAATAATTATGTGATTTTTATAATTAAAAATATTACACACATTAATTCTTCTATTAATTATTTATTAGTGAAATTATATACGTTATAGTATAATGATGATATGTCATTACAATTTATTCAAGCAAAACGACACAATTTTAGGATATATATTGCACTCATTCTAAAATTGCATAAAATGATTATTTTACAATTTATAATAAATATTTAAATAACTCATTTTATATAATTTTAATTACTAAATGAGTTATTTTAACTACATTACTTAACGACACACACATCACTTAATATCCCTATTAGGTCATGTGTGTAATTTTATTATTATTTAAATGATCAAATACATAAAAAATAATATACCATATTATTAAAATCTTTAAGGGTGAATTTAGTTTTAATTATTGAGGAATATTATCTTGTAAAATCTTTTGATAGACTCACTGGCCTCTTTATTCTTTTAACGAAAGAAGGAAGAGTGTGAAAGGAAAAATTAAAGTCAAATTGAAGGTTAATGGTGTTGTGAAGACCATTTTGCCCCAAGCTGGACCCTTCCTCTCCCTCCAATCTCCTACTTTGGTCCATTCCCCCAACTCTTTAAATCTCCCACCACTTAACACCCTTTTCCCCTAACCAACGCAACCCCTTCTCCTCAGATCCAAACCACCACCTAGCTAGCCATGGTAACAAGTCTCTCTCTCTCTCTCTCTCTCTCTCTCTCTCTCTCTCTCGTCCTTCTTATTCTCAAAAACATATTAATTATTGTATTATTATTGCCTAATTAATTGACATATAACATTTTCTGACCATCAATTGTTCATCAGGAATTAGAAGCACAGCAAGTGAGCAGATGGGAAGGCTATGTTGACTGGAGGAACAGGCCTGCTCTCAGAGCCTGCCATGGTGGCATGCTTGCAGCCTCCTTCGTTCTGGGTCAGTCCCAAAAATCCCCTCTCTAATTTTTTCGTCACATACAAAAATATCTCATCTCAACAAATATAACACAAAGCTCAGTTGGGACTAATTAATTAATTAGTTCAATATATTCATATCAATTTGGGCCTAATATAAGTGCTTATTATCTATGCTAGAAAGAACAGACAAAAGTAGTGACATGTAGTAGTACACATACATGCATAACTAAGTAATATCTAGCACCGACTCCAAGGTTATTGTATTGTATATTTGTATGTATGTGTATACATAAATATTTATAATAATGTTTGTGGCACCCAGTGGTGGAGATATTGGAGAATCTGGCGTATCTGGCGAATGCGAGCAATTTGGTGCTGTACCTGAGCGAGTACATGCACATGTCCCCTTCGAAATCAGCAAACAATGTCACCAATTTCATGGGAACGGCCTTCCTGCTTGCCCTCCTCGGTGGTTTCTTATCGGATGCCTTTTTCACAACCTATCACATCTACCTGATAAGCGCGCTTATTGAGTTCCTGGTAAGTAACCAAGCACCTGCACTGCGCATCACACTGTTAGTTAGTTGCTAATGTTGATAATAATGTTGTTATGTTCCTTTCTCTCCATGTGATCGATCGTCATTCATCATCGCCTTCTGCTCTCTGTGACTTTCTCTCACTCACACTCAATCCTTGCACTTGTCATTCTGCTTTTTCTTTCCAAGTCAGGCCCATATTCAATGCTAGCTAGCTGCACATTCAAAGATAATTTTTTCTTTTTTGTTAAAGAAATAAAAATAGTTAATAAATAAAGTAAGAGATTAATTTTAATATACTGTTTACCTAAAAACTTTATACTTTTATCTATTTAAAATAAAGGTTTGACTTTTTATAATGTGATAATGCATGATTAGATATTTGTATGATTTTACATATAGACTTAACATTTTTCGTGCTTTTCCTTTCCCATGTTCTTATCGCTAGGACTAATTGAGAGAGAGAGAGTTTAACTGACTTAGCATTGGGTATCTTAAACAATACGTGTCTTGCAAGAGGATGATGCGTTAAACAGAATCTGAGTGAGTTGCAAAATTTTGCAACTTGCAGGGGCGGGGTTGAATCAAATGGCGCAACCCAAATCCCCATATCGAGAAAAGAGATGTGAATGATATTAAAAGCACTTATCCATCCCCCTGGATTCCCTTTCTTTTGTTGCATTCTCTTTCCCACTTGGCCTCACAAAATCCTCATGAATTGCATGAAAGACTCCCCACTAAAGTCTAAGAGCCAAGTCAACATTCAATTTTCGGCAAAATAGAAGAAAGCCAACCGAAAAATATATTTATGTATATAAGCATATAGTTTTATCCCTCTTCACATTATTAAGATTGTGTAAAATATATACACTAGCATATGTTAACCTTGAAAACTCGCAATCTTAGTGGTGACCAGGACAGAAAAAAGAGAGTTTCATGGAGAAAAGTGATGCAATGATGCATGTAATTATATATACCATTGAACTTGTGGTCAGTATCTAGCAACATCATTTAAATGGGAAGGGCACATAATATGGCTGTTAATGTCCGACGACTTAATCCTTTTGCTTAATGGAGGGGGGAAGATAAAATAATGTTGGTGGGGGGAGATTTTTCTTTTTATATAATATGATTTTTGGCGTTAGATGAAGAAAAGCAGGGAGAAAGAGATATTATATATTATAGAGAATATTTAATTTATTAAAATATAAGAGGACCCACGTATTATATTCAATATTTAATTTATTAAAATATAAGAGGACCCACGTATTATATTCATGCAACGTATTTATTAATTTGCTCGAGTGCCTAGGACCCCTTTGTTTAGTGCGTAAACTTTTGTCGTTTTGGCTCCTCAAATCTCGCCGCTGCGTGTATGTTGTATCAGTTATCACCTGCTCTAACTAGCTGAGAATTCCTACTCCTATTTTTTTAACCTTCCTTGTCTCTTACTGAACTTTTTCTTTGCGTAATTATTTAATAACATATGGAAAATATTGTTTTAACATCCATTAGTGTAGATATTTAAAATGATGTGAGAGGGATGATAGAGACTGAACAAGTTTAGAAAAAAAAATGGTGGATTCATATATATTTTATGAGAAAAGTTTTTGGATGTTTGAAAAAGATAATGTTAAAATAAGATTGTTGATAACAAATATAGCTTAGTAGTACTATAGCCATAAAAGTCGTTGTTCTAACATGTTTGTTACAACAATTGAATCGGACAATTTCAAAAGAGAGAAAGAAAGGGGTGGTAAGTCAACCCTATTTAATTCTCAAACGTAGGACAAGATAACGTTTGTTATGATTTTAATAGTTATACAAAATTAAGATTTAATTTTAACACATTGATAGGGTAAAAAAAATTTATATAATTATCTAATCATATTATAATGTCATATCAATAATTATAGTTCACTTCCAATCTATTACTTAAAAATTCATATAAAAATAAGGATTTGATTGGATAATTCTCTATCAATCAAAATTAAATTCTAAAAATCAAGACATTATCTTAACTTTGATCGTTAGTTTTTGGTAACTATGTTTAATAAATAGAGTTTATCTAACTAATGTGCTTAGAGCACTAGTTAAGGAGTTAAAAAAAGAAAAGTTAACATTGGAAAAATGACAGCTTATATTTTCAAAGCAATGGATCAAAGTTTATCTCTTTTTAGTATTCTTAACTAGTGTTCTAAGAAAATTGGTTAGAAAAATCCTAATAATTAAGCAATTAATAAGAATTTGTTAAGGGTGCCCAAGGGCCTAAACAGCTAAACACTCGTCGCCATAAACAACATACTACAAAATTGCATGTTTGCATTAGGATCCTCCTATCAAGGGTTATTGACTTGATTGAATGCTAATCTGACTAACACTCTATAATTTCATAAACACTATCATTACTCCAAGTAATTGATTCATCATTATTTTTTCCATTACAATGTCATCCATTGAGTTACTTATGCCACGTCTGCCCTCAGTTCGTGGCCCCTGTGACCTCATGATAAAAGAACACCTTGTCCGAGTTTAATTCCCGAATCTGTTACTAGTATTCTTTTTTTTTTTAATCTAATATTACATTCCAGAAGGTTTAAAGAGCATAAATGGCAAGTTCTCAAACAAGTTTTGGCAAGGAAAGTTCGTGAACCACGTGTGTGGTGGGCGTTTTGATAATCCATTATCACCGCCATCTAAAACAGCACATATACCATGCTTAAAACGCCAACATCTCACACTGACGTTTCATAAGAAGCTGTTAATAGTGGAATACAATAAGTCATTGTCTGTGCTACGGTCCAGGGGCTGAGGTGGGGATCAAGTGTAACACCACGTGGCTAAGGGCCACTCGCTAGCTTGCACTTTTCCCTGTTAGGGACGAGACCACTCATTAAATTGGTCAATATTTGAGGAATGGTTAAATTAGGCACACTGGGCCTTCTTATATTTATGTGTAGTCCAAAAAGCATATGCTGCTGGCGAAATTGGTGATCTTTTATTGGCTTGGTTTCGTTTTCTGACCAAAAATAGAGGGAAGCGAGGAGGGAGAAAGAGATAGATGGGTAAGGTGTCACTGATGCAATTAATGCACATGTCTACGTGCTTTGCCATCCAACTATTGGCTCCCACAGGTTGGTATTTTCCCTTGGCGGTTTTTAGTACCACATCACATCACATTGGGCCCATGGATTGGCTCAAACTTGGGCCTTAGTGGGTTGGATGCTGGATCAAGTTTAGGCCTCCTATAAAAGCCCTTATCAAAATAATGGATGACTAGATCAGAGAAATTATTAATGACCAAAAACAAAAAGGATATTACAAGAAATAAAGAGTCCACGAGATTATTAAATAATTTTCTTTTTTCCTTATATCCTTTCTTTTTACCAATTCTCCCTTGATTTAAGTAGCTAGACACTTATTGTTATAAGTTCAAATCTTGTGAATAGAGAAATGGTAATGCTACACATCTAGAATATATATATATATATTGGTAGAACTTTTGTTCAAAATCTTAGTGATTATTAAATAAAATAAAATAATATAATTCACTTGTTAATCTAAAAGTTAATAATTATACCACACGTTTTAAAAACAAAATTTTGTCAGAATTACTGATTATACAGTATTTTTCTATTAACATCAAAGAATTTTGTTTTGTCGTACCAAACAAATGTGACAATGGCTAAGGAATTTGGAATTTTTGTGCAGGGCCTGGTTGTACTAACCATACAAGCTCGTGAGCCTTCGCTAAAGCCACCAGGATGTGATCAAGCCACCACATGCCAGGAAGTTAATGGTGGAAAGGCAGCAATGCTATTCGCTGGCCTCTATCTTGTGGCTCTTGGAGTTGGAGGAATCAAAGGGTCACTGCCAGTACATGGTGGTGAGCAGTTTGATGAGACCACCGCATCCGGAAGGAAGCAGAGATCAACCTTCTTCAACTACTTTGTTTTCTGCCTATCTTGTGGTGCCCTTATTGCAGTTACTTTTGTAGTGTGGGTTGAAGACAACAAAGGGTGGCAATGGGGTTTTGCAATCTCTACTATCAGCATATTTGTTTCTATCCCCGTGTTCTTGTCAGGATCTTCTACTTATAGGAACAAGATCCCTTCAGGAAGTCCACTTACAACTATTTTAAAGGTAATTTGCACCCTCCCTTCATATAGATTATGTGCTTAGTTATATGTTACAGAGTTTGATTTTAATGTATTGAAATATAATTGAGTTTTACATTTTCATTCAATTAAATCTTTCCATTTACATGGTTTCTCAAATAGTTGGTTTGAGAGTTAACTCTATCTCCTGAAATATCAATATATGATCCAATGACAATATAAAAGCCAATGTATCAAAAGTAAATCCTAACCTATAGCCTTCTATTTTCTCCATTTTTCACCCTCCATTGTCTTATCTCTCTTTAATTTGATTAATTGATGGGCTTTAAAAATTGAGCAGGTTCTTGTTGCAGCTACACTGAATAGCTGCATCTACAGAAACTCTAGCAGTGCTGTTGTGAATATGGCTTCAAGCCCTTCTAATCCACACTCAGGTAGGAAAGAATCTGAGGATGAAACTGCAAAGGAAAGCACAGCAACTGAGACTCCAACAGATTCCCTCAAATTTCTCAACAAAGCAGTTGTAAACGAGCCAATCTATTCATCACTAGAATGCACTGTACAGCAAGTAGAAGATGTCAAGGTAGTATTGAAAGTCCTTCCCATATTTGCTTGCACCATCATGCTTAACTGCTGCCTGGCTCAGCTATCCACATTCTCAGTTGAACAAGCTGCAACCATGAACACCAAGCTTGGTTCCCTAAAGGTGCCACCAGCTTCCTTACCAGTTTTTCCAGTGCTCTTTATCATGATCCTGGCACCAATTTATGACCACATTATCATCCCATATGCTCGGAAAGCGACCAAATCGGAGATGGGGATCACTCACCTCCAAAGGATTGGAATTGGATTGGTGCTCTCTATAGTTGCAATGGCAGTGGCTGCACTTGTTGAGATAAAAAGGAAAAGGGTGGCCACTAACTCAGGCCTAATTGATGATGGAACAAAGCCACTACCCATCACATTCTTTTGGATCGCATTTCAGTACTTATTCCTTGGGTCAGCTGATCTTTTCACCTTGGCAGGGTTGTTGGAATTCTTCTTCTCAGAGGCACCAATTAGGATGAGATCCTTGGCCACATCTCTTTCATGGGCCTCTTTGGCTATGGGGTACTACCTGAGTTCAGTGATTGTGTCAATAGTGAATAGTGTCACTGGTAACTCCAACCATAAACCATGGTTATCTGGTGCTAATCTTAACCACTATCACCTTGAGAGGTTCTACTGGCTAATGTGTGTGCTAAGTGCATTGAACTTCCTGCATTACCTGTTTTGGGCTATTAGGTACAAGTATAGAGGGACAGGTGCTAATAATGCATGAAGCAAAGGGGGAGTTTTTTGTCAAATGCTCTAAAACGAGGAGCAGTGGAGCACTTGAAGCTAAGATATATTCTTTGGCTGCAATTTGTGCATACCTGCCTCCAGGGTATGCAACAAGGGTGGATCATGTCAGCATCACCCCTCCCTTTCCCCACAAAAACATGGCAGAAAAAATACAAATACAGCAGAGATATCCTATGTATATTAGAAATTGACTAGGATAGAAATAACAGGGAAAAAGAAACAAAAGGTGCATCATCACTTATAGCTCTTTTGTTTGTTAATAATTTAATAGTGAGAGCAAATGGTTTATATCATCTTGTGGTGTTTCGAAAGATTTACTCTTCTGTCCTAGTCATGCTCCGGTGGCTAGCGTGTTTGGTTCCGCGTTGAATCATCACCTAACGGGATTTTACGACCCAAATTCAATTCTGCCATTTTCTCGTTTTGTTTATTTTCCAGTGGCGTGATTCTCAAAAGTAAGTTAGGCCTCCAAAATCAATTCTAACCTATGAAGCACAAACACTAATATGAATACGGTCCACATTATAGATATGGACAGAAATATATCAAACTTCAAGATATAAATACAGTATATATATATAATTTTTTTATTTTGTTGGATGATTCTTTTTTTTTGTTTGGATTTTTTTTACTTGTGTTTGTATAATTATTTTTATCTAATTAATTCTTCTTTTTTATTTTTCTATCAACTAAAGAATTTTCAAAATGAAATAGCCCAACAACACACCATAGGTTCAACTAAACAACTAGAATTGATTTTAGGCTCCTATTGGTATTAAAATTAAAAAAAAATCAATTCAGCATGTTTGATGTGTCCAAGCTGTGTCCAATGTGTGAAAATTATTTTTTAATTGAACATACGGACGTATTGAAGACGTATTGTGTGGTATGAGTGTCGTTATCATACGTGCTCGACACATGTTTTCTTAGATTCTAATTCAAATCAATTAGGGGTGGTTGATAATTTGATTCACTTGTTTCAGAGTTTGGGATTGTCCTTTAATCTGAACCATTAGATTTTCAAAAAACCCGAATCAATGGTTAAGATTGATGACCAAACCTATTATAAATAATTTATTAAGAATATGAATAATTTATTAAAGCTAAATGTAAAGTTAAAAGTACCAAAATAACAGGCACTCTTCTTCCTCCTCATCACTGCACACACCCTTCAGCCACTAAAGTCTCTGAATCACCCATTCCATCCCAGAAATAATCTTTAATACACATCAATAAAACATCAAAATTAAAACATAAAATAAAATACAAAATAAAAAATTGGGTTTTCAACTGTGACAAACAAAACCCTTGAGGACAAAAGCAAAAATATTGGTTTTCTGGTTTGTGTTTATTCTTCTCTAGGCATGTTGTTTTCTTTTTCAAGTTTTTATTATTTTTATATTTCGATGCTCCTGTTAAAACCATGAACTGTACGGAGCAAAGAATGAGAGATTTTTCATGGGTTTGGTGCCATTCATCCAGTAAGGGAAGGAAGTTGGTTAGCTGTATGTGGTTGCTGGTGGTGGTTGCAATGTTAGCTGGAGATGAGGACGAACAGGGTCAGCGGTGGGAACACTGGCGAAGGAAAGTTCCAGTCATAAATGAATGGTACACACAAAAAGGATGATTAGTCACTAATAAAGGGATGATTTTGTCATATAAACTCGACTACCTAGTGGTGAATATGAGTGGAAGAGGATATTGTGTGTCTGTGATGGCATCAACAGAGGGCGGCGAAAGCGGTTGCGATGGCGCAAATCGAGAGGAGCAGTGGCAGTTATGTTGAAAGTGGGTGAGTAATTACAAGCGGGAATTAATAATTAAAATGAGGTTAATTCTGTAATTTGGATGAGTATAAGTGATGAGATCCAAAACATGGGTGCGAGCAAATTTTATTTGGATTCTATAGTCCCAAAATTATTTTTATCTCTCAAAAATTAATTTTCGTATATTTAAATAATTTTTTAAAAATAAATGTTTAATTTTTTTTTATAAAAGTTAAAAAGAATAATTTCTAGAAAAAATTAATTTTCAAATTTTTAATTAAATATAAAATTTAAATTTTATAAGGATATTTTTTAAATCTGAATCACGCCCCTTAGCTTTTACGGGGACTCAAAATCAATTGTGTATTTGTGTGAAGGCTTTTTTTTTTATTGGTATATTTCCTTATTTATCCTTTATCTTTACTTTATTACAAGGCACTTTGGCAATGTGTGTACACAACGTGAAATAAGCGAGACCATGAAATGAATGAGATCAACCTAAAATAGGAATAATAAAAGCGATTGGTGGAGTCCTTATTTTAGTGATTGTGATCGTCTGTACCTTTTAAATGAGAGATTTTATATTCAAATTCCATCATCCCCCTTCTCCCATTTCTCTAAAATGAATTCTTAATTATAATGTCTTTTTTTTCAAAAAAAAAGAAAATAATAAAAGCAAAACTAAAAATGGGCTTTTTTTAGCATATGAGATTTGAATGGTATATTTACATTAATATGATATTTTGGAAAAAAATCATAATATGATTTTTTTAGTATAGAATTGCTTTGACGAATTTAAAGATAATCTATCAAATCAGATTTAATATAAAATGAAAATTAATACAAAATTTACCAAGGCAGATTTAGAATTTAACTATACAGATTTAAAATTTTCCTGAAAATGAAAATAACACAAAATTCATCTGTGAATTCTATAAATACCATATACAAATAAATTTATCCCTAAATATAAATCACTTATCAAAATATTTTATACAAATTATTTTTCCACCGTACGATGCAAAACCGAGGCAACTGCATATATAAGTCTAGTTTCCAGAATATTATAATTTCAGTGGAACAAGTTATCAAAGGGGATTGAAAAGTCAAAAAGAAAAAAAAACCACAGAATAAAGGAATAAATTAAAGATAAGAATTTAATTTGACAAACAAGTTTATTCTACTTATCTAACCTTTTTACTTTAGAGCTTTCATCAACTGCCTAATCTTTAATTTTGCATGCACTACGTTCTTTGTCAAAATTTGTTTTTTGTTCGTTCTACATTGACAGTGAAAGATAGAACAAATGCTTCTCTATCTTCCGAATGATATAGTTATTTTTGTGCTATAAACAAAAAGCTGGCTTTTTATAACGATTTAATCCTAGATTAATGAGAATTGAATCCCTCCATTTTCTTAGAGTAGTTATGTTTCTTAACTTTTATTTCTTCATTTTGTTTCTTGTTTTGAATTTTTATTTTTTTTGGCCACATTTCTAGTCCAAATATATAGCCCTGCAAGAATTGAAAAAAAAAAAATACTGTATTTCAGTTCGAGTTCAAATAAGTCGCTCCACTTTAAATAACGTAATGAAAGACATGATATACAAGGCACCCTCAAAATACTACTAACAATTTGCAGTAGCGCCACCTTCTTGGCTCCTTGACTATGGCGGGCACACAAAAAATGAGTACAACTTCATTGAATTTCATCAATTCTTGTATTAATTATTGGTGGTGCTGATGATATTGATGGCATGCATTTTTGGCTCTTGTGGATCCAAATATATATATATATATATATATATCGTGGTTCAAAGTTATTCATAAATAGTTCATCATTTATTTAAGAGACCTGAGCCATTCGGCCATTCCTGTTGTGTTAGCAGTGTGAAAGTGAAGTCCGACTGTGTATTCTGCAATGGCAAAACTGGTCCAAGCAAGGCGTGACACTTGACAGTCCTCACCGTCAATTTTCCCAATAGTATACAAGTGTGTTAAATGCGGCAAAATCTAAACCACAAAAAGGCCCAATCGAGTTAATTTGGGAGAGAAGACATACAAATTGAGTAGCATTTTAATTAGAGCAGTGTACAGGGCCTGAGTTTTTGGTTTTCCGAAATATTGTCATCGTCAAACGCTGTTGACATGCATCCGGTAAAACTTGAGTGAAAATTAAAAGGAAAATATTATTTCAATACCTCAAGTAGGTGTCCAATTGACACTATTTCATTATTTTTGGATGTGATAGAAACTTTCACTTTTTTTTATCAATCCATTAAATTAAATAATAATGGAGTGGATACCAATTGAATACATACTTTTAGGTGTTGAAATGATAATATTTAGATTAAAATCATCTTGTCACATTTTGCTATATCATTTGGGTAAGTAAATTCTAGCAAATTTTCTGATTGAAAAGTGTTTTTCTTTCTATTATATATATGAACACAGTAATAACTCAATCTTGATCCACTAAGTCATTAGACAGGTCGATTACAATTGTCATGTAGAAAATTACTTCTACTTTCTAATTATTAATACACTTCTAACTACATTTATAATATAATGAATTGGTGGAGGTCAGAAGTAATAGAGTGGATCAATTCATTTCATACCACGGACCTCATACCAAATCTTCAATTTGTTCTATGATCAAAATATTGAAAGGATAAAATAGTCTTTTAATAAGGCGTGAATCATTTGACATTTTTCGCCTTTTAAATGGAAAATATTATTTGCACTCACCATATATGAACACCATACTAACTTATATCTTATCTATCATTGGATTGGATGGATTCCATTGAAGTGATCCACACCTTATCTAATGATAAATAAATTAGCGCATTATATCCCATATATAATGAGTATAAATAACATAACTTTTTTAAATGTATGACATTTCGATCCCTAAATAACACCCCAAAATTGAAAGGATCGATCAAAGTATCCTATTTTGCATTAAAAAAAAAAAGATGTCTCACATTTTAAATAGAGAGAAACTTTAAAGAAATTTTCAAATCTTAAGAAAGTGGAAAACTATTTTATCCCTAATATTTTGATCAAAGAGCAAATTGATTTGAATACCAACTTAGTTAGGACAAAGAAAAAAAATACTTATATAATTTTAGAGCAAGTGTGTTTTTTCTTGTTCCAGATGAGTTCTAACCATTAGATATAAAAAATATATATAAAAGAGGAAATATTTTAAGAAATATATAAATATAAACGGGTTCGATGCGACAACCAATAGAGCAAGAGGCACGTAAAATATCCCCGGGACAAAACTAATAGAGCTTATTAATTGGTAATCATAAAATAACATCTTGTGATGAGAGAGTGCAAGGCTTGTAATTAGTGTCTTATCTAGCAATGTTGACTTGGCGAACATGCAGAAGCAGCTACGTACTGTGACTCAGTGTGTATCCTGCTAGCTAGGCTGTCCCCATTCGTTCCGCCACCTTCTGCTTATCCCCACACACATTCACTCTCTCAGAAATCATAACTCTATCAATTCATATCCCATTTATTACACATCATCCTATTTATTAATTAGTTAACTGATCTAATAATAAATAAATAACCAACCATTCAGGAGAGAATAAATAAACAAAGGAATCAACGAATGCACAATCTTCATTCTTGTGTTACAATATCTTCAAAATCTATCCCCCAATGCCAGCTCCAAAAAAACAAAATCTACCCCAACTTACGGTTCATATATAGCCCATAAACCTCAAAAAGTAAAAATAAATAAAAAAAAATTATTCTCCATGCAAATCCCAGAGTTAAACCCGCAGTGTCTCCCATTCCTCATACATAAAATAACCTTGCTCCGAATATACAGTCTTGTTATACATAGTAGAGATATTTTTAATATTTTATGTAATTACTTTTAATAAAAAAAATTTTAAAATAAAGTTGTGATATTAATAAGAGTTAGATATAGTAAAAATTTATTGATTTTTTAGTTTAATTGTTCCATGCAATAAATTTGTTTGAATGTGCTTAATAAGAGAAATAATACTTGATTTGATAATAAGTGCTTTAAACTTTTTGGACTTATTTGTTTGTGCTTCTTAAAAAAAATTCAACAAAAAAAATAAATATGACATGAAGAATGAAGTCAATTATGTTTTTAAAAAATTATTCATGCCATTTTTTAGAATGACAAAAGATTTGTACTCATCTTACCTTCAAAATCTTAGTCAATGCTAAACATTAAAAAAAAACCTTAAATATATATATATATACTCCTAATAATTATAACCAATATTGACTTCAATTACTCCCATAGGTTCTAAAATAAAAATTTATACTTACTGAGATAACGTTAAATTACTTAATATTACTTAAAATCATCTTAATGTTGCACATTATTTACTAATAAAATGCATTATAATCAGTAGCATAATTTATCGGGGCTTAGGGGGAAGCTACTCCTTTTTCCAAACTATATATATGTGTGTGTGTGTGTGTTTGAAAAGAAAGCACACTAAAACTTGTCTATGTTCTATGTGTTGTTTCAAGGAACTTTATTTGCATATTTGTATTTTAAATTTTATTTAGTTAATATTTCAAGAAGTTATAAATCTATCTAATTTGTGTGTATAAAAATTATCTTAATTTAAAATATATCTTACATGAATAGTCATTGACCCATATCACTGTGAGTGTAATTTAAAATTAGAAGAATTAATGGTTAGGAAAATAATAAGATATATAATAACTCTATGTCTGTTTCCCTACTTTTTTAGTCATTTCTGCCATTGATTATAATCTTAATTAATTAAATAATTTAAAATTAAAAAAGGAAAAAATGCATGTTACCCTCCCTAAACCCACAAATATAGTCTATGTGCACTTATCTCTAAAATTATAAAAATATGTAAATTGACCTTTAAAATTTATCAAATGGGCATTTTAGTCATTATGTTAAAATTTTGGCTATTGTGAGTAGAAAATAAGTGCTTTATATTTCTTAAACTTTAGTTTATGTGCAACTCAATACCCTAAACTTTCTTGAACATTTACTATTTATATTAATATATATAGTAGATTAAAAAAACTAAGAAAGGATCAATTTACGGTTAAGAAATGTGATAGATGTTGATTTCTATGCTTTCAAAATTTCAAGAATAAAGTATGCAAACTTATAATTTAACGGTAACTGCTATTTTCTCTAAAAATATTTTATTTCTTTGATTTAGACATAAATTTAGTTTTACATTTTCTTAACAGTTTAAGAATTAACTATCAAAATAAAAATCACATAAGTTATGCTATTATGAGCTATAAAAATTATTATGTTAAAATTTTATCTATTTTGAGTTGAAAAATATTCCTTGAACTTTAGTTTATATGTAATTCAATACTTTAAACTTTCTTAAACATTTACTATTTACATTAATAGTAGATAAAAAAATTAATAAAAGGATTGATTTGCATAGTCAAGAAATATGATAGATGTTTATTTCCATGCTTTCAAAATTTGAGGACTAAAATATGCATAACATATAGTTTAAGGGTAAACTACTATTTTTCTAAAAACATTTTATTCCTTTGATTTAAACATAAATTTAGTTTTACATTTTTTTAACAGTTTAAGAATGAACTCTCAAAATAAAAATCATGTAAGTTATGTTATTATGAGCTATGAAATTAATATAATAATTAAGACTCCAACTTTATAAAATTGGATAATAAAAGATGAACATTGTTGTAATAAACTAAATAAAGTATTACATGAAATTAACATTTTTAGGATATTATGTTCACTTCTTTCTTTAAACTTGATCATTAAATAATTAAATGTAAAAAATTATTCTTGATTAAAAAATTAATTTACCTTTTTTATTCTTAAAATAAAATTATAAAAATTATGATACCATGAAAATATTGATGTAGTTATTTAAATTTTATTCTACTTAACTTAGAAAAATAAAAGATAATTATTCATATACAATTAAATTATTACAAATTAGAGTGACTTTTTTATTTAAATGGGTGAGTGAGTTTTAACTATAAATTAAATTGTTATTTGAATCATATAACAATTTTAAATTAAAATAATTTTTTATTACAAAATATAATAAGATATATATATATATATATATATATATATATATATATATATACACTACAGAGACATGTGTGTTATTACGAATTTTACAAAAAACACGTGAAAAGAACCCAAAAAAAAAATTTTGATTGATACCATTACTGGCAAAATTTCTACTGTAATCCTCAAAAACCTCGCGCTAAATGGCACCAATTAACGCGTGTAATTAGCGGCTGAAAAATTCACCGGTAATTTATGAAGAAATTTGTTTAAAAATATGATCATTATTGGTGGATTTTTTTGCCGATAAATATATAATTTTAATTTAAAATTTATCATTACTGGTGAACAAATCAGTCTAAAACTTGAATGAATTTTTTTTAAAAAAAGCCTTGCAAAATTGTAAGTAATTTAAATATGAGGTTTTTAATTTTAGGATTATCGATGGAAAAGCCAATAAATTGAGGAACCTTAAACTAACCATTGCAAGCAATACCGGCAAAAAATCAATCAGAAATTACCAAAAATTAGCTTGTAAATGAAACGACTCATTTTGACATGGTTAGTGGTGGATTTTTTCGCTTGTAATTTTGAAAATCCACCGCTAATGCTCAAAGATAAGGCTTGCACTTTATCCTTTTCTTCATTCTCTCCGCCACCATCTCTCTCTCTTCTCTTATCTCTCTCTCTCTCTCCAATCGTTGGTTAGTTTCCAGCCATATCTCCATTGTCGCACCGGTTTTAAGATGAGGAGACCAACATTCGCCTCCTCTTATAGTTCTCTCCACTTTAATCAGTTTTTTTTTTAATAGGTTTTTCCATTTCATTTTTTCTCTATTTATTTTTTATATCTATTTATTACTATATTTCGTCATTACTTCCGCCACCTCCTTGCCGCCACCACTTGGTAAGTGCTTCCAAATTTTGTTAAATTTAATTAATTATTAAATATTATTTGATAGTAGGTGTTTAACTATTAATTTTAAATTTTAATATATGAGAGTTGTAGGTCATGTTCTGGGTTTTCTGATTAATTGATTTTGTTAGAGGTTGAATCCGCTTTGAGCATTTCTTTGGTGGAACATATAATTCTTTAGTCCTTTTTAAGGTAGATAATTGTTTCTCCTTATTTAATTATATTTTTTGTTCTGAATATAAAGACTTATGATTTCTAAGATAGAGTTGTAGGAAATTGAGATTATAACTGGAGAAACAGTGTAAAGGTCCTTCCTCACTTATTTGTATTCTTTATTGTGGAGATTGATTGTATATACGGAGATTAGGATATACATGTTGTAATGTTATAAGGAAGTGTGCTTTAGAACTGTTTTAAGATCTTTAAATGTTTATTTGATCTGAATTGTGAAGTTTATTTGACTGAATTGATATATGTATGTATTGAAATCAATTTTTTTAGATGCCTTAGTTTAAGGGAGGTTCTGCGAATTTTTTTATTTAAAGAGTGGAATCTTAATTTAAGAGGGGTTTTGCCCAAATTTTGTTTAGTTAAAGAGAACAATTTATTTACTTAAAAACTTTTACTTTCAGAAGATGGCCTATTGAAAGATATTTATAATTAAATAAAATTTTAATTTATGAAATTTCAAATGAATTTGTTAGGTTAAATTACACATTCAAGAACTATGATTCCCGCAAAGAGACTATGGATGTATGATAGGGAGCACCTTAGTAAGGGGAATCAAACCTGAATTTTATTCTAGAGTTGAACAATTTGTAAGGGTGGGTTGTTATAATACAATTTATAAATGAACAAAATGTTAGGTGTTCAAGTACTAGATGCAAATATAGGAAATATTTTGATATGGACACCATTAGGTATCACCTGTATAAAGATAGTTTTATGGCTGATTATTGAGTTTAAACTATGTATAGGGAAGTTGCCACACAAAATTTGTAGCATTTATGATTTATTAAGAGTACTTTTTATAATTTTTTATTATTAAATACATTTATCTATTTATAATTAGTGTTAACTAAAAAATTAGCTCTTAAATAATCAGATAACATAAAAATTATAGTAAAATTTCTTTTAAAAGCTTACCAACGAATTTTATTCGGAATATTATAAAAAATTTGTAGCCATTATCTGGAAACAATTCTAGAAACAAGAAATTAATTAAAAAATGTCTCATTTATTGGTGGAAAAATCCGTCGATAATTAACAAAATTTGTTTTTTGGTGAGAAATCACTAGCGAATTTTTTCCATCAGTAATTTTTTAGGAATTTTTACTTTTTTTTCCATTACTGGAATATCTGTCGGTAAGTACAAAAGATCCATTGACAACGTGTCTCCTGACAAATTTGTTGAAATTTTTCAGCATTTGATGGCCGCCTACAAGAGCGGTAAAACACCACAAGTGTACGAGTCGTTCAAGTAATATAATGTGAGTGAAGTATCGTATTATAGGGATTGGATAGATGCTATGAATCAGTTAAACTACGTGTTCAGGCCTAAGCAATGTCAATTTAATGAGAATTAAGTGAAAATACTATAAGAGCAAATAAATGGAAAATAAAAACCCAAACTAAAAATGAGAGTCAACGAAAGTTAAAAGGCCTAGGGATCTTTTTCACCCTCTACTTCACTTGGATATGCAAATCACTTAAATAAACATCAACAAGTTGGTTTTGTTAGCATGCCAATTATAGTTAAAAGTCTATATCTAGGTCAATTAACTTGTGTCTCCTTCACCTAAAACACTAAGTGTCCTTGTGAATTAGTGTAAATCAACCCATTGAGAACTAATATCAAGCATATACTATGCAAGGCCAAAGGGTATGTTTCCATCCCATTGACTAATCCTCACACCTAAGCCAATTAAGTGTAAAAGAACAAGCATTACCCATAACCAAGGTCCAACATCCCTATTCCTATGTCTAGTTCAAGAAAATACCCCAAATCAACTTAAATGGTGGCCAAACATATAAGAGCATTAAGATAAGAAATGGGTAATTAAAACCAACATCATTAACATTTAAACAAGTAAATCTACAAACATCCAAGATCCATTGAGGGGTCCAAAGGATCCTAGCTACAAAGTTAGCTATCCATAACAATAAACAAAACAATCACTAGTTCAAGAAGCATAACGAACATTAAAGACAAAAAGAGAAAGGAAGAGATGAACAAAATGGAGCTTCAATCTCCTCCAAGCCTTTGGTCTTCAATCTCCAAGATAGGTCTTTCTGTGTTATCTTTAGCCCATACCCAGGTTGGTCTCTCTAGAAATGTGCTAAAAAAGGTGAAAAATGAACTTTATCTGATACCCTAAGACTAGTTTAAACATTACCAAAAATGGGCCTAAGTCGCGTGGTTAACCAAAGAAACATAAGGTAGCGATTTTAACTTAAAAAATGATCAAATATGTTACGCCTAGTAGGTTGCAACCAAGATTTCAAGTTCCAACTAGGCAAAAACTTCATTTTCTTCATTCCTTGCTCCCTTCAGCTTGGCTTCTAATTAGATTCTCTTCAAGCTTAAAAAAGCTACAACTTCCACTGTCAAAAATTATCAAATGAGAATTTGATTTGGCATTTACAATTCACCTCAATAATCATGATTTATGACATTGAGTTTTCAACAAAAGTTCCAAGACAAAAGCAAGCCAATTCTTCTTATTTTAAAGTGTTTTGCTTAGAAAAACTAAGGACAAAACATGCAATTTAATCTATATTAGAGGCTAAATAACTCCATAAACTAAAATTATCACTATTTTCAATTATTGTTTTAAAATTCATCGAATTTCCAGTAATAGTTACTAATGAATTTTTCCATCGATAATATTTTTCAATAATGTTTTTATCATATGTCACAATCCACAAGTAATTCCATCGATAATGAAATTTCCATCGGTAACCCAAAAAATTCATTGGTAAAATATACCGTAATAGGCATTTTCTGTAGTGGTAATAATTGCAAATTAGTGATGATATTAGATCAAAATGCAGTGAATTTTATTTATATATATATTCAAGGTGGAGCTACACACTAATTTTAGGGGGTCTACACTAAAATGTACATGCAAAACATAATATATCTTCTAATGTTTGCTTAATACATAAAATTTAAAAGAAAGTCACAATATATATAATTGAAGTTGATCTTTGATAAAAATAGCATTGGATAAATTGGTTTATTAAAAAATATATTTCATTGTCCATACAATAATAAAAAAATATAGGACAAATTAAGTCTATTATCAATATTTTGATAAACTTATTTATCTTGTTTATATTTTTATTAGCAATTAATTTAGACTATTTTAAATCATTAACAATCAATTTAATTTGTTCTATAAATACTTTGAAAATACTAAAAAAGAGACTAATTTGTCCTATATTTAAAATTGTGAGATCACAATTTTTTTTATTGAAGATCGTTGTTTTTTTCAAAAACCAAATAGGGGTTTATTACTATAGATAAAAATATACATTCCAATCATAATTCAAGAAACACATATATACACAATATATTTTCTATTACAATATTTAAATATTTGACTAAGTAAAAGATTTATTAGGACTAACCTCAAATATTTGAATTGTATTTTCTAATTTAGATAGAAATAAACAATCAAAAACCAAAACATGAGTGGATGATAACATTGAACTATTGAGATATTGAATTTATTTAATTTCTTCTAAAAATAGTGATATATTATTCAATAAACTTTTTTAGTTAATATATAAAATTTTTTATAGGGTACCAAATATATATAAATGTATAAATATACAAGAAAAAATTTAGAAAACCCTCCCCCAATATATTTCTCTTATCTATTGTATCATTGGATAGAACTTTTGGTCATTTAATATATTGTCATAACTTGCATCTGATTTTTAGGTTACCTCTCCTATTATTGAATAATCTATAATAAGTATTTTATAATAACTAGGTAAGTCTACATAAGTGTCCTAACCCTAAATTGAGATGAGAAGTGAGAACCCAAACTTTAAGTTGATTGCATTTAGTGCGTTCTAGTATGCCTTGTACTCTATATATCTTTATAATCAATCAAATCTAGCTCCCACAAAGCTCGTCGTAATTGGAACTACATTGAGGCCTTGGGGGTCATGAATTTAGGATTTGGGTTTTTCCATTTGTTATACATAAACATATAGGCCTGTTTGAACAATTTTTTTGTTTGTTTTTTAAAACTATTTTAAAAATCAAGTTTAAAATAGTTTTAAAAAACAAAAGCACAAAAACAAGTGTTGTTTGGTTACTCATTTTTAAAAACTCACCCATTTTCCAAAATCATTGCAACACATCAAACATGAACAGTGAGCGCGGTGGTGGGAGAGGCGGGAGGCGGGACTCGTGGCTGGCAGAGGACCTGCCACCGTGGAATAAGGCTGGCCGCGAGGTCGTGGGGTCGCCCTGGGTCGGGGTCGGGGCACTGGCTGGGTCGGAGGGTCGTAGGCCACCCGCGGTCGTAGGGTCCGGGGAGGCTGGGGTCGGCCGCCAGGTCGCGAGGTTCCGGGGTTGCCTGTTGGGCACGGGCTGGGTCTAGAGGTCGCGGGGCCGGGCGGGTCACGGGTTAGGGGAGTCGCGGGAGGTTGGGGCTGGCTTGAGGTCGGGTCGCCAATCGGGCGCCCTGGTCCGGAGGGCTGGAAGGTTGGGGCTGGCTCGCGATGTCGCGGAGACCCTCGACCTGGCTCGGAGACTGGCCCGGCGCGGGCGGGTTGGGAAGGAACAGTGGTGATGAAGTTGTGAATGCTAGTGTTAGTGGCAAGAACACAAAGTAAAGAATCAAAAAACAACTCAAAGTTGTTTTTGGTTTTCTGTTTTTAAAACCTAGATTTGTGTTTTTTGTTTTTAAAATCAAATTTTGCAAAACAAGTTAACAAACAAGATTTTTTAGTCTTTTGTTTTTAAAAACACAAAACAATTTTTAAAAGCTGTTGCCAAACAACCCCATATATTCTACATCTAGCTCCACCCTCTTCCTACATCTTGTAGTCCTCACTTCTTGTTGTTATTGCTGCTGCTGATGGAGTAACCAGGAATCTGATGTTGAGGAGGAGGAGGAGGGAGGAAGATGACTTTACAAACATTTCTTTTATTCACATTTAACCACATTATATGAATGTGGTTAAGAGAAATTGAATAAACCCAACCATTTACATCCATGTCTAAGTGTCTCAATCATTATATATCATCTCAACACTTCACTGTCCCTTGTATTGAACACAAGGCACACTAGAACACACCTTGCGTTTATTTAAGCTGAATACATAATTAAAATGCTTCCCTATTTATTCACCCTGCCAACAAAAGCATACAAAATGCATATAGACAGTATTTGTATGCTAGTAAATGTAAATTTTTTTTTTCACAAAATTAAATATTTCCTTGACGCACAAATTTATACAATTTCCTTACACACCTGTCTCCTCTCTTAATTACAACACCAAACTAGTGTTTCTATCATAAATATACAGTCCATAAAATTACACCCCTCCATGGCTCCAAATCTCCAATGCCTCATTGTATATATATATATATATATATATAGCAACATTTTCGTTCTACACCGTTCCCACCAAAACACAGGAACGAAGCAACAAATAAACCCATGGCGTTCAAGATCAAGAACGCCCCATCTTTGCCCCTCTTCTTCTTCTTCTTCCTCCTCTTTCACAACATTGCATGCTCTCCAGACACGACGACGACGGGAGGTCACTGGACGCAGCTGCAGCGTAGCATAGGCATCTCGGCCATGCACATGCAGGTGATGATCGACAACAAGGTCGTCATCTTCGACCGCACAGACTTCGGTCCTTCAAACATCTCCCTCCCCTTCAGCCGCTGCCGCTTCAACCCCCACGACATGGCCTTGAAGCTCGACTGCACCGCCCACTCCGTCCTCTACGACCTCTCCACCGACACCCTCCGCCCCCTCACCATCCTCACCGACGCCTGGTGCTCCTCCGGCGCCCTCTCCCCGACGGCACACTCTTCCAGACCGGCGGCTTCAACGACGGCCACAACAAGCTCCGCACCTTCTCCCCTGCCCTCAGCACAACACCTGCGACTGGCTCGAACTCCCTTGGAACCTCTCCGCCTCACGCTGGTACGCTTCAAACCAGATCCTCCCCGACGGCAGAATCATCGTCGTTGGCGGAAGAAACTCCTTCACCTACGAGTTCGTCGACCCAAACAACAACCACCACCAAAACGACAAGTCGTTTTTCTTCCTCAGGTTCTTGAAGCTCACGAGAGATAGTAACCCTGGCGAAGAGAACAATCTTTACCCCTTCTTGCACCTCCTCCCCGACGGAAACCTCTTCATTTTCGCCAACCGAAGGTCCATCTTGTTCGACTACACCCGCAACCGGGTGCTCCGGGAGTACCCCGTAATGCCCGGAGAAGAAAAACGGAACTACCCAAGCACCGGGTCCTCCGTTTTACTACCCATTAAGCTTAACCCGAACCGGTTACCGGACGCCGAGGTCATGATCTGCGGGGGAGCGTTCCCGGGTTCATTCAATGCGGCCAACAAACAGAGAATTTTCTTGGAGGCGTCGAGTTCGTGCGGGCGGATCCGGGTTACCGACCCGGAACCCGAATGGGTCATGGAGGTTATGCCGATTCCACGTGTCATGCCTGACATGGTTTTGCTTCCTAGCGGCAATGTCGTAATTTTGAACGGTGCTTCGAATGGGACTGCGGGTTGGGAGAACGCGGCGAACCCGGTTTTGTACCGGTTTTGTATAAACCCGATTTGCCCGAACCGTTACCGAGATTTGAGTTGCTCGCTGCGGCTAAGACTCCGAGGATGTATCATTCCTCTGCGGTGCTTGTGCCAGATGGCAGGATATTAGTGGGTGGGAGTAATCCTCATAGGGGCTACGATTTTCGGGCGTACCCGTATCCGACCGAATTGAGTTTGGACGCGTATTACCCGGATTACTTGGCGCCCGAATTCGAGCCCTTGAAGCCTTCGATTATTGCTGTTGAGGCTGCCAACAATACGGCGTCGTATGCGGGAATTTCTCGGTTACGTTTTCGCTGAGGGTTTTGCGTTCTGTGGCGGGGATAAGTGTGGTGCTGGCGGCGCCGTCGTTCACGACGCACTCGTTCGCGATGAATCAGAGGGTGGTGGTGCTGGAAGTGGCGGCCGTGGAGGAGGTGGCGGCGTCTGCGTACAAGGTGACGGCGCGTGGGCCACACTCTCCTTCTGTGGCCCCGCCGGGGTACTACATGCTCTTTATCGTGCATGCTGGGATTCCCAGTGTTGCTGTTTGGGTTCAGGTCAAGTGAAGTGAAGTGAAGGCTCGTTATGCTTGTGCATGTGGATATTTTGTAGGGGTAGTTTTGAATTTTTAGGTCAACATTCTTTTTTCGGCAGAGTTTTTTTTTTTAAATAATTACTTTCTCTTTATGTTGTTATTATTATGGGAATTTTTCTATTTTATTTTAAGTTATCAAGCTGTTTTGGCAAATCTCAATTATCATTCACTTTCTTCTTTCACCTTTCTTTATTGTAAAGAATTATTTTAAAATTAAATGTCTACAAGTTATCTAAGCAATAAGCTTCAACTCAACTAACACAATGTTGGACCCAAAAAAAGAGGTTAAAAGCTCAACTCTGATTGTTATATGTATGAGATAAAAAATTCATTCAAGAAAATCCCTACTTAGACATTTGAGTATATCCAAAAAGATAATCATTAAGCTGCCAAATGAAAGATACTTGGGAAAATAAACATCCATTAAGGATTCCTGATCATCAAACTTCCCGAGTTTTAGTACATGAGCTATACTGGTGCCTTGTAATTTATCAAGCGTTACTATACCAGGCTCAGTTTAACTAAATGCTTGTTAACAGAGGGGTTATGATTTCTAATAGAAATATAAGATTGAAAAAATATTAATAAAAATATATTGACAACAACATAGGTGAAAAGAATAATTTTAAATCTTCCTACTAGATATGCTTACAAATCTTCCTCCTTACTAAATAAAATATTACTCAATTTCTAAGTTTTCAATATATTAATTGTATTTACTTTTACTTATTTTAATATTAGAAAGATAAATAGGAGAATATAGCAAATCAATAATAAAAAAAAATTAAGTCAAAGCTGTAACCCAAAAAATAAAACAACAATGAATACGCACTAAAACTACGACGTGACTCGGCAAACTCACTATTTAACAATTTGATTGCTATATTATGAAACATAAGAGAAAAGTCAATGCAAGTCAATAGTATAATCATACTGGATAAACAAAAATTTATGGCTGAATAGTCAATACAAGTCTTGATATTTATTGCTACGTTAAGGAAAATAATATTTCCTTCCCGCGAAGTATGGGAAATAGAACACATTTGCTTTATAGATTCCCCCAAACGCAGAATGTTTTCCTATAAATGACAAAATCAATTTCAAAAATCAATTTTTCACCTTTTAATTTATCACTCAACGATCAACCAGTTGAGATTGATAATTGATTAATGGGAAAACATTTTTGAGAAGTAGGCATATTTATTTGGAAAACCATATCTCAACGACAAAGAATCCAGCATGAGCTATTCTATGACTGTGACTTGGAAGATCCAGCATTCATTGATAAACTCCTCACTTCAACCTTGACCATACCTACCACTCTAAGCTGCCTCGCGTCAGGGCGCAAGCATTGCTTATCCTCGTTTTTAAAGTCCTCTTCTATTTGAACTCCAACGAAGTATGCCACCTGAACAAGTACAGAATTCAGCATTGATGAGTACAACAGGTAGAATTGGTTCCCAATGAGTTCTGTTATTTGTAAATATTGTTGTATAAGATATTATGAACTCACATTTTATTTATTATTATTGGTGTAACCCTATTCAAGTGATTCACACCCATCCAATAATGTAATAATGAATCGCAATTATTCATACAACATATACAAATAACATTTATCCACCACATGAAGGTTGAATTGGTAGGTTGGATTCATTTAATAAAATCAATACCCCATTTAATGGTCAATAACATGGTGTCAGCACATTATCCCTGATATATGTACAAGTAACAGTTTTCTACAAAATAAAGGTGGAATTGGGGTAAATCAGCAAGTTCAAGGCAAATAAACGTGGAGAACTATCACATGATGTATGCACTGGTAAAACCCATGCATGCTGCCCAAGGCGTCTCCTCCCAAAAGGCACGTGAAGGATCCGTGACTAACTTAAATCAGCAAATACCGTTACTAGCATAGTAGTGTACGAATTATGAAAACTACATCCATGTATAAACTAATTAAGCCAATTAACTTATGACAATTAGTAACTAAAACTAAAAGGCAGTTACAGCTCCAACTCTTTCACCGCAAGACTACAGAAATCAGATTTACATAAAACTCTATTCTGCAACTGATACATCGATAAAAAAAAGCATGTATCAGATGAAATGCCACCAAAAATTACACAACAATCACAGTCACTAATTTCCATTTAGCCAATACTAAATACATTGTAACTTTTTGCGAAATAGTTTACTGCGAGAGAGAGGATTTTTTTTTTTAATTTTTCTCGTGTGTGTATGTGTGTGTGTGTGTTTTTTTTTTGGGGAGGGGGGTGTTCAAAGCACAACTGGTAAGGTAAACCAGCAAATAGGACCCGTTTTGTTACCATAGGAAGTAGGAACTGTTGATGTATGCTTGGCATCATGTACCAGCGGTTATACAGTTGTTAATCATCATGTTACCGTAGTTATAAGATGCCAAGCATACAACATCAACTGTGAACTTTTAATTTTCCCAACCCTTCGACCAGCATATAACTTGTTTACACCAACAAAACAATTGTTATGCAGAAGAAATTTGAGGAACTTCAGGGTTTTGATTCTTACAGCAGATACTTCAACAAACAATATAACCAATTTTTATTAATTTAAACATAGTTATGCATTAGGACCTGACTGATCAAAATAACAATAAAATTGGAAATTTCAAGTTGCCCAAAACAAAAGCAGTGATCTAATTGTCATGGAAACAATCAAGACCATATTCATGTTTCACCCAATCAGACTGAGGAAAAACAAATGACTAGCAGAAAATGGAAAACAGAGCATATACGATGGATACGATACATAATTCAGCTAATAAATAACTCACGCCCAAGATTACCTTGCCAGAAGCATCACGAACTGGTGAGATGTGGAGAAGGTTCCAAAATGAGCTTTTATCCTTCCTGATAGTATTGCAGTAAATTCATTCAGTACGTCCAACACATAAAGTTCACAGCTTCACATAGGCAAAAGTAAAGTATTAACCTGTAATTCAAAATACGTACTGTGCATGGTTGTTCAGTTTTAATGCTTTCCTTTATCTGTAAGCAAAACAAAAAGACACGACCATATGGTCCATTTTCACTGATTTAAGTTGCCAAATTACCAGACAAATATTGAAGAACTATGACACAAAATGCGTATTACCAGACATAAAGTTGAGCTATCAGTATCCGTTCCGCTTAAAAATCTACAGTTGCGGCCCAACACTTCATCTCTTGCATAACCTATTCAAGAATGAAAACATAACCATCAATCTGATTTAATGGTTTCATATTGTGTATCAGATGCCAGAATATCTGTTGAAAATTGTAATGATAAGAAGGCTATTATAAATTTACATAACATGAACATTGTCGAACCTGTCAATTTCAAGAAGGCATCGCTGGCATATACAATAGGCATGTCAGGTAAATGCGGATTAGTTCTGCAAGGAAACTCAAATTCGACAAACAACATATAAACAAATCAAGGGTCTGCAGAAAGCATGAAACTTACAGGGAAGTAAGAAAACTAGTCTTTTTCAATAACTCACAATACAAAGCTTTGTTTGATTCTACCAAGAGAAATAATCAAGGAAATGCTAAAGACCCACGTCCGGTATGCCGCATCTCTTTCTACACACCAATCTGCCTGTTGATTCACTATAGTGGGTTAGCACAGAAAAGATGTTGTCCATGGCAATCATTGCGCTTCTCTTTTCTTCATCACTTGCCTCACATGGCTCATCACTCTCCAATTCTGCTTGTCACAAAGCTAACATATCAGTAAATAGCAAACCCCCAAGTCCCAACCATGGAAAGATTCATATGTTACTGCACCACTTCACTAAGAGCATTAACATAATAAAACTTCACTAAGAACATAACATGACATCACATAACCATACATGCTGTAGGATTAACCGATTAAGAATAAAGTCCTACAAAAAGTCAACAACATCCAAGCCTTATTCCGCCAGATGCGATCAGAGTGTCCTATAGTAAACCATTTCTATAGTCAAATCATTAAAATCTAAATCTTTTTAAATTGTTATGCTTGGTTAATTGCTAAGCCATTAAGTACAAAGATATTTTAAATGATTAAAAAACAATAGTATTAAATTAAATTTGGACAGTTGCTAAGCTATTAGAAGGACTGCTATAAGAGCATATAAGTATCTTTCCCAACACAAGGATAATCATTCATCAGGAAAAAAAAAAAACGGCTGTTTGGCCAAAGGGAACTACAAACCGACAGATACAAAGCCAAGAGCTACCAAATTGGAGTATAAGGAAGAACAGAAGCACCAACCAATGCATGAACACAAAGCATTCAATTAAATGCAATCTACAACTTTTCCCTTAAACTAAAGTATAATTTTCACAGGCTCCGGTCATTTAAATCCCGTGACACTAGTTCCCTCTTTGACCACAAGAACACAAAAGTTTATGCCCCTTAGAATTTCAACTGATTGCCGGGAGGATTGAGGTCTTGCTACCTCAACCCACAGTTTCCGTACAACAAGTTCTGCTCCTTTGGCAACCCCTAAAATGTGAACTCAGAAAAATAGTAGAGTCGAAATTTTGGCCAAAATTTGGTTGTGAGGATGATGCTATATGTTTATTGATTATTGAATATGTTGAGCCTAGGTGCAGCGATAAGATTATTGCGATGTGACCTAGAAATCTTTTGGCTTGCAAGGATATCCATCGTCAGAAGCAATCACTAATCCGTTTAGGCCCATTTAAGAGTAGAAGTTCGCCACCAGGTTTAAGCTGCTCCATTTCGACACTCGTTAAGGAAGGAAAGAAGTGAGTCATATCACTTAGTTTCATACGACAATTATCATTATTTTGTGTTAAAATTTAAGAATTCGAACTCAAACACGAAACACAAACCTCTAGCATCATGCTCCAACCCTCCGTTATCCATGGAAGACACACGACCCAGCTCCAACACATTATCCGAGCAAACCTCCTTCCTACAACACCCCAACACAAACACCTGCTGCACCACCTCCTCCGGCACCCTCCGGACTCCAAAGGCACCTGAACTGCCACAAAATGAACCACCCCGCCATCATCCCTTCCAAAAACAGGGCTCACATGAAACAGCATCCAAAACGGCATCCCATCCTTGCGGTAATTCAACAAGCTGACCTGGTAGCTCCGCTCCTCCCTAACGGCCTCCCGAATCTCCATCACCGACCTTCTGGAAGTCCCTGGCCCCTGGAACATGGAACCGCCCTTCCCGACAACCTCGTCGCGAGAGTAGCCCGTCATCTTGAGGAATCCGAGGCTGGCGAAGACGATGGGGTGGCCAGGGATGGAAGGGTCGGTGATGGTGAAGTTATCAGGCAATCCGTCGAGTGCCTCGCGGGCTTCGCGGGAGTAGCGGGAGTCGAAGGACTGCTCTGTTGTTGTTGTTCTTGTTGATTGAAATCATTGATGATTCTCTGGGTTCCAATGACTCCATGAAAAGCTACCTGGGTTTTCGTCCTTGTTTGGGTGGTTATTCCCAATCCCATGTGGTATTTATGTTGAGGCACTTACAAGAGGTGCTTGCTGCTTGCAGCTGGCGGTGGTAGCTTTGAGGAACCGGGATTGAAGGGTTCAGAAAGAGTGTGGGTGAGGGAAGAATAGTATGTGGGAGAAAACGAGGAGCGGTTGGAGTGAGAGATGAAGGGTACCCATGAACGAAGAGTATTTATTGGGATTGTGGGGATGATGATGATGGTGATGGGATGGTGGTGGTGGTGGTGGTGGATTGAAGAAGAACAGAGATTGTTATTGTGTTGTACGCAGCGAACCCGAGTCACACAATTTTCAAGATTTTTATTCCTCCTTTTCTTTCTTTGCCTTCTTCAAAATTAATTTTTAAAAAATAAAGATTTTTCGATTTTTTTCAAAATAATATTTAGAGTTTGTTTTTAAGATTTAATTAGAATACACCGGGTAATATAGTATAAATTTTTTTTATATATTTATCTAATCATATAATAACATATCAATAAATATAATTACTTTTAAATCTCATTACTTGAAAAAAACAAAATGCATTAAATTAAATTCTTATTTTTATTAAAATATTTTTATACAATCAATAAATCACATATTACTATATTGACAAAATAATTTTGACTCTATGAGCTTAATTTTAATATATTAATAATATAAAAAAATGGAAATAGGGATAGAGCTAAAAAATTTCTATTTTGAGATAGAAATATATAAAATTTCTATACCTCTAAAAATTGTAGGAAACAAGATATGGAAATAAAAATTTAATATTTTTAATATTCCTATACATATTTAATATTTTCTTATATTTTAAATCAACTGTGCCGCCAGGCAAATAATGCTTAATATATATCTTTTACTATTATTTATTATATTATTCTCATATTTTTAAATAAATATAAAAATAATTATCATGCCTTTTTTCATAACCAAATATAATATAAAAATAATATTTTTATGTTTCAATCTCCTTGTTCTCATTATCCCTATATTTTCTTTTCATAGGAAATTCTAACTAAGGTATGTTTCTCAAAATAAGCATCCTTTCCAATTTACGCAAGTCCTGGACCTTGCATAAGCACAAAAGAAAAGAACACACGCCTCACATTTCAGTCACACTGGCGTGCAATGTGGACCAACTACTCGAACAATAACGTTGTGCGCTCTTTTTATTTTACTCTCAAAAAGTATTTTAAGATAAAGTAAAAAATTTCTGAAAGTATTGAAAAGCTAAATTTCTCCTTCAGTTAAAAAAATTAGGATATGTTTAATTTCAATTTTCATTATAGTTTTTCAGTTTTAAGGATTTTATAAAGAAAATATTAAAAATTAAAATTAAAATTTATAATTTTTAAAATTTTTAATTTTTTTTATAAAATCTAAAAAATTAAAAATCAAAATAAAAAACTAAAAACTTAAAGCAGACAATTCCTTAATTATCCAAGCAAGTAGAAACTTCGCTAGAGCAAGCAGCATCACACTGCAGAAATGAAGTTAAAACACAAAGGACCCACGGTGAGGTTCCAAAACTAAGTACTGATCAAACGGTGACGATATTTACCAAAACAAAGATCAAACGGTGGAAAATGGCTTTCATTCAATATCCGTTTATATCACCATATATGTCGGCATGCCATGAACATAAAAAACGACCCAAATGACACTAGACATACAAAATATCCATGCTGGCTATTACTTCATTCTTATCCAATCCGCGTCATCATTTACTAGTCTTTGTTTGGGAGGCGTCCGTAAATACTCCTCAAGTGAGCATCATACATCAACAATTTACCACATTTTGAAATGTTGTTAAATGCAATATCCACTGAAGATAAATGCAACAGCATCCATTAGCTGCATAGCACCATAGACGCCTCATTTTTCTTTCCGATTTTTTGTACAATTTGATTAAGACAATCATGATGAGTTATAGGCTTTTCATGAAAACGACCGGTAGTACTACTGCTCTTAGGCTGTGGGCGCGAGTTGTTTGGAGGTTGAACTGGTGTAGGTGGAGATGGTATAATAACTAGTGTAGTAGCACATGCGATACACAAGAAAGATTAATTAGATTAAATACAAAGTAAATTACATGTTTGGAATAACAATTATAACAATAACATCTTTTAACAACTCCATAACCATATTTATCTGAAATGGATATTATGGAGTACTGATTTTAATTAATTCCAAATAAGAAAAGCAACCAGAATCCATAAATAATATAAAAATAACCCAAAAAATAAAACCACCAAACTTAAAGGCATCCACTTATTAAACTTTAATAACCTTTCCTAAAAATAGAAACTTAGCAGCAAGACCAATGGTTTTAGTAACGACCATAATATGAAAAACTTTGGAACAAAGCCATAATAGCAATACTAAATATAGATGTCTATGTTGGAAATTTTAGGAATGAACCTTATCAACAGGAAGCAACAAATATTTTCCCCACCTTGGAGGGTAGAACCAAAAATACTCTAGCAGGATAATATTTGACAAAAAAAAAAATAAGGCACCACAATTTTTTGTGGGAAAACCCAAAATAAGGGACAAAATCATTGGAACTAGTCTAGGAAAAAAAATCCACTATGATCAATGGGAATACATAAGCCTTCTAGCACTAGGGATTCTCAACAATCACAAATACTTACCAATCCGGAATACAACTATATAACTCCACAATGTGGGTATCAGAAATAGCCACCAGAAGGCAATAAAATTAACAGGCTATATCACAGGATCAAGTTCAACATTAGGAACAATATACTAAATTTTCATGATAAACGCAAGGCCAACCGTCTTGGTCTACCCTGCACTGCCTTTTTTCTTTTCTTTCTCCCGCGGCACTGCTTCGCGTTCTTCTTCTTGTGACTTTAGGTCACTTTGTTTTCCTTTCCCTTTTGTTTCCTTTTTTTTTCTTTTTCTTTTTTTTTTGTAAGTTGTTGGCCCCCAATGAGGGAAGCCCACCAACAAATCTCCCCTTCCCGACTCAAGTGGGATGCGCTTCACTAAGCCCGCCTTCTCTTTGCAAGAAACAAACTTCACCGTCGCAAAGCTTTAGTCATCATATCTGAACCATTGTCATCAGGATGGATCTTTTCCAATGAAAGCAACTTCATCTCCCGTGCTTCACGTATCCAAATGACACTCACCTCTTTTACCTGGAATGAAATGTTGCCGTGAGATGGATAGCACTCTGGCTATCACAAAATAACATAAACTTCTCTTGATCAAGGCCCAACTCTTGAAGGAATTTTTGCATCCACAAGAGTTCTTTTGAAGCTTCAGGAATAGCAATATATTCCTGAGTGGAAGACAAAGCAACACACTTCTGAAGTTAATGACACGGCTCCCCTGCAAAAGTCATCAAGTACCCGACGAGACTTCCTAGAATCAAGATCACCAGCCATATCCGCATCTGTGTAACCATCCAATAAATATTGCCATTACCAAAGCATAAACAAACTCTGAAGTGCCTCGCAAATACCTGAAAATCAACTTCACAGCTTGCCAATGATCCTTACTAGGATTAGAGGTAACAACACCAACAATATGCAATATCTGGCCTAGTACATACCATAGCATACATCAAACTCCAACTGGAGACGCATATGGAACCTTCTTCATCTCTTCTTTTTCTTTCTCACTTGTAGGGCATTGTTGTGAACTCAACTTGAAATGACTAGCAAGTGGAGAATTGCAGGCTTTGAATTACTCATGTTAAATCCCTCCAACACCTTCTCAATGTACTTCTGCTAGAAACAACTACCATTTTTCCTGTCACGAGTGATCCTCATGCCAAGGATTTGCTTTGCAAGAACCCAAGTCCTTCATAGCAAAGGACTTGCTCAAGTCACTCAGACTCTAATCTTCTGCTTGTCATGACCAACAATCAACATGTCATCCACATAAAGCAAGAGAATTATGAAATCACCATCAGAGAATTTCTTGACAAATACGCAATGTCTTAGTAGTTTTACTATACCCATGATTAACCATAAAAGAATCAAATTTCTTATACCATTTTCTTGGTGCTTGCTTGAGGCCATATAGACTTTTCTTCAATTTCACAACTCCTTTCCTTAACCTTGAAACCCTTCTTTTCCATATAAATTTCTTCCTCCAAATCACCATGAATGAAGCCTTCACATCAAGCCTCAACCTCTAAATTCAAGCTTGCCTAAACCAAGCACAACTCGAATAGACATCTTCACCACTGGTGAGAAAATCTCTTCAAAATCAATTCCTTTCTTCTGCTCAAAACCTTTCACAACCAACCTTACTTTGTACCTTGGCGAGACATTATCTTCAATTTCAGCTTGAACACCCATTTATATTTTAGTGTTTTTACCCTTTGGCAACTTCATCAACTCAAAGGTGTGATTCTCATGCAAGGAATTCATTTCCTCCTGCATGGCCTTCAACCATTTGTCTTTGTGTTCATCAGAAATAGCCTCTTGGTAACTCTTGGCTATGTGAAGAGAGTCACATAGATCGAAGGGTATTTCTTTGAAGGCTGATGGTCTTGTAGATCTTCTCAATTGTGGCTCAACTGGTGGTTTGGTGGAACTTGCTCGCTGGCACCTCAAAGAGGTGCTCACCACCTGTTTCCCATCATCAACCTCTCATCTCCCCATCAACAAGAGTACTAGGAGGAGACTTGATCAACATTACCTGTTACTTATAGTAACAGACACTGGCTTACTGACTTTCAAAATCTTCAATGGTTTGGTCTTTAAGAAAAATCATCTCTTCCTTTTGCTTTTACCGTCAAATCCATAACCCTGAAAGTCTTCATGACCATAATCAACAAAGATACACTGCTTGACTTCCCATCAAGCTTGGACCTCTCATCTCTTGGAACATGAACAAAGGCCCTGAGCCAAACACTCTCAAGTGACTGGATAGACATCTTTCCCTGTCCATACTCTGGAACATCACCATCTAGAGGAGCCGAAGGAGAAAGGTTGATCAAATCCACGCAGTTCTCATTGCTTCACCCCAAAAGGATTTAGACAACTTTGCATGAGAGAACATACACCTGATTCTGTCTAATAGAACCGTTCATTCTCTCTGCAGCTCCATTATGCTTGAGGAATTGGAGGTTCTCGAAGCCTGTCCCATGTTCTCTACAATAATCTTCAAATGGACCCGTACTCACCACCGGGCTTCGCGGGAGTACTTCAGTTTATTCCCTTCTCTTTCAACACTTGCATGGAAGCTCTTGAAAACTCCGAGCACCTGGTCTTTAGATTTCAAAATAAAAACCCACACTTTTCGAGAATGGTCATCAATAAAAGTCACAAAATATGATGCACCTCCTAGTGTTTTTGTGTCCATAGTGCAAACATCGTATGAACCAAATCTAGCACATGTGGTCTCCTATGAGGTCCTGAATAATGAAAAGCTAATCTAGCATGCTTTCCAACAAAACAATGAGTGAAGTCTTTAAAGATGTACCTTTTCCGAAGAGACTGATTCTTGGTAGAACACCAAGTCCTTTTTCACTCAAGTGGCCAAGACGCATATGCCACAAGTTGTAAGAGGAATCATCAACAACATTCACCTCCTCTTTGCACAACTTTCAAAGCAACTGGTAAAGCAATGAAACTACTATCTTCTCTTGCAACAATTAGCGATCCTTTGGTGATTTTGAATTTTCCACCACCAAAGGTAGTGTAGTAACCTTCTCCATCCAATGCTTTGATTGACATCAAGCTAAGACGCATATAAGGCGCATGCCTAACATTCTTCAACTTAATCTACAACCCATGCTATTCAAGCCACACATCTCCCATACCAACAATCTTGCATATCCCTTCATCTCCTAGCCTTATTCTGCCAAAGTCACTATATAAGTAAGAGAAAACTCACGCCTAGGAGTAACATGACATGAGGCACCAGAATCCATGATCCAACTAGAATCATCACATGCAAGATTTATGAAGTTCTCATGATGTAGAACAAAGACATCATCATATGCAACAAAAAGTGTCTTTATCATTGCTACTATTTTGTCTTCATCTCTTTCTCTTGATTTCTCTCTTTTCAAGTATCTGCAATGCTTCTTGATGTGTTCTTGCCACAATGATAACAATTAAATCTTTTTTGTCTTGGACTTCCTTTGACTTGCTATCCTTTGACCTTCGGATTATGAGGTCTTCTACTTGGCTTCTCCCCGTGACTCTACAACAAGTGCTTTTGACTGGGTAGAGGCACTAATCAAACCGCGCTCTTTCTTCCTGGCATCTTCATTCAACATGCTTTCTTTAACCATTGATAACGTCACTTCCCATTTGGAGCAGTTAGTCAATGTCACGACCAGGACTTCCCAACTGTCAGGAAGAACTCAACAACAACAATGCTTGCAACTCATCAGACAATGTAATCTCATTGGTTGTAAGCTGATTGACAATCTTCTGAAGCTACTCAAATGCTCCTGGCATTGAATCACCTTCTTTTATTTCATATTTACCAGCTTCAAATCAAATATGCCTTATTTTGCACATTCTTCCTCTCATATAAATCTTCAATTTTACACATATTTATAGCATTAGTTTCTTTGTCAACATGTGGATACACAATTAAAATTCAACCACTGCCTAATCAAAGCAACAACTTTTCATTCATTCTATTCCATTCGACTTATCAGCAGGCTTATATTATCTCCCTCAATTGGATCATACAAATCCTTGGTATAGCATGTCTTCCATCAAAGATCTTCCAAACAAAGTAATTTTGGAATTCAACTTGATTCAATTCCGTTTATATTACCATTATGTCATTTAAACTATAAAAAATAACCAAGCTGACCACTTTGTTGGGAAATATCCAGGAATGCTATTACCATCAATATCCAAAGCGTAATATTTTCCCCACTTTAGTTAAATAGCTAGAACCAAATACTCTAAGGCAGATAATTTGGCAGAAAAATAAAATAGGAGGCACCACATTTTTAACGTGGGAAAAGCCCAAATAAAGGACAAAAACCCACTGACCTAGTCCAGTAAAAAAAACTTTCACTATGATCAATGGGAATACAATCAGTTTTTAGAGCACTAGGGATCTCAACAATCAACAGAATACTCACCCAATGAGCGGAATATAACCATATAACTCCACAATGGGTATCACAAAAAGTTAGCCAGAGAGGCAATAAAATAACAGGCTGGAATAGTATCAAGCAATAACATCAGGAACAACATATAAATTTTCATCTGATAAACGATATTATGGAGTAATGTAATGAACCCTGCAGCAACCCCTTTCCATTTCTAATATCTAATAACCCAAAAAATAAAACCACCAAACTTAAGGCATCCACTTCATTAGACTTTGATCTTTTTCCTTTTGTTTCCTTTTTTTCTTTTCTTTTCCTTTTTTTTTTTGTGTAATATGAAAACTTAGGAACAAAGCCATAGTAGCCAACCAACAGATGTCTACACTATAACCCACCACCTATTGCATTAAATGATCATTTTCTAAAGATAGTAGCAAAATAGGAACATGACCCCTTGAAATATCCCCTAACAGCAAACCATACCCCAATCTGCATCCACACACATATTAAAGTTCAACTCCAATTCCTAAATCCAAGAAACAGGGCAGCAGTTTGGGCCATCTCAATTAAATTCCTAGGAGCAAAACCGTGCTACATAGGCCACAAACGCATGCAAATTCCAGCATCATATCCTAGCCACAAATGTATCGTACCATCTCATGGGTCATCAACACAATATTGGCACAACAATTGAGGACATCAACAGTACAAAGGAAAATGGTGAAGAATATAGCCAAGCTAACATCATTGCTAGTCTTTTATTGGAATGACAACACCTTTTCTTTCGCAATGATAAGGTCCAATCAAGCAGAGAAACAGAACCATATCTTCCATCTACAAAATGCATCAGAAACACACCACTTGGTGTTCCCTAGTAAACAGTAGGTCAACTCAACACAATCTAAGACCATCTCTTGAAACTCCATAGCCAAAACAACATTTAAACCGTAGCATTCATTGCCCTGTATTCATCTCCTTGCTAACAACAAAGCACACAAACAACATATATATCACTCCAACCCCTTCAGCATTGCCATCAAAGTCAATATAGTGATAAGAAAAAATTGTGTAGCCATCACAAATAAATACAAAGTTTACCACCAAGGAGATTTTGGCTTCTCATTCCATCCATTATAACATATCATCAAGATAAAAAGAACAACACCTATATTTTGAAAAATTTACACGCATCATTCCAAAAGAAATCCTTTAACAACCCAATCATCCACTCTCACTCTCACACACACCCCCCTAAAGAAAAGGCACATGCCATACAGGACCCAAGCACACACCATTCTCTTTCAAATATCAGCACTATCTCATTATCACTCAAATTCTGCATACCAGCATTGTCTTTGTGATTTAATACCAGACTTGACAAATATGGTGGAAGAATGATATAAAAGAATCGTAAGGACTATAGATTCATGATTGCCCTTTATAATCAAACACTTAATTATACTAATGGTTTGGAAGAAATCCTTTACTCAGACTGGAAGGATTACATACTTCCTGTTAAGAAATCTCAATCAAATTTGGTATCACTTAATGTTGAGAGATTTCATTAATATATTTATCATGAAGTTTCATACTTCCATGAACAATAAAACACTACATTTGTAGATTATGTTAAGACTAAGTTAACAAATTGAAAGTCCAAGTGTTAGTGTGTTTAATTTGAATGGTTATGAATATCAAATGTTGCAAATTACTCATTCATCAAGGATCCTGCCCAAATTGGTTATTTCCAAGACAAAGCAAGTTATAATAACTATTATTAATTAGTGGGAAAAAAAATCCAAAACTCCAACAGTAATGTATGCAAGAAAGACCAAATTTATATGCTATCAATGGACATCGTAGGAACATTTCATATTTCCATTAGTCTGATATTGAAATACATTTCAAAATTCCAAAAAGATAATTACAAGTAAAAACAAAAAGATCCCTAAACCATATCCCAGAACACCAAAATACCAAATAGTGTGTTTAATTTGAGCGGTTATGAATATCAAATGTTACAAATTACTCTTCAAGGATCTTCCCCATATCAATTATTTCCAAAACAAAGCAAGTTATAATCAAATACTCATAAAGAGAATAAACCATAAAACTAACTATACAGCCAACACGAAGAGAAACTAAAACCAAATCATAAATTGCTAAATATAGTAACATCCAACCAATGCATGATATGTTTCCAAAAATCAAATCATTATTTCCTTCAACTAATAATCATAATGTCTTGAATGAGCACTTGCATCCTTTTGGATCAAACTAACACCAAATCATAAATTTCAATAATGTGTTTTTTATTCAACTATAAAAGACAAATTAGAGTAAAAAGCATTAAGGTGATTGATATAGAAAAATAAGTAGACAATAAGACAGTAGAAGAATGCTATTGATTTACCACAACTCTCATAATAAGTTAGGCCCTTTCAATAACTTAAAACTTGACCAACTGGATGCATAATCAATGTCCCCTTCTAAAAGTAGTTGCATCTTGTTAGATTCATACCTGTTGAACTATAAGAAGAAAAAGACCCTTGGAAAGTCCCTAATGAAATACTAAATATAGAAAATAACACAATATTTAGAAATCACAATATGCAAGAACAATCTATGATTTATGGAGAAACGAACAAATATAAGGTTATATGACAAAGAAAAACCTTTTATGAAATAAATTAACATTTCAAACTTCAAATGAATAAAATATTACAATGAGAAGATAAAACAAAGTCTTAAAGAATTCCCTATACATGCAAAGAAAGAGTATTAAAACAAAGGCCCATAAGAAAATAAGAATAAAAGAAGATAGTAAAACCAAAGATGAAGATTCAAAGATGGAAAAGGCTTGAAAGAGAATAGATGATCATATCAACTGGTTTGAAGATGTGGCCTCTCAAGAGATATTCACCAGACCTTCTTTCTTTTTCACCGAAAAAATGGATGAAGGTTGAAAATATCCTTCCAGTATGTAATTCCTTTATCTTTCAACTTCTAAATTGATGAAGACATCACAGGTCATTGAAAACAAAATGAAACTCATAACTTCCTATAGTTTTTCATATTTTCCTAGCTTGCTTCAACAATATGAAAAAAAAAACCATAATTACAAATAACATTGAATATGCATATGAGTGTATGAGTGCCTAACAGAGAAAGAACAAAGAAAGAATGCATAACCCTTGTTGGCAAATATTGATCCTGGGCAGAGATTTTCATGGGCCTGGACAATGCTCTTCTCAATGCCATCAACGATAACATCAAATGACTGGCGCACAAATCCAAATTAAGTTAGAATCAACACTAATCACCATTTAACACGGATCACTTCAAATAAAGGAAGGTCTTAGATTGAGCACAAAATTTTGAAGAAAAAAAAAACCAAATACCCATATGTGAAAATCATGAATAGGTTCATAGGGTTCATAGGATGCACTTTGTGCAAACTGCAAACTAAAACCCAAAATCAAAGTTCTAGTGTAAGAAAAATCAAACAAACATCAACTTTGTCAACACAAAATCCACAATACATATATCTAACAAAAACCTAGGTCAGAAATAGCATAAAAATGGTAAATTAGTAGCAAAATAGAAGAAAGACACACAAAGCAAATGCGGAGGAGCTTCATTGAAACAGGAAGACTCATCGAAAAATCACGATGTTGCGGTTCCTGCTTCAAATAGGGAGAGAAGCGGTGGCAACAAAGAGAGATGTGGGGTCTGGTGGCTACTCCGTGATGGCGTGTGCACGGCGCAAGCAGCAACGGCTCCGGTGGACTGGATCTCCAATGGCGACTATGCGGTGGGCGATCGATGAGGTGAGCAGAGGCATGGTGGCGCGGTGGTGGCCTCGGTGATGTCACAGCCTTCTCCTTGTGCATTTCATCTATGGATCCGTTCTTTATGGATTTTTTGACAATCTTACTTGCAACACATGACCAAATATTTATATAATTTTTTTATGGATTTTTTTCTTCTTTTTTCACTAACTCCAATCGTATATTAATTTCTAAGTAGATCTAATTCTTCTTTCTATTCCTTGTTCTTTTTAAATTTTGTCATATATCCAAATTATGTATAGTTAAAAATATTAATTGGATAAAAATTATAAATAATGTCATCACTGTATATGTGTTAGAATTTTATTAACAGAAATGAAAGCGAGGAGAAAAAGAGATTTGCTTCCGAAAATGTTGGCTTACCCATCTCAAATTAAAGTTGATACTTGATCGCCAAATTTAGAAATTGACAAGAGAAAAAAATATACAATATATTTCTTTGCAAAGGTCGCATCAGAATGGGAGCGATGAAATCATAGTGATCGAACCCGGTCATCCACAACGCAACTGCCAAGTTCAACTTCCAATCTCCGTTCTCCACCTTCCATTCTCCTCCCCTCCAGGAAAAGTAACCTTCGAAAAAAAAAAACAAAGAAGAACAAACAAAATAAATTCTCAATTCCACACATTCACGCCTTCTGCTTCATTCTATCGGCGTGTGTTCACCGAAACGAATCGTCTTTTCGAATTTTGCAGGCAACAATCACAATGAATTTCTTGATGCGGTCTACCACGGGCGTATACGCAGAACGGACACCGATTCCGGAAAAACCACGCGTGGGGGACACGCGCCCTCGGTCTGTGTCTGGATCTTCTCTGGAGACGCTCGTGTCTGGGGATCCGTACGCAGCACGCCATTGTGGTGGCGATGATGCCGCCATCATGGCTGGTCTGACTTCAAGGAATGAGCTGCCAATTGTGCCAGATAGGCACTTGGATGTTTCCCAAGAAGAAGGATGGATCACCATTCCATGCAGTATGTCTAATAATAATTAATGTCTTCTTCATTTTAACAATTTTTTATTATTATCTTTTATTTTTGCAGCTTGTCTGTTTATCATTGATTTATTATGAATGTGGCATGATTTATCAAGGGATATAACGGTGTCAGTCTGATTTATGTAACCAACTACGGGCCCGTTTTACTATATACAAAGGGAATAATAGCCTTTAGTATCAAAAGTCCTATTTTCTAAAATAATCTTAATACATTGGAGGGTGTTAGAAGAAATTATAAAAATAAATGAAATAAGTTAAAAAAAAAATGTGAATTGGTGTGTGCCTGTCAATTTATTAGTGCTTATAAATTTTTTTAAACTTTTGAAAGAAAAGTCACATTTGTACTTTTTGTTCTATCAGGTTATATAGTTTATTATTTCCTAAAAAGTTATTTTTAGTGTCTTTGAGAAGTTAATTTTTTTTTTTTACTTCTCAACTTTTTTAAACACTTAAAATAAATACTTTATTGCAATTTGTCCAGATGGGCCCTTATTAAAACACTTTTATTACTATTTACTTTTCAGAAGTTAACTTTCATATAAGCATTTGAATAAATTATTTATCCAAAACAGCCCTTACTCGGACTCTGTACTCATTGATTCCTTTGGGTCAAGACAGAATTTAGGACATGATTGCGAGATTGGTATATGATACAGCTGCAATTTATGGTTGTGAATTTGTGATATTTGCTTGCAGATGAATATCTGTTCTAGATAATGGTCCTGTTATTTGTTCTGTTATTCTGTTTGACCCTTTTGAATAGAGGAAAAGAAACTCGCATGTTGATTGTTGGCATGAAATGGGAGGAACCTGCTTGTTGTCTTGTATTTTATTAGAAGTGGACCTACTGTAGGATGCATTCTTAAATTGCAATGTAGCGAGTGCAACTGGTTGCAAGTGCTCTAGAGAGGATAATGAAATTTTATTCTGGCTGAAGATTTATATTTGAGGAGGTTGCAGTATTTTCTGCTGATCATCAGTGTTGAAATTGCGCTTAAATCGTTATCCTGTTCTGGGTGGGCTACATTTGTGCTTATTTAAAGAAAAAAAAAAAAAACTGTAGTAGGACTCCCCGCCTTTTGCATACATGTCTTCATGGTGCAAGTGCAAGTGCAGGCACTTGGTTACAGGGGAATTGATACCGAGATGGGGTGGCTGTGAATTTTTCACTAGTGATCAGTAGGGAAAGTGGACTGGATGCTGTCAATTTTCTCTTCTCTTTTAGGTCTGGAAGCAATTTTTAATTTTGTTTATGCCCTGCACATGACTAAAATTAAAATCATAGCATGGTTTTTGTTAGCATTCAGTTCAATGGCAGGTAGAGTTAAAGCAAACATTTTCTCTTTAGTGTTTCCTTTGATAGGTGATGTTGTGGGTGTGATGGCTCTGCATATAAAACATGATAGATCTAATTGTCGATTTGTTATTTTTTTGGCAGAGGAGCTTCCTGAAAACTGGAATCATGTGCCAGATATACAGTCCCTGTGCTCTCTTGATCGTTCCTTTCTTTTTCCTGGTACCAGACTGTTTTATTCTTTGAATATATGAATCTCAATTTTGAGATACGTGATTTGGTCAGCTAGCTTCCACAAAAAGTTTAGCAGACCTAATTTGTACCTGTAATTCAGGTGAACAAGTTCATATCTTGGCATGCTTATCTGCATGTAAGCAGGATACAGACATTATTTCTCCATTCGAAGTTGCTGCAGTGGTGAGTAAGAATGGCATAGGTCAAAGCCCTGAGAAAGAAAATGGAAAAATTGAACACAGATATAGTTCAGTATCTAGAGAAGGGGAACTGAGAACCAGTGGTGATGAGCATCTGGAAGATGTTACTGATGATGAATACCTTCGTAGGATGGAGGTTCACAAAAGACAAACTGCATTGTTGCAAAAATTTGAGAATTCTCACTTCTTTGTCAGGATTTGTGAGTCCAATGAACCCCTTTGGTCCAAAAGAGGCTGTTCAGAAAAAAATTCCAGCTCTTCTGAAGCGAATGGTACAAAGGCTGCAGGAGTCAAAATTAAAGAGACCGCATTGTCTTCTACTGGTGTGGTTATTGATAGAGGAAATTTTGATGCAACTATGTCTGGCGGATTGGTGAGAAATTCTGTCAAGTGTTATGCTCTACCTAATGGAGACATAGTGGTATGTGCCATAAAACTTTGAAAACTATGATCATGCATTTAATTGATCTAAAATTTGCAATGAGAGAGACAAGGATGTTTAGTTTGTATGAATCTCACAGTTTCACAGTCAAATAGAGTAATGTTTTCAGTTAAATTTGGTAGCCTTATAAGTTCTCTGGGCTTCTTCCCCTTTGATTGCCTGAATTTCTCTTTCTTAAGCACACAAGCAAGCAGATTGGCCTATGTTCTTGAGCTAATATCATTTTCACTCTTGTGATTGGAAGTCTATGGTGAAATTGTGATACACGATAAGAGGAAAGGTTAAAATATATTTTTGGTCCCTATCCATGATGCTCATTTTCTAATTAGTCCGTTTGTGAAAGTTTTCAATCTGACCCCTATACATAAAGACATTTCTAATTCTATCTCTGTCTTCTATTGCTGTTATAATACTATTATTAATGCAAGGGGACCAGCCTGTCTGGTTCAACTAAAAAACTGGTGCACTAGCCACATGTTTGGTCTTTTTAATCCATAAAACTGGTATCATGGAGAGCAGGAATCAAATCGATTGAACCGTTAAAAAACAGGCTGAACTGATAAAAAGCGGCGGTTACAGTTCTGATACTTTTTTCTTTAACAAATAAACCCAACTAAAAATAATTATCCTTAAAAAAGCCCAAGATCAAGTTACAACAATCCACATATAAGACCATTGTATAAGAAACAAAAGAACAGCAAGATGCCTTGCTGTCTCTTAGCTTTCATTTGTCTTGTATACTTTGATACTTTGTCCATTGTAAAATGCGGGACTGAGAAGTGCTGGCCACTAAGCAACATAAGGGTTATTCCTTGTTCACTTTACTCCATGCTGTATTTGCTAAATTTGAGGGTCCAATATGTAAGCTAAGTTATAATTTGAATTCACCTCACTTGATTTCTTATGATTTTTAAGTTTACCTCTTTGTTGCCTAAATAAGTTATTGTTGAATTAATTAAATGTAAATATCAGTATATTAGTTTACTATTTAATATCTTATATAATATTACAAGTGCATGAAGATTTATCAAAATTCTCAACATCTGCACTCTTTATATTCTCTGGAGCATTTGGAGCACAAGATTTCTACATCATAATTGTATATGCTGCTCAGACCTGCTATTTGGGGAGTACATAACTTATGAAATTATGATCATTCGTGAGCTTTCTAGAACATATCTTTTATAACCAAATTTGTTGCTTCACACTTTCAGTCACCTGCTATCACCGTGGTTTCTCCTTTTCATTGAACTTTAGCTTTTGTCTAATTTTATATTTTTTGCATGTGGTCTTTGGCTTGCCACTTTAATTTAATGCCTCCAAAGGCATTTATGAAATTTTGCTAGGACATCCCAGTTGATCAAGAAATTTTTTCTATATAACCTCATCTTAAGGTGTTTTAAGCCTATACAATGTGCAAAACACTCTTATTTATGACTGGGTAATCTCATTTACTCTGAGTACTAATCTAATTTAGTGTTCTTGATTGGAAGGATGCAGGTTCTTTTACAGGTGAATGTTGGTGTAGATTTTCTTAGAGATCCTTGTATAGAAATTCTCCAATTTGAAAAGTGTCCAGAGAGAATAATACCTCCTGACCACCAGGTCAATGCAATTAATACAAATGGGGATCCATGTGCAGAACTGTTAAATTGGATTCTTCCATTGGATAACACTCTTTCCCCTCGCCTGCAATCATCTCCTCATTTAACTTCAAATACAGGAAATGGTTCCAATTTTTCTGCAGCATCTGGCTCTCAGTTATTCTCTTTTGGCAACTTCAGAAGTTACTCCATGTCATCCTTACCCCAAAGTACAAGTGGTCCAGCTACTCCTGTTAAAGCGGCTAGTTCTAAGACAAACTTTGACCTTGAGAATCCTGATCAAATCTCATCTCAGAAATTTTTTAGGAGAAAAACTGCAGTGGAAGGACTTTTATCTTTTCGAGGGTTTTCATTGGAGCGAGAAAGATTTTCTGCCTGTTGTGGATTAGAAGGCATCCATGCTCCTGGGAGAAGGTGGAGAAGAAAACTTGAGATAATACAACCTGTAGAGATTCATTCTTTTGCTGCTGACTGCAATTCAGCGGATCTTCTGTGTGTTCAGATAAAGGTTTGAACCATGATGTCATTGGATCAAATTATTTGACAAGTTTTTATTATCAATATCTATTTTATATTATATTACCATGTTTCTCTTTTGGGCCTTTATGCTATTACTTGGTTTTTCGGTCTGCTTTGATTAATTTTTTTAAGTTTCTCTCCAGAATGTTGCTCCTGAAAATGCTCCAGATATTGTGATATTTATAGATGCCATATCTATTGTTTTGGAGGAGTCTACCAAAAATGGATTACTGTCATCATTACCGATTTCATGTATTGAGGCTGGAAATGACCATTCTTTACCAAATCTAGCCCTCAGGTTGTTTTCCTGAATAAATATTTTGTTTCTAACTTTCTGTTGTTACTTATTTGATATCATGATGTGGTATATACTTGGCTATTTAGTTGCATATGCTTGTGCTGAGGGACTTCCCTCTGGGAAAGAAAAAACGAAAAGAAATCCTGCAGGGTAATGTAAGCTAGACAAATGCATAGATTCAACATGCACTTGAGAAATACAAATATCAACTTGTAGAGAGAAAGGGGAGGTGAGGGGTAGTGTATACCAAAAGAATATGATTTATTGTTATTACATAGTCTTCTACACCAACAATATTCAACAATTTGGTGTGATTTAGTAAAATGGTTTCTATTTTCTACCCAATTTTCGGAGAGGAAACTGATTATTATTATGAGCTTGAAAGTTTCTTTTTTTCTTCCCCCAATTGTAGCAAAATATCTGTTGGACAGTTTTCATCATGGCTTCACTGATGTTTCATTAATTTTAAAACAAAATTTATTGGAGTTGTTTTTGGGAGATTTTGAGGGAAGGGCAGAAATAATTATGGTAGGAAGGGAAGGGAAGGAAGGGGTGAATTATTCCTTTTCTATTGTGGCATAATTGGTCATTTTGCATGTGAGTTACTTGTTAATAATGAAGTGTATGATAGTGCATAAAATATCTGAAAATTACCTTGATGAAATTTATGCATCATTGTTTTTGACAAAAAATTATCAGCTCATAGATGGTGGAAGCAACTTGTTTCTTGAGTGCATGGAATTGTATCCTTTTGTGCTGAAATCAATCTGATTAGCTGCTAGGAAAATAAGGGAAGAGAATTAAATATGCTTATGAACTTTAGAATTTGGTTTATGTGAGTAACTCTTAATAATCTTCTTCATCTTATTAGAAGTTTATAATTACAGGAGAGGTGAAGAGCATTCTTTTGTCCTGAAACCAGCAATCTCTATGTGGAAAAGCCTCACCTTTCAGGAGGATAGAGGTTCCCAAATTTCAAAGTCGCAATTTGGAAAAAAATTATCAAAATTAAGTTTGGATGGAAGGAAGATTGCTTTGAATAATGATCAATATGCAATTGTGGTGTCATGCCGGTGCAATTATACAGGTAGGCCTTTTGCCCCCATTGCCTTGTCGCTGTTCCATCTAATGAATCTTAAGGTTTTAATTATTTGTTTTCCTGTGGGCTTCGTGCTCAATTTAGCATCAAGGCTGCTCTTTAAGCAACCCACCGGTTGGCGGCCACCTACCTCTAAGGATATTATGATCTCTGTTGTGTCAGAGCTGTCAGGGCAATCTCCCGGACCTAATGCAACCAACCAACTTCCTGTGCAGGTTAATATTTGTTTTTAATTATTGTCCAACTCAAATTAGGTCTTTGGATAGGAAATTATTTAGTTTGGTTTGATTATCTTATTACTTAAACTTGCTTTTACAGTTTTATCAGCAATCACAATTAGTTTAACTGAATTCCTTCAATTTGGTCAGATCTTAACTATTCAAGCTTCAAATTTGACATCTGAAGATCTAACTTTGACATTGCTTGCTCCAGCCTCCTTTAATTCACCCCCTTCTGTGGTTTCCATCAATTCACCCAAGACTCCAATGAGTCCTTTTATTGGTTTCGCAGAGCTTTTAGGAAGAGTAAATGGTAAAAGAGGTATTGGTAACACCCGGGGACAGAGTTTCACTTCCATTGTTGAAGAAAATGAGAAACAATGTTATGCTGATGAAGCTCAGGCAGTTTATATGAGTGATGATGTCGTTCCTAGTTGTGGCCTGAGTTGTACTCATCTATGGCTGCAGAGTAAAGTTCCACTTGGGTAATGTATCAGATCTCGTTTTTATTTCTGTAACTTCAATTTAAACTGACACTGATTGATTTAATGCTATGTTTGGGTCACATCAGATGTATTCCATCTCATTCCATTGCCACCATCAAGCTTGAGCTACTTCCATTGACCGAAGACATAATTACGCTTGACTCCTTGCAAATTGATGTCAAGGAAAAAGGTAAAGATTGCTCTACTTTTTCTTCTTAACTACTTATTTCAGCATCTATTTAAAGGAATATTTGGTCAATAAGAATTTATGGGAATATGAACTACTGTCTGAGATCTGTTATATCTATGATTGTATGGTTATTTTCAAGTATCGCCAAGCATAACAACAAATATGTAACTCAAAAATAACACTTTCTAGCCATGCATTTTATAAGGTCTTGTGTAGGCTTCCCTTAGCTGTGATGTTTCTGTTTTCACTCCATTTCATACTACTAGTTTTTCTGCTTGGAACTACTCATTTGTTTCGACCATCATCCCTTTGGGGGGCTTTGGGGGTATTTAGATGTCAAAAGAAAATTCTTTAAGCATATAGCACGAACTCTTTAAGCATATACCTCTGATAAGCGAAGTCTATATACGAAGAACTTTGGTTCATTTTGTGCATTCTGCTTTATTATTCCTCATGCGAAACAGTTTCTTCTCTGTAAAGAGTCAACTGCAATCATCATGCAGAATGCCAGTTAAGATATAGCTCCAGTTTTCACTTGGTCACATTCTGGTGTAACAGGTATTACCTATATCCCTGAGTGCTCTCTAAAGATAAATGCAACTTCCAGCATTTCCAAGGTGAATATTTAGTATGGACCTATTGCTGGTTGCATTTGCTTCTACATTTTCATCGAGCATAGAAACAAAAAATGGATGATTTGCTTACCTAAATTATAGAATTGCTCTTGCGACATAATCTTATGACACAAGATGGATGATTTTCTTTCTTGATAATTACTTTTGCAACTTACTCTCGATGGAATAGAAGTAGGCGTTTTCCGGTAGCCCCTCAGTCCAGAAATGTGATGGGGTTGGCATGTCATATTTGTCTTAAATATATAGGTTCACTTGGCATTGTAAATCACGAGGTTAAAATAGATATTTGTTACATACCCTTTTAACGGGAAGAATGTAATTATAGATGATATATATATTTGGTTTTTAATTTTCTGTGAAGATGTAACTTGTAAGCATATTAATACAGGTGGTTTTTATGGTACCCACTCTAAAATAACGGGGTACCAAACCCTTTCCTAATTGACCAATATAATATAACCATATGTCTATTTTTTTCCAACATAAACTCTGATTTGTCATTGCTTTTAATATTAGAGTTAGACCCACATCCCTTTTTGTTTTAATACAATTTCACCCAAATATTTGAAATCAATTTCAAATGGATCAAAATCTGAGAAAGTTTCTAGGGTACGAACCATAGCCTTCAAGAAAAGTTTTCTTTTCATTTTAATCAACAAATTAATGGTAAAGTAAAAAAAATGTATTCATCACGAACTGCAATTTTTTCCACCTAAAAAATAGGCAAATTGGTGGTTTTGAGTTATTTGAAAGGAAGTAGTGATGGATTCTGTTCATATGGTACATTGCTTCATGTTGATCCAAGGAGGTCATCTGCTGCAAAAGCTCCGAGTGGATGCCACCCAGAACACAGGCCATAACAAGCTTTCACGTTCCTTAATAGAAAAATATGAGGATTAGAAATATTAAATATGTATAATTCATTAAAAAAATAAATATTAAATTTTCGTTTTTAATTCTCAATTGTCCCTAAATTTTAAAAGTACATAAATTTTATATTTTTTAAATTTTTCTATTTTTGTTAATTTCCATCACTAAATAGATTTATGTCTCTATGTCTTCGATTTCTATTCCTATATCACTAACCAAACACTCCTAAGGAAATATTTATAAGTTTGGATTTTAAAAGGTAGAGAGGGGAGGAATCATAGTCTTTTTCCTCCACCATCACTGTCATTCCCAAGTCCCAACTATAACCATTTCTACTTCAACCCATTTTTTAATTTTTATCGTCAACAATTTGCCTTCAATGTGAGTTTTCAATTCTTTCTCGTTTTGCAAATGACATAGCTAAGCTGTTTTTGAACCTTGATTTCAATTGTTTAGATATCCAGACAAGGGATTGGGTAATAGAATAGCAGAGATTGCGGGTGAAATTCTTGATGTTAAGAATGAAAATTAAAGAGATTGGGGCTAAATTGCAATCCAATGGAAATAATGTGGTCTAAACGTAAAATTAAAGGTAATGACAATTTCGTACTCAGCTAGACACACTTAAACACATGGCCATGTTATATTGGGTCAATTAGGAAAGGGTTTGGTACCCCTTATTTTAAGTGGGTACTATAGAAACCACCATTAATATATTGATATACGCTTAAGAGCGAAAACGAGGAATTGCCTTTTGATATCTTGCATTGGACTCTTGAGTGGTTGATCATTTAGTTTACATTTCTTTCACCCTTTTATGTGTGGACGGAGTTGTTAGGAGAAGGGGAAAAAAGGCCAATTTTTTTAGTAAAGAATGTGTTTATAGTTTGGAAGTTTTCTTAAATGTAAAGAACGAATTGAGAGATAATTTTGCAAACGTTTAATGATAGGGTTATCAGATCCTTATAAAACTGAATGGGAAAAAATTAAAGAATTAAATTTAATTTTTTGATTTAGAATGAGTCAAAAAATGAATGAATTTAATTGTTTTTACTATTTTATCCTTTATGAATAAGTTAGGAACAAAACATTACATTCAAGTAAGTTTATTTTGGTATTTTCATTTGTTGAAATTCAATTCCCACACCAAATCACACATCTTTGGGTCTTATTTCAATTCCTTAATTTTGGTGGATTTTAATTTCTATGAGAATCAATTCTTTCACTTAAAATGCTTTCAAAACATAAAATTTAATTCAATTCTTTGATGGAATTAAATTTAGAAATTTCCAAACACCCTATTAGAATAATACAAATCAACTCTCTTTCCTTGAAACCTCCATCTAAATGTACCCGGCTAAATGTAATTTCCCTTTTTTTTTTCAAATCTTGGGCGCAAATATAAAACTGAAATACGGTTGAGCACCGCTAGTGAATCCGTAACTTGTGATTGAGGCGTCCTGGGTTCAAACCAAGGTTCTGAAAACCAGATTGATATCGAATAAGTCAAGGCAAAGGTTCAAGGTTAAGGATCAACCAATATAATATATAATAAAACATATATTTATATAAATATATAAATATATAAAATAAAATATATGTCATAAAATAACTAAAAATTAAATTAGACATCAACAAAATCCATAAAACATAACATAATTCATCTCTTAGTCAAAATAAACATTATCCATATGGATCAAATCTCTCAAGTTACTACTTCCTATATTAGAAAAAAAAAAAATTAGAAAATATGAGATTTTAAGCCTTTTTTGAAAAAAAAACCCAAAATAATGCAATTTTACAATTTTTTACAAAAAAAAAGGTTCAAACCGTTTTTTGAGGAGCTGGTTTGTCCAGTCCGCGTTCCTGGGTGGTTCTTTCCTGGAGTTTTGGGGTCCAACTAAGAGGACAGATCCTTTGGTCCAATCGTTTTAGAACAATGGTTCAACGTCATTTCCTCGGTCCAAGAAAAAAGTAGTTGTTTTTTCTAGTTTCTCAACTAAGGATTTATATATCAATTCCATTTAAACACTCATTTTATCATCATTAGATGAGATTGTGATATCCACTCATCCATCTCATCTAATAATAATGAAGTGAGTGTCCAAGTGATATTAAAATAACATAAGTAAATTACACTCAACTCCTGAGATTTATAAAAATTTAATTTGTCTTCTCTCTAATTATTCAACCTACACTCACCTCCTCTGATCCATTAACAATTAACTAGACGTTTGGAAACCTTTAATAAGAATTCAATTCCATTTTTGTTAGGAATTAAATTCAATTTTTATATTTGGAATGAGTCAGGAAATTAAAAAATTAAAGTTAATTCCTTGATTTGAAATGGGTCTAAAAATAAATTAATTTAATTATTTTTACTATTTTGTCCTTCATTAATAGGTTAGGAACAAAACATTATATTTAAGTTAGGTTATTTTAGTATTTTCATTTGTTAGAATTCAATTACCACATCAAATTACACTTATTTGGGTCTGATTTCAATTCTTTAGTTTTATTGGATTTCAATTCATTTACTTAAGTTACTTTCAAAATGAAATTCAATTTAATTCCTTGATAGAATTGAATTATAAGGATTTCCAAATGCCCTGTGTAATTTTATATGAGTTATCAAAAATACCCCACTCCCACCATCATAATCATCCCTAACCTCCCATCACCCTCTTTGAATTCCATCACCACATCCCATAATAGCAAGATATTAGTCAATTGTGTAACCTAAGTGGTGGTGTTGTGGCATGTGGGTTAACGTTAGGTGCTGGGATGATTTCTTAACTCAAATTCTTTTGTGGCTTTTCAATTCTTTGCTCCAAACCCCCAAGTTTCCACCTTGTCCCGTTTGTTCTTCTTCACTTACACAGTCTTATTATGTTGTTATTATGCATACATGTACTATTGCTATTTGCTACACATTTCTGCTTTCACTAGAAATTAACGTGTTTGGGACAAGTAGAGTTGGCCCAAATTGTTTAATTGATACATAATGGTGATGGAATTGGAGGAGGGCCATGGGAAGTGCAAGGAGGTTGGGGATGATTATGATAATAGTGGAATGGGAACGAGGACAGTTTTGGTGAGTCATATAAAATTATTTAATTATTGATGTCATTAGATGAGATGAGTGTTGGTTGGAAAATTAGCAGGATGTGGGTTGAATTTTGACAAACCTAAGAAGAAATAAATGTAATTTGCTCGATCAAATAACATTATTGTTTATATAAATAGCCGGATTTGCACAACCACCCTACACACTAAAAATAAAGATGTTTGTGTTGATTTCATTTTGCTTATTAATAGTCTTGATTAAACCTTTCTCAATTTATAGGATCATCCTCCATTGATACAAGCTGCATGCAACACATGTAAAACCTCACTACAGAGGAGCTGTAGAAGCCTCCTATTCACGAATAATGCTTTATGCTTGAGTAAAATTTCATTTACATATTAGATCCGAAGTGTTGATGTAAGTATGTAACAGTGTATTTGATTCTGCATTGAATTGATTTTTTATTCAGTTTGAATTATTTTAAAATAAAGTAATTTATATTTTAGAACTTTTTAAAAATTTATTCTGACATAAAATAATAAATCTCCACTTCTTCTGGAAACAACATGAAAAACGACATAATCCATTTTGGATCTTAAAATCGACTAATCCAAATGCACACTAAGTTATTTCAATCAAACTTTTACACCGCCAAACTGAAACCCATGCCGCCACATAAACTTTTCTTGGTTATCTTATTATTTTATGCAGTATAGACAATGTTAATAATAGTATATTCTATATCCATTTAACTATCCTTAGAATCAATCAATTTACGGATTACAGAAATTATTTTGTATAGAGATTTCTTGATGCAATAAGTAAAGTAGAAATCAATCTCAGAATAATATAAATTACTCAATTAAATGAAAAAAATCATCTTAACAATCAAGATTACGTAAAAGTTTAGCCAACGCAATAAAAGACCAGACCACCAACTAAAAAACCATATCTAACCAACAAAATTACGTGGATACTAAGGGCATGTTTGGATTCAGTTCCAGTTTCATTTTCACTTTCATTTTCAATTTTTAGTTTTAGGAATTTGTAAAAGAAAACTGAAAATGAAAATTAAAACTGAAACTGAAACTGGAATTTGTATTTCAGAATTTTCAGTATTTTGTTCACAAAATCTGAAAATTGAAAAACTGAAAATGAAAACTGAAAACGGAAATCAAAACCACAGGCCTAAACAATCTCGATTTCTCAACTATTCAATCTTTAAAGCCACACAAGTCTCTCTCTTTCAAAATATCTGTCATTTTTTATCAAATAGATATTAAGAAGGAGAATTAATGATATTGGTAATGGAGTAAAATATAGTAAATGAACTAATATATCCTTAAATATTAATTAATACAGCACAATGTTCAAGATTAATATTAGATGGAATGCTTTGAAAATGTAAAATTAATTAGGGATAATATTGGAAGAACAAAATTAATACTTTATTGAATATGAAATTGAAAGATATTTTGAAATATGAAATTGTCTGAAAGTGGACAGATATTCTGAAAGGAATGAAGTACTTGATTGTCTATCTAATATTTATTTTCCACATCCTAAAGCTCCAATTACAAGTATATTTATAACAATGTTGGCATGGTTTGAGTAATATAAATAAAGTTATAAGTATAAACTTTATTACTTTTAAAATTAACAAAAAGGTCATATTCACTCCATACTAGGCATCCAATAGTTCAAAGTATTCAATTCAAAATTGATTTTAAAGTTAAATGCATTTTAACCCCCTGAATTTTAGGTCATTATGTGCATTTACACCTTGACTTTTCAAAACATACATCGCGATATCTTAACTTTTCAAAAAGTGCAAAAACCCCTTACTTTCCGAATAGTGCAAAACTTTAAGTATAACAATCTGATTGCATACAATAAAAAAATTAGGAGGTTTAATGCACATGAAAATTCACAAACAAGGTATTCGAGTTATACAAATTAGAAATATCTTGGGTTTAAATGAACATAAATCAAACATTCACCAATTACCAAAATTATATTGATGAGTGTTTTGCATTGTTTGAAAATTCAAGATATCGCGATACACATTTTGAAAAGTTAGGGTATAAACTACATATAACTTAAAGCTCATGGAATAAAATGTATTTTATCCTTGACTTTAAGGGAAAACTTGTACAAATTAAGCACAAAAGAGACCAAAAAAAATTATTTTTCACCACTTATCATCATTCCTCTTTCAAAAATCAAAATCTTACTAAAATTGTTGCTATTTGGCAGTGCATCCTTGACCCCTGCATAACAAAGCACCTATGGAACCAACCAAACCTTTTAATAGCCTGGGTTTAAACTTGCAATGGTAATCTTTCATACAATAACATGCTGAAAATCATAATATAATAAGTACCAGCTGGAGAACCCTCCTTTATTTTTGGTCGAAGAGAACCCTCCTATGGCCTATGTACCTATACCAAGATATTCATTGCTGGATTCGGATGTAAATTCAGCTAGATCGGGCCCATTGAACGAGCTATAATTATTTTGGTTGAACATAAAATCCAGCGTACATACTACAGAGATAACACACGTGGCAGATAGATAATCACTAATTTTCCGATAAAGCAGAGAATCAATAACTTGAGAAATTATATCAGTAATTCACTTTAAATCAAAATATCGAAATTGCAGCTTCCCATGTGAAGGACTAATGAGTATCATAACTCATAAGCGAGAACCATTTAGATTAGCCTCCATGCTTAATTAGCAATGTTCAATAATGCTGCATACACACACATTACTTTACATCTATACACTTTTTTTGGGGGCTTTAAACTGCATCCATTACATTTATCCCATTTTTTCTGTACATTTGCATTCTAATTGTACTGTGTACCCTGATGTGAGAAATGTATATATATATATATATATATATATATATATATGCTACATGCTGATCCTAAAAGTCAAGTGTAATCCCTTAAATCAGCAAGCAATCTCTTAATCAATCTATTGTCAGCTGTCACGTATATTATATTTCCATTTACTCCTATTTATATTCCTTAAGATCTGATTGCCAATTACAACAACCTGTACTTGCTACAATTTTTAGGTACCAAAATGTGACAGCTGCTATTAACCTTTTGTTTTTTCCCTTAGAAAATTTTACTCACGTGATTTTAAGTTAGAGATCACTGATAATTTTGTAGAAGTCTTTCTAAAGTGGTAAAGGTTAAGATTCAAATTCTTAATATTATGAATAAAGTTTATCTAAAGTTACATTCTAATTCCACTTTCATCAACCAGCCTGGGCAAAGCAACTATTAGTCTTGTGCTTTACATCGCATATTTGAATCATGCATGAATTATAAAATATACTTTCATCCATGATTTATGGTTTAAAATTTTGTTCATGCATAGTTAAATTACAATTTTGTCGAAAGTATTGATTGTGGATATAATCACAATTGTAAAAACCAACGTGAATTAATCAGTTGGACTATGAAATGAGTCTAATGAGATTGCTATACATTCACATGTAAAGTAAATCTCCTTACAAGCTAATGCACACTTCCTCATAATAACTTATCTACTACATATAAGCATTAGCTTGTAAGGAATGCACCTTAACATATAAGTTATTCACAAAATGCTTATAAGTTTTATGTTATGTTAGTAAGTGGTTCAATCTCTAATATGAACACTTACTTTGCATGTGAATGCACACTTGAAAGTGTCCTAAAACATTTTTGACTATATTATTACTCCTTTGTGAGAAAATTTATTGGTTCCAGAAAATGATTTTTACTTGTTGGTGATAAGAAGAGACATAAAATTCAAAATTCTAGGACTGTTACACTTAGAAAATGCATTAGGGAACTATTTACAATGCATTTGACTAGTTGGAATGACTTGTACATATATATTACTTTAGCTAGTTAGTAAGACATTTTGGCTGATAAGTTATTCACAAAATACTGGTAAATTTGTTAATATGTTGGTAAGCAGTTCAATTTTTTATATGGAGATTTACTTTACATGTGAATATATAATAATTCCATATGAAAGTGTACTGAAACATTTATTTTGTATTTTTTATTTTGATTGTTGCACTCCTTGGGCTCTGTGGATAACAAAGTAAAAAGTTAGGGAGTGTAGTATTTAATTATCCACCCATTTGTGTGTTCTATCTTTTTCTTTTCTCTTGTTTTCTCTCTTGAACTGAGGAACAGGTTTGGGACGGTGTAGTAGTTATTTTCATTACAGGTATTTAGTTTGGTTTCATGTAGATCCCATTTAGGAATTGAGTCCCATATCTACAGAGGGAAGAAAAATGAAGTAATTAATGAAGGATGGAAAAATTACATAACAAATCAGTAACACCATATGAGGATGAAATCACAACATTATCTTTCTAAATATCTTCTCGAAAACAGGTTCTAATTAAATTTTCAAGTGGTGTCTATAAAAGGAAAAGGTTGATCACATAGAAAACAAATAAAAATATTTAGACGACTTAGGAAAAAACAATAAATAACATTTTGCTTACACACCCTGGTTTTATCACATATGACAAACAACAATGTTGTTTTGGGTGGACTACATCTCATCAAAGACCTGAAAGCATAAACTAGCATGTGATATATATATATATATATATATATATATATATATATATATATATATATATGAATTTTTGAAGTTCAAGCTAACTGCTTGTAGTCACTAGGCCAACAAAAAAGATACCTGAAAGACAATTTTCAAGAGCAGCTTGCTCACAGCCAATCTCATGACATCACCTTTACAAGCAATTAAGACAGAAAAAATTAGTCGTAGAAAGAAGATTCAATGGGAAAAACTTATAAACAAGAAGTATAGGTAGCTACCCGAAGTTTAAGCGCATGAGAGGGACAGTGCAGCTATATTAGCACATGAGAAGGGCTGTAGTAGCGCATGAGAGGGGAGGGGGGGGTTGAGAAGGGGGTTGTGGCCAGTTTCAGAGAGAGAGAGAGAGAGAGAATTATAAAAAGTGAAATATTTTATTTTCATATCTCACTTCACTCTTTCATAAAAATGAAATATTCTATGACTATTCTATTTCTTTAATAGTAGGGATATGATTGACCAAAAATTTCATATACTTTAGGGACTTAATTAAAAAAAATTAAACTATACCAACTTAGTTAATAATTGAGTGAAAGACCAATAGAATAATTAAATCTATTTAAAATTGTTGTTGTTTTGATTTTTTAATTAATTTTAAAACAATTATATTTTTTAATATATTTCAAGGTATCAGTAACTAATTTATACCTATTAATTTATTCATATATTTATTGGAGAGAATTAGTGGGAGTAACTACGATAACTTAATGAAAAAGAAAATGTAGAATAAGTGACAAATGGTATTTTAGTCTTTTAATTTTATTTTTAAAAGATCAATGTCATTCAATTATTATTTTAATATACGTGTAACATTCAAAATCAAATTTTTTTTTAGTAAACACCCATATTAGTCTCTAGCAATTTTATTGATGGACAAATTAGTCCCTAACAAAAAATATTAGTGTTGAAATTTCTCATAATTGTAAAAATAGGACACTATATGTCCTTAACAATTTTATTGATGGATAAATTGGTTTCTGACAAAAAATATTAGTGTTAAAGTCCCTCATATTTGTAAAAATAGGGCACTATAAATCCTTGACATTTTGTTTTGATGAACAAATTAATCCCTAACAAAAAAATATTAATGTTGATGTCTCTAACAATTGCAAAAATAGGGTCCTATTGTGTTGTTTTGTAATATGTAATCATTGTGCTCTTTTAGAGAAATGATTATGAATTTATGATATTAGTATCATAGTACCTTAGAATAAGGTAGTGATAAAATATAAGGAATTCAATTGTAAATCATATTCCTTTCTAAGAACGATAAGCTATGAGCGAGTGTTTCTTTCTTGATAATGGGTACAGTAAAATATTGAAACGTTTGGGAGATGAATTTGTAAAAAAATGAAATAAAAAATAAAATGGTGTATTTTAGTTAGATTAAGATTAATGAGTGTCAATGAATCAATAATAAAATTCACGTTTGGATTTAAAATTTGCCAAGTAAGTTAGGGACCTATATGTCATATTTTTACAATTAGAGATATTTCAACACTAATTTTTTATTGTCAAGGTCAATTTGTCCATCAATAAAATTGTTGACCTATAGTGTCCTATTTTATAATTATAAAGGATTTTAATATTAATATTTTTTTATTAACATTAATTTATTTATCAATAAAATTATAAGAGACTAATTTGAATATTTATTTATTTATTTTTAATGGAGGAAGAGAGTAAGATGTTCCCTTACTTTTGGGCTGATTAGAATTTAGAAGCTTATCTTGAAGGGCAAATTAGTAAGCTAAAGATTATCCTTTCTTTTTTCCTTTTTGGGTAACAGATAAAATAGCACATAGCTAGTGTGAAAGAAAAAAAAAAAAAATCAATGTTAGATGATAAAAAATACGGGGAATTTTTTTTATAATGATGTTTGGGTATGTGAATTGGTATTGAGATATGGGGAGATTTGTACTCATAAATTACTGCATAGCATTTTGTGATAAAATATAGGGATTTAAAATCGCTACAAATCACTATAAAGGAGATTATCACTACAAATCGCTATGTAATGCCTAAAACTAAAATAAAATATTATTTTATCACACAAATCACTATATAGTGATTTATGTATAAAAAATATTAATTTTTTAATCCCTATTATATACAAACACTACATAATAATTTATATTCAAAAATCCCATATTACCTATAAATTTTATAAATTTCAATATTACTATTACCTTAAACTTATATTCAAAACAATGGCCCAATGAAATACACCGTAACTAGTGTATCTTTAGAGGTTCTAATAATTGGATGTTAAGAATACGTAAGTCTATACACGTCACGCAATGAATAAGACGTTGTTGAATAATGGACTGGCTAGATAATTGAAATATATTAAAAGAAAAGTAATAGGAAATTTGACTTGAACAAGCATTGGAAGCCCCACATGTTTTTCAAAAGACAAATAGACGAGTATAAAGTATTAGATTTTAATAATGCGATGATATGAGGTATAACTACTCGGATATACTGCTAAAGTGCGAATAGTCCTCATCAAAAAGGTTACCGCCAATTGGATAGCGACGTGTGTGTTTAGATCTGTTCATATAATTGGCACAATTTCTTAATAAACGCCCCAAATTAGTTCATAATCATATACGAACCTATTGCTAGTTACGCTTCGTCAAGTACTAATGAAGCCGAAATTTTTAGTTTAGTAGTGTATGCAGTTATCATCATTCTTATAAAATATTATTTTAACATCTAAAAATTAATATATATTAAAACACTTATTTTTAACATTGAATATAATAATAATCTCTATTCATTCTATCCATTCTATTATATTCAATGATTAAAAATAGGTTAAGTACACACACATTTTAATTCTTATTTGGCCAGAGGAGAACACAAGATATACGTGTTCTCTTCATAAAAGTTTCCATTAACGTAAAGGGTTTAAATTACTTATGACCGTAATTAATTCTGTACGTATACGTTTGTTCTGTTTTGATAGTGAAGGGTTAAGATTTTCTTTTAAAAAAACTACCAATTTGATCTATCAAATATACATCTGTCATCAATTTAAAATGAAATATTTTCTATTCTTAAAAGATGTACATGACATTAATTTAGTTCTTTAAAGATTTTTGACATCAGTTTAATCATACTAAAATATACATGTAACATCACTTTAATTTTTTGAAAGATATGTGGCATAAAATAAGTTTATTAATTTATTGAAAAGAGGATTAATAGATGTCACATGTATCTTAATAATTCTTACTAATTGATTCAAATTTGACAATAATTTACTTTCGATTTGATACACTTAATTTTATGTTTATGTTGATGTGTTTAATTTTAACAATAACTATTGATAAAATTCTTATATGACAATAATTTAATATGTAAATTGATTTTAAATATGCATTGTTAGTGTATTTTAAATTTTTATAGACACAAGTTTCGAGGTTTGCAATACAATGGAGAAGATTAAAAAAGAAAACAACACAAAGTTGGCAAGAATGAGAAGAAGAATTCTACCGACAAACAAAGGAAGAAGGATTATTTTTGGTAAGTAGGATTCTACTGACAAACAAAGGAGAAGGATTGATCAACCTGAAAACAGAACAGAACCAAGAAGAATTTGGTTTTCATGATCAATATTTTAATTTATTGGTTATGAATGGTAGTAAGTAAAAAAATAACTAAAAATATTAATATTGTAAACAAACTTTCTCTTTGTTTCGCATTGGTTTCAAGTTGATCAATATTTCTCCTCTTGTTTATTAGTAGAATTCTTATTCTCACCCTCGCTAATTTTGTGTCAATTTTTTATTCTCCTCCATTGTAATACAAATAGAGGATTCGTGTTTCAAGTATAAAAGTACGCTAAAAATATACATCGAAATCAATTTAAATATTAAATTATTGTCATATTATAATCCATTAGCAATAATTATTGTTAAAATTAAATATATCAAATCAAACATAAACGTAAAATTAAGTGTATCAAATAAAAAATAAATTATGAGTAAACATCCAAATTGGTTCCTAATAATTTTTTTATGGACAAATTAATCCTAAGTAAACACCCAAATTCCCCTTACAATTATAAAAATAGATACTATAGTCCTCTACCCTTCAAAGCCTAGAAAGATAGAGATAAAAAAGCTCGACTGGAAGAAAGTGGAGCCATTTGAGAGGAAATAGAGCTCTGAGAGAAGACTTAGCTGGATAACAGGGGGCCGGCTCCGCCATATGCCTATCAGTCTCAACCACTTGTCAATCCAAGCTCTGCCTAATCCTCGAACTCTATTTTCTCTTAGATGAGCTGCACATTTTCCTAGTTCAGCTTTTTCAGCTCTCCCTTTAGGATTTACCTACCTTAGGAACCTATAATGTCCTATTTTAACAATTGTGATGGACTACTTTTGGTATTTACAATTGTTAGGAATTAATTTATCCATCAACGAAATTATCATGGACCAATTTAGATGTTTACTCATAAATTATTGTCATATTAAAATTAGTTAGCAATCTATCCAAAAAAAAAAAATTCTTACCAATAATTATTAACTTTAGAATCCTTAATTTAAAATCTCAATGTCATAATTTGAATATGATCATTTTAATTCTTTTTAAATGGCTAATTTTTTTTAGATTTGTTATGTATCTTTTAAGTAGATAAATAGTTTCTTTATACAAAACAGTATGTAATTTTCATAATAATTTTAAAAATATTTTTTAAAATAAATTAAATATTTATGTAAATGAATAAGAGTTTAAGCAAATATAAAATAATTCATGTGTCAATTCCTCATTTCTCCATTTTCACGCCTAAAATTTCAACTATCTCTATTGACGAATCATATTGTTTTCATTTTTATTTTAAATCTTAAATAACATTCTCTCTTCATTTTCAACAATTGATTTCTAATAATTACCATATAAGCTCAAAAAAATAATATTTTAAATTTTTCTCTCAAATCTTAAATCTCAATCTTAATTACAATTTCAATCTTCAAAATTAATATGTAATTCAATTTTTAAAAATGTTGATTGATTATTAATTTTTATTAGGTTTGAAATTATTAAAGATTAAGTTTATGATGTTGATTGATTGTAATGGAAATCACTCTAATATAATGGAATTGCAATTACAATTATAATTTTGAAAAGCCTTCTCCTTCTACACATCCTACAAGCTTTCATTGCTTTTTCATTAGTTCTTTCGAAAATACATCTTTCAATTTTCCTTTTTTGTAGTTTTGAGATAAAAGTAATCATCCGTTTAAGATAAAAGTAATATCTATCAATTTTAACCAAATATAAAATAAAAATTCTCTAATCAATAATGAATAAATCAAATAATGAATAACAAATATTTCATAGTTGGAAATATATTAGACTTCAAATCAAATAAAATTATAAAAAATTAATTGAAATAATACACAAATCTTTCACTTATATCAATTTGTTATTATCATTTTATTAGATATTAGTTTTTGGATATTATCCTTAATTGATATCAATTCAATCTGATATATTTTCTAATTTCATATCGGAGATATTCTAATTTGACATTATTTTTGTATTGTAGTTAATTTATTTCTATTTAAAATTTAATTTGACATCAGTTCAAAAGTTTCCTATTCAAAATTAATTAAATAATGATTTTAAATCAATTAAATAATAATTGTGATTTATTTTTATATTGATTGTATCAAGGTAAATAACATTAAACACCCATAAGGTTTGGAATTATTACACTTCACCCAATTCTTCTACAAATATGACACTCCACCTCATTCTATTATTAAACTTGTAACTCCCTAGTACTCATTTTTATGGGCTTGAGTCACATAAAAATTAATACCAAGGAATCACACTCTATTTCATGAGCTTTTTAATATTAGACATAAATATTGCTAAAAATTCTAACAAAAATTCGGCATGGTAACGACGTAGGTACCATGCCTCCTGTAAGATAGAAAATTATAAACAAAATAACTAGTTATCCATAGCTCAACCTATTGTTCAAAATACAACATTCTAGTATCTCACATATCATCATCATAAGGCACATAGTGCCACTCAATCCATAACATAAAACGTAATAATGTAGTATCAGAAGATATGCAACCTTTTGTGTCAAAATAGCAAAGAATATATTAAGTTATGGCCTCAGGCCACAAAATACAAACGTAGAAGGAATAAGGGGTCTCATAACCCAAATACAAAAGAAAAATCCAAGTATCAAACTCCAAAATAACAAATGACATATAATTCCATAAGCATAAGGCAAAATAACTCAAAGATTTCGAAATATCAAATGAGATCAAGTGATATAACGCAATCTCCAAACAAAGCAAAAGCAACAGTATTCCAACAGCTAAGTTTTTGCATCAGGGTCTACCTTGATAGATGATATGGAAAAAGGAAAAGCGGTGAGAAATCAATTGAAATCTCAGAAGGGCATATACAATTAATGTGACATCATAATCATCTCTAGTATACCTTGATTTCGTTTGAAATCATTAATATACAATCATGAGATTCTATTTTAGGATTTTGCAACCGTTCTTTACCAAGGTAGAGGTGTCTTTTAGCATAGTCTTGGCATGAGATGTATATGCATGCATGAAAGAACTTTACTACTATAATTAAAGAGACATGCATGCATAGAACAAGGCGAGGCTTATTCATCAAATGTCGCAAGCATGCATAATAGCTATCCTAATGCGAGACATTAAAAGCATCATAGATAAGGTCTTTTCTTTGGTCCTATCTACCTCGTAACCTTCGTGTTTCTATATGTTCCTATTGACCTCACGTCTTTCCTCTTGTTTGATCTTGATTTGGATACTTTAAAAGCTATGAGCTCATGTTTAACCAGTTGTCACTAGTTTCTTAATGTGAATCGATACTAAAACCCTCATGTGCACTTATAAAGAAAATTAACGCCCAATCGTCACTGGTCCTCAAAATGATTCAATGTTGGCATCCTCTTTGTCGACATAAGTCGACCCTTAATCTTTATGTTTTAATTCTGATTCCTTATTCCTTAGTTTTTCCTATTTTCCTTCTTTCCTCAAGGTCATTCTTTTCCTCATGAGCAATGCAAGCATAAATATTAGTAACCAATTATTCATTATGCCAAGACTAAAATGTCACCATATGATAAATCAAAACTCGTCCAAACTTCACTTTTTCACTTCCGACAAAAAGAATATTGTCTTAACTAGAGCTTCATTACTCAAGAATTATAAATTCACAAAAGAAAACACAACCTAAACCAACTTGGTTTTATTTAGACATTTAATCAAACAAATAGCATGTATAATAAGTAATTTTCGTGCATGAGATTGCTCTCCATCCAAAACACCACCAAAAGTCATATTTCTAAGTTTTTATGCATTAAAAACAAGGGATTGCATATATATATAGATCAAATACTTAATTTTCATAAAAATTCAACCAAAAGCATCACAAAAACATGGTAAAATGGACTTATCCTACACATAACCAAATTTACATGTTTATGCATGTAACTTCCAGGATTACCTTATTAACATAGATTTATACTTTTGTAAACATTAGTTTTGTATCAAACTAACTACCCATTCAAAAAATATGCAAAAGCTTAACCCCAAACAACATTTACTTTCATTTAGGAGTTTTATCAAACACATGACATGCATATTTACTCAATTTTCGTGCATCATACTTCATATCTCCAAACACCCCACTTAAAACTATATTTTCAAGCTCTTATGCATAAAAAATAAAGGTATATATATATATATATATATCCAACATTCAAATTTCCTCATAATCCCACCAAAAACTTCACAAAAGCATGGTGTAAAGTGGCTCTCAATTACCAAATCGAGAATGCTTCATGGGGAGGGGAAAACAAGTATTATTTTTCAACAACATTCTAACATTCATAACAAACACAAATATTAGGGCTCTAAAATTTGACAAAACAAAAAAAAAGAAAACATAAAAACCCTACCAACTATGAAGAATGGAGAAGAGTAAGCATAAAACTCCCACAAGTTGAATGGAGGATAAAATCTTCTCCTCTTAGCTCCAAAATGGCCGCGAATTAAGGGGTTCAATAAGGAAATGAGGTGAGCTTTTGAGATGTGAAAATGGAGAGGTGGTGTGGTGTTTGTTAAGGAAATGATGGATAGGTTTGAATCTTGGAAGAGATGGAGTGATGAGGTTGGGGATTGGATAATAGAAATGGAAGAAAGTAAAGAAAAGGTGGAGAGGAAGAGAGAGTTGTTTGAAGAATCAAAAAAGAAAAGACATGTAATGGGAGAGGAGGGAAAACGTGAATAAGAAGGGGGGATGGTTTTGGGCCTTCTTTTTGTTTTTTTGTAAGAGTAGGTGTGTGAGAAGAGTAATTTGACAATTAGGTGTGTGTAAGTGATGATAGTTTTGGATTTTACACACATAGAAAAACACTAAAATAAACATCAAACACCCATTAAAATATTATTTTTAGACACCTCTAATTCCAAACAAAGATTATTTAATTCATCCATTTTGTAGTTTAAATTTCAAAAGGAAACACATGGAGGGAAATCAATTTTATCTTAGATGCTAAATTAATTATGAATGAATAATTATCCATCAGCTAACCAAAGTAATTAGTGCATAGAAATTGAGGCATTACAAAACTCATTTGTTTTTTTTTTAATTCACTAAACTCATATTTTCCTTAGTGTGTGTGTATACATATATATTAATAAAAATTACAAAATAAGTCTAAAAAATTACTATTTGATGAAACACTACGAATTCAAATTTTAAAAAATAATAATTTCATAGTTTAAAAAATAAAATCATGTTTTTAACTTTTTCTTTCAAAGTATATAAGACTACTTTAACAATAATATTGAGTAAGATTTATAATTAAATTAATGTTATTTCATACAATAAGTTAATATTTAATAATTTTATATACTTTGAAAGCAAAAGTTAATAATCTTATATTAAGGGTGTTTAGTGATTATATCAGAGTTCAAAAAATAAAATCATATTTTTAACTTTTTCTTTCAATGTATATAAAATTAATTTAATAATATTAAGTATAATTTATAATTAAATGAATATTATTGTATACAGTAAGTTAATATTTTAATATCAAATAGAATGCTATTTTTAGCAAATTTTGTTTGCAACATTAAGGATTCCAATATTCACAACCTAAAATTACATTAGCAATTTCTCAATTCGAAATAAGAAATGAAGAACTTATAGAATTAATAGCTTTTTTAAAAATAAGTCACACAAACAAATTTTACTTATACCAAAAGTGTGAAATAATTTCAAAAGTTATTGCTAGAAGAGCAAATTTATTATTTTACTAAAACATGTACACTAATCAAAATATTGATGACTATAACTATTAAATAGATGTAAACTAAAATTTTAATATTAAATATTAACTTATTGAATGGAATATAATAATATTTATTTAATTATAAATCTTACTCAATATTATTATTAAAGTGGTCTTATATAAATATATTTTGAAAGAAAAAGTTAAAACATGATTTTATTTTTTAATTCATAAATTATTATATTTTTAAAATTTGAAGTTGTGGTATTTTATCAAGTAATAAATTTTTAGATTTATTTTATAATTTTTATTATATGCATAAAGAAAAATATGAGTTTAATGATATAAAAAAATAGGTTTAATAACAAAAATGAGTGGAGTGTCATAATTTTAGAAGAATGGAGTAAAGTGCAATAACTCTAGATCATAAGAATGTTTAGTATTATATACCTATTGTATTATTTCAAATAATTAATATAATTTTATATAAATATTTAATTTGTTTTGAAAAATATATTTTTAAATTATTATAAAGGCATGATTTCATATTGATTTGTATAAATTTTTAAAAATTACTAGTTTATTACCTGTGCAATATACAAGATAATTAATAGTAAAAAAGGTATAATGAATATCAAATCCATTTATTTATAGTTAAGAAAATTATACTCCATGCATATATATGTTGTAAAAAAAATTATTGGATTTATTTGAATAATTATACTAATCCTTATAAAATACAATGTGTCACGAACCCAAAAATCGTGACCCGCATATAAGAGATATTATCCTTTATAGAAGCCTTCTGAAATTAATTCCATGCAATCATACGTGGTAAATTATTAAATTAATGCTCATAATAAATTATAAAAATAAATAAATAATTCCTCAAAACTTCTTGAAAACTTTATTCATAAAATACATAAAATATTTAATTTTTCCAAATCGTTCCAAAATTCATAACTGAAATAAACAATATTAAATTATGCTCCTAGAAGAAAATTACATAACATATCATTATGACAAAATAACATAGCTTTTAAAATAACCATGCATGCTAAATGATGTCCAAGGACACGCCCATACTATTGGAGCATTCTATTTTAACATGATCCTAATTAAAACTTCACTACAAAGTGAAGTTCACCGTTAAGAGACTGAAGCTATCCGAGTCTAGGTTTCACAAAAAAAAACAAAATACATAATATATACATATGGCTGATATAAAACATATTTTTTATTTAAATACATATAAATGTATTGAAATAATCATTTAACTGAAATTATGACAATAATTAGTAGAGAAATAGGAGATGTTATGTACATAAATATCTAGCTGATAGTTGAATATGAGCCAATGGCTAATCTAATGGGCACCTAACTAGGTTCTATAAATAGACACCTCACTAGGTTCCTTATTGTGGGTGAGCTAGTCCTTAGTGGATCACTTGGTATAAGATTAACGATTAATCTTGCTTAACTCGATATGTTTTTCACTAATTACTAAAAAAAAAATAACTTGCAATTAAACTAAATAAATCTGAAAGCTTGAAATTATATAATTCTAATAATCTAACTTTAGCATAACTGAGGTTCTAAATCATACCCAAGGGATCACCAACTAAACATAGTGATTTTAGAAGCTAACAAAGTATGTATCTGACAATTGTTATGAATCATATTTTGTTCAACACTTTCAATTAATCATAGGTGATGTTCTAAAATCTTTGGATGAAATCCATAGTCTGAAAATATGGTAATCGATTTCTGCTAAATATTAAACTGAAATCTCATAATTTCATAAACTGAGAAAAATATATTCTATAACATGCAATATATCAAATATGGTCCCATGAGCTTTTTAAAATAAGGTTTTCATGATAATTGAGAAAAACAATAATTTTTCTGAAAATTAACATAATTCATAGAAGCATATAATTGGCATAAGTCATTCTAGAATTTCATAAACAATTTATATGATGCTATGAAAATACTAATAGTGATCAAAACTATGGCCATGAGCTTAAACCACTCATTATTTGTTACCTAGTGCCTACACAATATTGGGGAATTGGAATAGCACTTTCAACTGCCATGGAATTATAAACAAGAATCGGAATGATTTGGATTTTAATGAGAAGAGAAATTGTACTGCAATAGCCTAAAGTTTGGCTAAACTCATAACCATATAAGGATAAGGGTGAGAGCATTTACCGGAAGAGATTAATTGAAAGAGGGTTGAAAGAAATTGCGTCTTTCTTTCTAAAAAAAATCCTTGAGCGGCTAAGATTTTTAGGAAAATATTTAGGAAATTATAATGTACCAAATATATACTAGGAGACAAAAGAAAAAAAATGAAACTGCAAAACTCTATTGCATGCCGTGTTGAACCATTGGGTTTTCAAATATATATATATATATATATATATATATATATATATATATATATATAATATATAATAATAATAATAATAATAATAATAATAATAATAATATATAGTAGAGGTGCATCAACGTAGCTGTATTAGCGTGAATAATAATAATAATAATAAAACTAGCAGTAATAATAGTATTAGTAATAATAATTCACAAATCAATAAATTTTATACTTACTTTAATCATTGATAGCTTATGTAATATCTAATAATTCTCTATAATATGTAATAAATCATATTCATAATACATATTAAATATAAATATTATCTAATATTTTCAAATAAATATCATTATAATTCATCGATAAATAGAAAATATTTTCCAACAAAATATATAATATATAATGCTGATACAAATGTAAATATCAACGGTACTTATAAACTTATTAGATCTAATAGATTTGATAAGATAATATTTTCAAAGTTTTGAAAAAAAATCAATCATGATATCACAAACTGAATATTAGATTGCACAAAAAGAATAAATATCAAATTCAAATAATAATTGAATATTAGCATATAAAATATTCATGTACAAAATTCATTATAAATTTATAATTAATTTATTATCTCCTTTTGGGAACTATATATATATATATATATATATATATATATATATATATATATATATATATATATATATAAGGCATTTGATCCAATACATCCATGGTTTAGACTTGACCTTCTTAATGACATATATTTTCTGGGTATTACACAATGCTAAATAAATAATTAGAAAAAATGGAGTACTATAGTAAATAAATAATTTATCCAATATCATTTATGTGGCATACGTATTATGAAAGAAAGAGATTCATAATTAATGATCAACTTTATAGTGATAGTCTGTTGTAATATCATAACATCTTATATTAATGATTTGCAAAATATCAACATATTTATATATTAGTTAATCATATATGCTAGCATGATTTTAATACATCTTAGATGTAGATAAGAATATATGAATATCAGAGTCAAACATACCATTGTATTTGAATTAACATTCCCAAATATTTCTCTATATATTACATTCATGGAGCAATTTTTCTTTTTTTGGTAAGATTCATGGAGCAATTTTCACCCATGTCGTCATCATAATTCTCCAAGAAAATTCTTAAGCCCTACTTATTTTTTTAGTCTCAAAAGAGCCATATATAGTTCACCTTGAGTAAATATTGATTTTGGAACATATAATCCAACTATGAATAATGTTTGTCCTTAAGACTTGTTAATTATCATACAAAAGAAACTATTTTAGGGACTGTCTATGCTAGAACTTAATGGAAGAGTGTCGTTATTTAGAACCTTGTTCATTTTTTGTATCAAAACAAACCATTAGACTGATCTATATTTCTTAACAATATGACTGGAACCATTTCCTTCAATGACAACTTATTAGGTGTTAGTTTAGAACAATTTATTCCATTTAATATCTTTGGTAGAAAAGCATCTAATTCAAACTCCATGTTACCTTCCTCTATGAATATTGAATCGGAACTTAGATAATTTTTTTCCTCCCCTAGAAGCGTAGACATGATGTGGTTGTTGACTCCTCCAACTATTTACAAGGTAGGTCCAAAAATTGTCCTTTTCTTGAAGTAGTTAACATTTGTTAAATCTTTCAAAATATAAATCTATCAAGTCATCAAAATCATCAATCAAGAATATCACCTAGAACTTTAACTCCGGCTCCACGATATGTTGAATCCCCAGTAAAATCATCTCCTATTTCCAATAACCCATTTGCTAAAATTCTTTATCTCTATATTACCTATTCTAGGAGCACCATTTGTTAGCCTTACATGCCTTATAAGCTTAAAAACTTTGTGAAATGGCCATAAATATGATGAGTTGATAGAAGCTCTACAATATCTTGTTTTGAAACCTTAGGGATAATCTATAGAATTTGTCTGAAATCTACACCCAATATTACTACTTTTCCATCAAATGGTAGGTCAGAATTATATGAGGAAGAAATTTGGAGCACATGTTTTAAGCATTTGTCTAAGGCTTCTTAACAATACTTAGCATTTAATCAACATTGATCATGATTAATAATCAAATTGGAGGTTGAGTGAAGATTGTTAATCAAATTGAAAGTTGAGTGCAAATTGTTAATCTTGACCCGATTAATAGTCAAATTGGAAGTTGAGCGAAAATTGTTAATTAAATCTAAATCAATTATAATTAATTGTATTTATTACTATAATTGTTGTAATTGGGAGATTGACCAGAATAAAATAATTTATTTTAAATCATAATATAATTTTAAATAATAAATATAGAGATTACTATATATTTTTTAAAAAAAATCTGAATTTTTTAAATCCTATTACAAATACTAATTTTTAAAATAAATATCTAATCTAAAAAAACATAGTATATCTTATTTAACTAAAAATCAGGAATCATGATCGATAATCAAATTGTTATCAATTATAATAATAATTATTATTGGTATATTCCTTACATAAATAAGTTAGCAACAATTATTAATCAAATTGAAGTGAAATATTGAAACCAATATTATATTAATTATTATTATAGTTATTACTATTGGCATTACGTAGAAATATGTTTTTGAAAAAAATTGTTCATATCAAAATAAACAACATGAACAAACAATAGTAACAAAAAAATTGTTTATTTTGTATAAATTATAATTAACTATACTTATTATAGAATTAACATATTATCTTTTGGTCTAGCGAGAAATTCATGTATTAATATAAGTAAATATAATTGATTAAAGAAATAACATTATATTCTCTAAAAAATTGATTTAATAAAAAATTAGGAATAATTATTGTTAATATAATACACTTGGTTATATTTATCACAATTATTATAAATGACATGTTATCTAAACAAATAACCTGAAAAAAAATCAGGTTTACTTTTTCCATATCCTATATCATAGTTATTAATTTAATTGGTGATTGACTCGATCAAGCATTGGGTCACTAGTTCAACCTGGTCATTGGTCGAATTCTTGAACCGAATTTATATAAAAAAATATATATAAAAATATATAAAAGTTGAATAAAATTCAATAAAATGACAACTAATTAATAACTTGACACTCTTTAAGAGGTCTAAATATAAAAATATAAATAAATAATATAAATTTCTAAATATTGTTCACATTTCATAATCATGAATCACAATTAACAAGTTCAAAACATAATTACATAAGTAAACTCATAGAGTTTTACATCACAAACTCACAAATTATGACAATACAAACAAAGTTTTTGTGTTTTTCTATAAGTTATATTAGAATTTTTTTTAAGGTTTTAAAAAATGATATCATTTAGTAAAAAAACAAAAAAAAACTATTTAAAAAAATTACCTGGCTTTATTTTGCCAATTCCTAGTTATCCTTTTACAAAAATCCTCAAAGTTTATTCAAACACACCTGTTCTATATTGGGATTGACTAAACTATAGTTAAACCAGTTTCACTGACCATTTTTCCCTGCCATTCTAGCCAGTTTTATAACATGGTCCTATATCAAATATTATTCTTTAAGATAAAAATCTAATTTAAAAGAAAATTGGTATATCTGATCTAACAAAAAATTAGGAATTGATTGATGATAAGATTCAAACCATGTATAATCAATCAAGATATTTATTATTACTAATAATTTGCTATAAATTTCATATTAAAAATTTAAAATGATCAAATCTAAAAAATATCATTTCATATTGTCTAAAAAAATTATTTAATAAAAATTATAAATATTAATTATATTTATTACAATTGATATAAATGATACATTCTCTAAACAAATAACCTAACAAAAAAAATTCTGGTTTAATTTTTCTATATCCCATATCAAATATTATTCTTTAAAACTAATATCTAATTTAAAAGCAAATTAGTGTATGTGATTTGATCGAAAATTAGAAATCATTGTTGATAATAAAATTGAAGTCAAATATAATCAATTAATTATATTTTTTTTACTAATAATTTAACGACATTTTAAAATTCAAAAATTTAAATATGATAAAATCTAAAAGAAATAACTTATTAATTCTCTAAAAAAAGATTTAGTCGAACACTTATGAATAATCACTAGTAATAAAATATAATTAATTATATTCATTACAATTATTATTAAAGATATCTTTTTTAAACAAATAATCCAAAAACTTTGGTTTAATGTTTTCAAATCTTGTATCAAATATTATTCTTTAAATAAATATCTAATTTAAAATGAAATCAGCATATCTGATTTCACAAAAAAATTAGGAATCATGATTGATAATAAAATCAGAATCAGGTATAATCAATCAACTATATTTATTATTACTAATAATTCAATCTCAATTTCAAATTAAAAAAATTAATAACTATCAATTCTAAAAAAGATTATACCATATTGTCTAATGTTTATTTAACAAAAACTATAAACATTCATTATATTTATTATATTTGTTATAAATGATACATTCTCTAAAGAAATAACCCGAAAAAAATTCTGTTTTAATTTTTCAAGTCACATATCTAATATCATCTTTTAAAATAAATATATAATTTAAACAAATTAGTACATATGATTTTACTAAAATTAAGAATCATATTATTAATAAATCTGGAACAAAGTATAATGGATCCTATATATACATAAACATATATCGGAATGCTAACCACTCCATATTTATTTTGGACAAAAATTTTCATTTCTTCTTTTAATGAGTGAACTTGTTATTATGGGTAATTTTGTAATTTAAGCCTTATCCATACTTATTGACGCTTTGACATTTTCTCTCACCTATTAATTTTCCATTTCTTCTTTTAATAAGAGAACTTGTTATTATGTATGATTCTGTAATTTAAGCCTTATCTGTATTTTTTAATGTTTTGATATTTTATCTCTCCTATTAATTTTCCATTTCTTCTTTTAATGAGGAAACTTATTGTTATGTGTACTTATGTAATTTAAGCCTTATCCATATTTATTGATGCTTTGACATTTTCTCTCACCTACTAGTATTAGTTTTCCATTTCTTCTTTTGATGAGTAAACTTATTGCAATGGGTAATTCTGTAATTTAAGACCTATCCACATTAATTGTTGTTTTGACCTTTTCTCTCAAAAAATAAATTGTATATGGTGTTTTGATAAATGATTTACACTTATATGAGATAACGAGTAAATTTACTTGTATATAGTGTTTATAGAATCCACCTGTGAATTATGTGTTATTTTTATTTTACATGAAGATTTTGAATCTACGCAATCAAATTCTAATCCGCCAAAGGAGAATTCTGGATTAATTTTGAATCTATTTGATTGATTGTCTTTGAATCCGCCAAAGGTGAATTCTATATTGAAAAAAAATCATATTGCGTGATTTTTTTTTTGAAATACCATATTGATGTAAATACACCATCCAAATCTCATATGAAAAAAAAGACCCTTTTCTCTCACCTATTAATTTAGAAGATAATAACATTAAACACCTATATAATTTTTAGGGTAAATTACACTCACCTCCCTTTAGGTTTGTGAAAATGCAACTCACACCCTTTCTGCTTGTCAATTTTAAGTATTTATATTATATTTCATTCTCATTCACATAACACTTGTTAATAAACTTAACATATTACATTTTGTGATATTAACTATTTTTAATTAATAAAATTATAAAAATACCCTAAATTTTTATAATTTTATTAATTAAAAACAGTTAATATCACAAAATATCATTCTTTAGGTTTATTATCAGTGTTTTATGAATGAGGAGTGAAACCTAATATAAATACTTAAGTAGAAGGGGTGTATGTGTTAGGCGAATAAATAGAGGATGTGCGAGTTACATTTTCACAAACCTCAAGTAGACTTGTAATTTACTCTAATTTTTATTAAACGAGACTATTTAATAAAAAAAATATTTGATTGCACATGGGTCCACGACTTAGTGTAGACTACGTTGTATGTTTCAATTAGCTATACGAAGTTGCAAGTTTGACTTCTATCCTTATCACTTACCCTTATTATCTTTGTTTGAAAAAAATATATTCAATTGTATAAAATATCTAATATGTTGCGAGTTAAAATTTTGGTCTTAAGGGAAAAGGGTTTATAATGTAAACTTATACTACAAATCCTTTCTTCTCATCCTTTTATTTTTAAAATCCCAACTCATAAACATACTTTAAAAGAATATGAAAAAAAATAACATAGACAATATACGAACTATATATCAAAAACATTCTCAATTACATTATATGAAAATACACGGAGAAAAAACTTATAAATATCTTACATTAACAAAAAAAAGTACTCTAGAGTATTAAGACTTTGTTTTTGCTTTTTCTTCTTTCTCCTTAAACACCAAAAAAAATATTATTATTTATTTACCTTATATTATGATAATATACATGAATTAAAAAGTTATATCATGAAAATATATTCTAATATACCCTTAATATATAATCAAATAGTTAACCTTTTAACAAAATTTAAATTTAAATTTTATTAACTAGGTGTGAATGTCTTACTACATATATTATTTTTAGTGATATCTTACATATTTTTTTTTGCAAACAATTATTTCTTTTAATTTCTTGCTGCATAAAAATATTTTTTTATTAAATATTACTTGAAACAAAAATAACATTAGTGTTTAATCTTAGAACAACACTTGCATCAAGTTCCTTATATCTATTTTAACCAATTCTTAAATCAAATTGTGACAACATTTTTCTTGCAATGAATAATTTAAAAATTAAAAGTATACACTATTTTCCAAAAGTATTCACTTGTCATTATTTAATTTGAGCATTGGACATAATAAATACAAGGAGCTTGATCTAAGTTTTTCCCTTAATCTTATCTTATTGTCTTCTTAATTAATAGATGAGAGAAAATATCAAAGTAACAATTAATGTGGATAAGGATTAAATTATAAAATTACCCATAATAGCAAGTTGATTCAATTCATTAAAAGAAGAAATGAATTCTTTTGTCCATAATAAAATGTGACGCATGCTAACCTTCACATAAAGGTATAAGAGATTAACATTATCATATATATAGGATTCTACTATATTATATACAACCCCCAAATTAATCCTTCTTAAATTTTATGTTTACAAATTAGTCCCTCCATATAGGTATTAATTTGATTTTTTTTTTGTGATTTTTGATAGACTAATTTAATCTATTTTTTCTAGAAGAACCAATTTGTCTAATGTTTTGAATTGGCATTGACTTTTGAGAATATTTTATTTTTATGGGATCAATTTATCTGATACAAAATTTATAAGGACCGATTTGAGGGTTTTGCGTATGAAATTATTCTAAATCAAATTAGTCAAAGATAAATTTTGAATAATAATAATATAAAAAAAAATACTATTGCTATGAATTTTGAAAAGAAAAATATATAGGCGAAATGGTGCTATTGAGTAGAGCTTTAGGTTAAGGGGTGAGGAAGACTGGGCTTTGTTTGGCTTGTTTTCTGTGACGCGTCGAGGGCAGACATGTCAGCTAGAGGTGGCTATATGAATTTGCCCGATTTGCTTGCTCAGTCCACGATGGACCACAATTAAATGAGCTATTGAACCATCCATTCAGAAATGGATTAGGCTTTAGGGTGGCCGCCCACATAAGCCCGCAGACTAGATCCCGACTAGCCCACATAACCCTTTTTTTTCTTTCATATTTTTTTTGACTTTTTTTATACTTTATATTATATATTTATATTTATACAATATATTTTACCAAATATAAATACAAAAAATAATAAAACAAACTAACTCGCAAAGTCCATCTTTCAAGAATATAAATAAATATCATAAATGGAAACATTTCTTCACTTATGCAGGCTAGCGATTGGTCGCGAACCCGCCGGTTAGCCGTTAGGTTAATCCACGCTTATCAAAAGTCTGAGGTTGGCGACTTAAAAATTTTCCGATCCATTTCGTGTAGGTTGTGAGTTAAATGGTTAGTCACGGTTCGCCTCGCATACTTGGCTCTAGTTAGCACCCTCAATGGGTCCCACTTCATTGGGCTACGGGCAGCTAAACTCTTACCCCGTCTTCTTTGGGTAGCTACAACGCTTTCCTGAGTTTTCGATTCCATGTATAAAGAACAAAAATTTCCCCGTTTAATTTCTCAAATGAAAAACCTAAACTTTTTTTTTTGGGTACAAAACAAGAACTTAACAAAAATTAATTTTTATGCACTGATGATAATATAAAAATGTTTTATGTAATAATAGTATAAAGAATTTTATATTATCACATTTATAAAATTAGTTAAGTTGCATACTCACTAATTGAAAAGCTATACAAATAAAATAATTTGAGTGCATCAAAATTAAACTAAGTACTAGTTTGGATGATCTTTTCAAAAAAGGATATTTTTTCAATTGATCATTTTAAATAAGATCTTTTAAAAATGTAAAAGTTATGTTATATTTAGATATAATATTAATTTATGTTTAACTATAATATTAAAAGATATTTATTTATCATCAAACATCTTTCTTTATCTTATGAAAAATATTTTTTTTCAGGATATAGAAATTATAACTTCTTAATTTTTTTAAATTTTTTCTAATGATTCTACTTTTACTTAAAAATTTATCTAAATAAATTAAAAATACAAAAAAAAATCCTTTTAATAGTTTTTTATTAAAATAATAGCATCCAAACAAATACTTAAAAAAAAAACTTAACTAAGTATAACCAATACACAACAACAGCAAAAGAATGAGAGAGAGAATCGATTATTCGGAGTGTCCAATAAAATAATCATCCCATTTACATAAACATATAAAAGCATTTAATTTAATTTAATTTAATTTCCCAACATTTTGTTTGTTTGTATGTTTGTATGTTTGTCTGTTTTTACCTTTTGCAGCATTGTGTTTGTGTTGCAGTGTGGAGGGACCCCATCAACTGTGTGAGATTTCTCTGTATCTTTGAGCGGAGATTTCTGAGTTTCAGCTCATGTTTCTGTTGTGAGATCTTTTTGTGTAAAAGCTGCCACACTCACTCTCTATTTACTACCCCCAACCCCACCTCATCAATCTAGGGTTCAAGGGCTCTCTCTTTCTGTTTTTTGGTTTTATCCACCACCCACTCCTTTTCATTTGGGTACTTTGATCTGCTTCAAGTGATCTGTTTCTTTCTCCTTTTCAGTTTTAATTTCTGGGTTTACTCAGTTGCAGTGTTTTGAGCTAGTTTGGTATGTAAAGTTGTGATTTTTGAGTCCTTTTAGGGGAATTTGTCATCTGGGATTGTGGCAAATTTCAGTGGGTAGGGCATTGGTGAGGGTGGTGTTTGGAATTGTGGGGGTGGTTGTGGTTTTTGATGGTATCTGGGTTTGGTTTGTGTAGGCCTTGGTAGATATGGGTTTGGGTGGTGAGGATGGTAAGGTGGTGGAGTCTTGGGATGTGTGTAAATCAAAGGGGAGGAAGAATAAGAAGAAGAAGCAGGAAGAGGGTGGTGAGATAGTAGTGGAGGAAGAGGAGGAGGAGGTAGAGACTGGGTGTTGGGTTAGGCTTAGGTTCATTGGCAGCTGCATTTCTTCAAGATCCAAGGTTGATAGCTCAGTCAGTGGCACCAGCACTCATTATGGTAAACTCTATTTCCTTGGAAAGAGTTGATGGTTTTTTGGTCTCATGATATGCTTGGAGGTTCATTCTTTGTAGATGTGCTTGTGGTGTGTTTTTCACTGGACATGTTACTCAGGGAGGCGTGGTTTTTTGGTTTTGGTTTGTTTGTTATAGAGTTTGGTCTGATCAAGAATTCGTCCTTGTGCGCCTAGTGAAAATTACCATGCTTAATAAATGTGAAATGAATCATAAATGATATGGCAAAAAGGAAGGTATCTGATTTCTTCTTCTGTGGCTGCAAATCAAAACAATATTGAGCATGTTGAGATTTGCTTATTAATATGTAAAAATAATTGAGTTTCTTGTTGTCCTGCTTGCAGAAATTATATGAAAACATGTTCCAAACATAGGGTTACTAAGTTTTTTTCCAAAAGATTTGCTAATGTATATGTAAGCTTCATCATTAGAATGTTTCATTTAACCACGTGTGGTCTTCCAAGTTCACACAGTTGAAAACCAATGTTGTTCTGGATTTTGGATTGGCTAGGAAAACTTTAGTGCTACTTGAAAGGAAATTCTTCCTACTTATTGTTTGGAATAGCTGAATTTCATAAATGTACTAAAAGGGTAAGGTTCAAGCATTGATTTATCGAATTACTCTTGAGGTGCTTCCTATTTCCCTATGTTGTCTAGGCCTGATAATGCATGATGCCATTTTTATTGCTTGTTCTAATAATCTCTTGTCTCTCTTTGGTTTTTCTTCAGCTGAGAGTAAATCAACCAATGATACGAGTAGAGACCAACCAACAGCTCCAGTTGTCTCGTCACAACTACAAGCAATGCAGAAAGCAATTCATCCGCTTCTAAACTTGAAGAGGAGCTTAAAGTTGCTTCCAGGCTGCGAAAGTTCTCTTTCAGTGATCTTAAGTTGGCAACAAGAAATTTTCGGCCTGAAAGTCTTCTTGGTGAAGGTGGGTTTGGTTGTGTATTCAAGGGGTGGATAGAAGAAAATGGAACTGCTCCAGTGAAACCTGGCACGGGGCTTACTGTTGCTGTAAAAACCCTCAACCATGATGGGCTCCAGGGCCATAAAGAATGGCTGGTTTGTATATTTTTAATGGTTCTTGTTTCTTTCAAATATTCCTGCAGATTTACATCCTTTTTCACTTATAAATTATTGTCTGGTTCATGTTACAGGCTGAAGTAAATTTTCTTGGTGATCTAGTTCATCCAAACCTTGTTAAGCTTATAGGATACTGCATCGAAGATGATCAAAGGTTGCTAGTATATGAATTTATGCCCCGGGGAAGCCTAGAAAACCACTTATTTAGGAGTAAGTTACTATTTTCTGGCTGATTACTTTCCTCTTTTTTGTTTCCAATAATCATAGTTGAACTGTTACTGCACCTTGAAAACCCTGCTTGATGTCTCTTATGGAAATTAAATTTAAGGGCTATAGCAGAAAGGCGCTTCTTAATTCTTATTCTTACTTATATAATGTAGTACTCTAGTAATCTACCTATGTTAAGAATAATGTTTAGAAGTAATCTATATCCTCGTTATGATGTTTTATCACCAATCATACTTTTTCTATGAGTATCTCAGTTGTTTCTTGTTGGATTTAGCAGCTTTCTCTAACATGGGCAGAGCATTGACAGGAACTTGAAACTTTTGCCTTTTACTTTGTATATAGATTATATCCTTCTTTGATGTTCTCATAGAAGTTTTATCATATGTAGGATCCCTGCCTCTTCCTTGGTCCATTAGGATGAAAATTGCACTAGGAGCAGCTAGGGGCCTTGCTTTTCTTCATGAAGAGGCTGAACGACCAGTTATATATAGGGATTTTAAAACTTCCAATATATTATTAGATGCTGTAAGTACCAAAAACTGCATAAGATTACGTCATGTTTCCTTTTTTGTCAGTCTTTCTGATATCATTACCATCTCAGGACTACAATGCCAAGCTCTCAGACTTTGGACTTGCCAAAGATGGCCCAGAAGGTGATAAAACCCATGTGTCTACTCGTGTGATGGGAACATATGGTTATGCAGCACCAGAATATGTCATGACAGGTAAGTTAAGTTGGATATGGCTAGTCCAAACTGCAAGTTTTAGTTGTTGTTTATCAATAAAGTCACATTCTTACGAGGTATTTGTATCTGACCATATTTAGTTGCTATTTTATCTCTGAAGTCATTAGTTATGTTCTGGATGATCGTGAGTTCTTAGAAGTTTCCAAACAGAAATATTTTGAATGTAATTCCTTTTGGGACCATCAAGTGTTAAGATGCGTTGTTCCTGACCTCTATTGGATGATTTACTTGTTTTCCTCTTGAACCTGATAAGATCATAATTTACTGATAGTTTTGATTGGTTTGATTATTGTCGTTGCTGCATTCTCATATTAATTTTATATATCTTACAAAACTTGTGAGTTCCGATATATTCTACTGATAATTTTCAATTACATCTGTAATATCTAGTTGCTTGTTTTCTAATTTGATTCTCGTGCGGCAGGGCATCTTACATCAAGAAGTGACGTGTACAGTTTTGGAGTGGTACTACTTGAGATGTTGACCGGCAGAAGATCTATGGACAAACACCGACCCAACGGTGAACATAACCTTGTGGAATGGGCTCGACCGCATCTGGGGGAGAGGAGAAAGTTCTACAAGTTGATAGACCCTCGCCTGGAAGGCCACTTCTCCATAAAAGGAGCTCAGAAAGCCGCCCAACTGGCGGCTCACTGCCTTAGTAGAGATCCAAAAGCCAGACCCCTAATGAGCGAAGTTGTAGAAGCTCTAAAGCCTCTGCCAAACCTCAAGGACATGGCAAGCTCTTCGTATTATTTCCAGACGATGCAGGCTGACCGCTTTAGCCCTAGCCCAAATACTCGAAATGGGCGGACGCAAGGAGCATTGCTCGCTCGGAATGGGCAGAGGAGCCTTTCAATACCTCATGGTACTCATGCCTCTCCATATCACCATCAGTTCCCCCAACCATCACCAAAACCCAATGGCAAAGCATAGAGCATGCTGAAAATTTTCTCTCTTTTTTTTCCCCCTTTCTCGCCATTTCTTTTTTCCTCCAGTATAGATGTGCCTTCTGTCAAACCAATTTGAAAAGAAACATGCTGCTTTATGATGATGGCAGGTGAAGCTTATGAGAGCTACTATGTCTTATGTCAAATTGTCAACCAATATGTTTCTTCAGGTTGTTTGGGAATATTGAACATTACTAAATCCTCATCCTTACTTTATTTTATTTTTCCCATTTTCTATTGAAATGTTATCTCTTATTTCTTCAATGCTTGGCTTGTGATATCAAACGCTGCGGCTCCTTAAATTAATCACTGGCTTTGCTTTTGTTTATAGAAAGATGGGAAAGAAGCTTTGTGTCATTAATTTATGTCAGCTATTTTTTCCTATTTGATTCAGGAAATGGTTCTTTTTGTACATAAAAGCTGCAGTAAATACTTTATAGCTTCTTCTTTTAGTTAAAAATACAAATACCAAATTTTAATAGATTGATCATTGATGGCTTTTGTTCTTATCATTCTTATGACTAAGATCTTAGTGTTAGATTATAGTGCGGATAATGTTCAAGTATATGATAATAGGTTTTTTTTTTATTATCCTTTTAATGATTGATTATCTTTGGTGAAAGTATTCGTTGACGTGGTGAGCAGTGTCATCGTTGAAAGTGGTGTTATGGAACGCGTGTGAATGGCGTGCAATGTATTTTGATGTAAACATTTTATACACGTGTAGCTTTACAGCGAAATTGAAATGGTGTTATGAGCCATGATAGGGGCTTCAGTTCTAACTGAAGTTCGCATATTGTGGGTATTTGTGATCCCTCTAGAGATGATAATCATTAAGCTATGGGTATAAAGTTAAATGATGCATGAGGAATATTCTTTACTTTTGGTCAGATTTTTAAGTGTGATGGGGCTAAATAATAAATACTATTAAGAAATATCAGGATTTATAGAGGTCCAAACATGGAAATACCTCTGCTTAAAACCCCTATGTGGTACATACCAAAAAAAAAAAAACCCTATGTGGTTCGGCTAATTAAGATATTGATTATGCTAGGGCTTGAAATTTATGTGACAAAGTTAACAGTGATCAGAACTGCGAAATCATAAATTGCACTCCTCCGCCGGTTATAAATAACTGATTAGTTTTAATTTTTTTTTTATAAATAACTGTCCACTTAAAAATTTTAGACAATATTTTTTTCCAGGTATACCCTTAATTAGTGGAAGAGAGAGAATGAGTGATAAGAAATTATTAAAGAAGAGAGATAATTAGTATTGAGGGTAATATTATAAGGAGTAAATATCCTCATAATATTTTCAATTTAACATCAATTTGATCTTAATAAAATTGTTGACATCAATTTAGTTGTAATATTTTTAGTTTTGACATTAATTTAGTTTTTTTTTTGGATTTCAACTTTTTTTTAGATAAATCTAGGGTCTGAAGCGGTGACTAATCTTCTTGAGAAGAAACTTAAAGATGTGAGTTTTATCTTTGACTATGAGACTTTAGAAACATTGAATTTTAACTTTAAATAAATGATTAAATTGATGTCAAATAAAAAATATTATAACTATATTGATTTTGAAATTAAAAATATTAGGATTAAATAAATGTAAAAATTTTGTTACGATCAAATTGATTTCAAAATTAAAAGTATTAGGACTAAATTGATATAAAAAATTTATTAGGACTAAATTGATGGCAAATTAAAAATATTAGGACTAAAATGATTGTTTATTCTGTTATAAAATACATCTAATTTTTATTAACATCCAGACATTTGGAATCATTTTTGTAATTTTTACGCGTATTTAAAACTAGAAAATTATATTTCTAACTGTAGAAGGCACTATCAGAATATAGGTACACTGTATCAGTGAATTTTAATCATGTAGAAGTGACAAATTCATGTTCTAATAAATCAACGCGTTCTTTGTTTCACAAATTACTGTAACCATAATGATTCCAATAGAACTCCATGACAATCACTCGCCCCTTGTAAGACCAGGATTATGTAAAATAACGAGTAAAGCCTCAAACTTAATCTATAAAATTGTAAGTGTCGGTTCAAATGGTACCTAACATGAAAATTATCATTTTATTTTCCTGCAAAAACTTCAAATTGTTCCTGTTAAATTTTATATCAGGTAAATTGGTTATTTTAGAAAAAATATCGAATAAATTGGATCTTCCAAAAGAAAAAAATTTCCCAAAGAAGTATTATCAATTAAAAATATCACACAAACTAGTCCATTTATACATGGACCAATTGGCCATTTTTATTCTTGAAGAACTAATCTATCCTACTTTTATTTTCTAAAGGGACCAATTTTTCTAACATTTTAAATTTGGAGGGACTTCTTTGAGTATTTTTTTAGAGGGACCAATTTATTCAACACAATTTAAAAGGGTCAATTTGGGGTTTGTCATTATTTTAAATACTTTTTTAGTCAAATTAGTGTTTAATATTGTATTTTCTAAATCAAGTTAGCCTCTATATATATATATATATATATATATGAGTAGAGATTCATTTACTCTATGAGTAAGACTTGACATACTTACACCATCCAATAATTTTTTTGGCATGAAATTTTATCAATTCAACCGTTGAATTTAAAATTCATACCAATAGATCAAGTGTATAAAATTTCATATAATTTGAAAATGATCTAATAGGTTATCATTTCATTTTATTTTGAAGGATAACATATTTTTAAAATAAATAAATATCAATTAATAGATTACATAGCTATTGTTGTCCAATTTTTCTAAATTTGATGTTTGATCATCAATATAATATAACATAAATCAATATTGGATTGATTAAATTCAATATGAATGAAGAGTTATAGAACAAAATAAGTATGCAAGACTTACTATTAGAATAAACGTATATATATATATATATATATATATATATATATATATATATATTCAAATTAGTTAAATTAATCTATAACATGTTAACGTTGGAATTACAATATTAGATGTTAAGATAGTAATTTTCAAATGTAAGAGACTATTTTAGTTTATGCTTATAATTTCAGGAAACATAAGAATAAGATTGAACACGGCTTCTCCATTATCCCCATGTACCAAGCAAAACGGATAAGGCAAGCTAATGGTATAATATGCTTTAAGTGATATTCAAATCTTTATGGTGAGAAAGGAGAGTGAGGATAAAGAAATATAATGCCAAACCCCTAGTACATAACAATAAATAAATTTCTGCAAACGAAACAGTAGCCTTTTTGGCATCATAGCACATCAAAATCCAATGAACCGCCCCACTTGCCACACAAAAAAGATAGCTAGGAAATGACCGAGGTCTAATGTGACTCATAGGTAGCGTTGGTTTAACGTCCTAGAACAAGAAATATAGGAATATAGATAAAAATATAGGAATAATAAAAGTAATAGAAAAAATAAATAATAAATATGTATAGAAGTATTATTGAAAGATAGTTTTAAATTTTTATCTTGGATCATATTTTTACCGTTTCCATATTTTAAAGGTATAGAAATTTTATATTTTTCTATTTTAGGGATAGAAAATCTCTGCCTTTACCATTAAAAATTTATATATTTAATATCTCTATATTTCTTTATCTTGAAGATATAAATAAATGCTACCATACTGACAACCTTGAGTTTCATACGGAACCTTTACCTAAACCCTAATATATATATATATATATATATATATATATATACCATATATATATATATATTAAAGAAAAGTTAAATATATATATTTTTTACATTATTATTAAACAAATTCTCCATTTTACATTATCTTTGAAATATTTGGGTGAAACTCAACTATTTTTACTAATAGGGATAATATGCAATTAGATGTATAGAAATTAAACTTTATAAATGTGTTTGATTGGAGGGTAAAACAAGAAAGTTTTCATAGATAAACTATATGTATAAAATTATATATGAAGTTGATCCATAAAAATTTACTTTCAATTTTTATTCCCTAACCAAACACACCCTAAGTTTGATTGGAGGGTAAAAATAAGATAAAAATTTTTATGTATAAGGTTCATGTGTAATTTTATACTTAAAGTTCATCTATTAAAAGTTTCACCTCAATTTTACTCCTAATCAAACAAAGTCTTCTTAAAAATAAAAGAAGGGCAGAGCTATTATTACTTTACTAGTGGACAATTTTATTTGTATAAATTTTAGAATTTATTTTAATTTTTATTCATTTATTATATCTTCTTTTAAACTTAATTTTATATTTTTTCTATTGTATTCCTTAGGGACATACTTAATAGTATAAAGCCATAACTTAATAGGATAAGATCTGATAAAATTTTAACATTATATAGTTTTTGTTATAACATTGTATAGGATATTATATTTTATATTTTTTAATATGATAATTTATTTATAAATAATTATAATATTATAAATAAATGTTAAATAAAATAAAATAAATTTTTTATTAATGATTTAAATATAATTTTCAAATATTATATTCATGTAAATATTTATTAATTAAAATTTAATTTATATTAAATATTATTATTTATTTTAATATTTTATAATTATTTATTATTTCAATAAATTATATAAATATAAAATAATTATTTTATATATTTTAATATTTCTATTTTTTATTATAATAATTTAAATTTAAATTTTAAAATAAATATTAGCTCAAAATTTTATTATTGATCCTTACTTTTATATATTACATATTATTTTATTAAATATTTATTTGTTATTAACCATTTATTATTTTATTTTATTTAATATTCATTAATTATAATTACTTTTTATTTTTATTATATATAGCTAAATTGATATCATATATTATTTTCTAACAATATTTATTTATTATAAAATAATTTTATTAAGAATTATTTTTATTTTAAAAATTTCTTATTATTATTTATTTAAGAAATAAAAAAAGTAACCTTATAAGTTAAAAGCTAATTAGGTCTAATATGGTCTCTTTATGCTGTATTAAATTATACAATATTTTGACATATAAGGGGTTATAATATATAAGCTTATATAATATGTTGTCTATACCAAATAATAAATAATAATATAATATATAGTATAAACTTATACTCTCATACCTAATATAGTCATACACACCCTTAACTTTTTTTTTTAAACTTCCTTCTGTTGTCTTTAACCTGTAAATATTTTTGAAAATATAAATATAAAATTTGGAGATCACCGTTAAAGAGAGAAATCCCTTTATTAGTAATACATTTTTTTTCTTTTTTAATTTTTAGTCGTTAGTAACTTATTAGTATAGATTAGAAATAGATCGAAGGCATTTTTGGGCCTTTAAGTTTGGACTCAGCCAACAGGTCTATGTCCAGTTTGTCTTAAATTGTTTTAACCAAAATGGAGAAATTCTTGTTCGAAGAACACATATAATGCGTGTTCTATAAACATGCACAACCATTCATTTTAATTTATAAAATTTAAAAGTTATCTAAAAATCTAAAATGAATGGTTATGAATATTTGTGAAGGACGTATTAAATGCGTTTACCAATATTAAATATTTCTCCCTAAAAGGAATAATTTGGTGTCCTAAGTTCTACCTTTTATGATGGGAAGAATTTAACAAAAACAAGGTACAATAACCACTAATTAACCAGAATTTGGAACTGAATGATTTTACCGTGTACTAGAAGAGGGTGAGTGCAATTCAATAAATCAAGTCTAGATCATGTTAATTCATTTATATGAATTTTTTCTTTCTTCTTGGACCATTCAATTATATGCATTAAGAACACGAGCCTAGCTACCCCATTTTTAGCTATAGAGTGAATATCCTATTTGATCTCTCAAAACTTTAGCATCACACTATTTTGTCCTGAAAAAAGAAATTAATCTTATATTCCATCAAAATTAAAAATGATGGACACATTAGTCTCTCTATTAGTTCTCCGTTAGTGAACTTACACACACGACACAGGACTATAGTGATGTGCAATTAAAACATTGGATACAAATAAAATGACGTTGTTTTGAAACATATTACACTTATTCTGATGTATAAAATTACACAAAATGAATCACTTTATAACTTGTAATCAAATGACTCATTTTGTGAATTTCAACCACCAAATGAGTCATTTTAAACTTCATTTAATTTTAGATAGCACGCATATCACTTAACATTCTATTAACGGTCAATGTGCAAATTCATTAGTGTTTAAAGAATTAAATACACACAAAGGGATTAATATGTCCTATTATTAAAATTTTGAAGAATCACAAGTTTAGTTTTAATTTTTGAGGGGTCTAAATTGTCTTGTGAAATGTATTTTAGGGACTACATGAGGTATTTACTCTTGGCCATGTGACACATACAAGGCTTGATCATTCCTTTTGAAAAAAGAACATCTAATAGCTAGTACACACAACAAATTTCTTTTAAAATCATTCAATGCAGTTCTAATAGTAGTAACCACATTAATTGGAAGTGCATGAAATGCAAACTTGGTTTTTTTTTAGGAGATAAAATAAAAAAAATGATAAACTTTACATATGTCCTGATTTGGTGGAAACTTGAAATATGTCCCCTAAAAACTTTACCAAGATAGCGCGATTTAAATTTGATACCTAAGTCGTATAAGATCTTGCACGACTTATGCTGGACAAAAGGGGCTCACACTACATAAGTTGCACCAACCTAGCTCAATTTACCCGAAACATAAGTCGCATGAGCCTAGATCCACTTATGTTTCATGTAAATTGAGCTAGGTTAGTGTGGCTTATGCACTGTGTAAGTCTATCTAGCCTGGTGTGACTTATGTAGTGTGAGCAATGGCTAGTTAATGGCTATAATGCCAAAAACATCTATATAAGCATAAGTCGCAAAGCTCAATAAGTAGCCTAAGAAAGAGACAAGATAATAGAAGTTGCTCAAGATCGTTCAAAAAGAGTGAAAAAAAAAGAGTATAAAGGAGAGAGTCCTTTTTATGGAGCAACAAAATCTCAACCATTGTGATGATTGTGGCCACATTTCTATAAGATTGGAAGAGCTGGTAATTTTTTTATGTGCACTTGTTTAAGTTATTTTATTTTTTTGTTTTAATTTATGTTTATTTTTTAGATAATAATTTATTTTGGTTTTTTGTAGCTTTGTATTTCAGTTTTATTGTGTAATTTAGTTTAAATTTGTTCTATTTAGTTTATTTAGTGTAATTAGTTTGTTTGCGTAGTTTAGTTTAAATTCAGGATTGGTTGTTTATTAGTTTTGTCGATCTTGTATAACCTTTTCATTAAAAAATTTTTTAATGAAAATGGATGGTTAATGTCCATGATGCTCAAGTGCTGACTGTTAAGGTCAATCACTTGCAAAAGAGCCTTAGACCACTACCTACCAACTGATTTACACTTGTGCTTCCATACACTTCTTCACAAACTCAGCAAGACGAAGTAAGTAGACTTTATTATGGCTGTAATTGGAATATTATGGGTGCCTTTCATGACAACATTCATACACTTGAACAAATTGGTTGTCATATGGCCGAACCTATGACCCTCGTTGCATATTGCGTCCATTATGCATGCAACATCTTGTCAACCTATTCACCCATTTCCAGATTCTCATTGTGCAATAGACCATAATAATACTGAAAGTTTAAAGTCTTTGAGTATGCCACATTCACCAATATTCTCTTAGTATCTTTGCTTGAATCGAAGTGCAAAGTTCGAGCAAATGTGGAGAATGCAATATGTATGATAGGCCATTGCGGGTGATATACTGTCGAAGGTTACTCAAGAAAAAACACCATCCTTCCTCGTCTCTCCTTCCACCAGGGCAAATGCAACAGCAATATGTTGGAGTTACCATCTTGGGCAATACCATCAATAGTGTTCCACTATACTTGTTGTACAAATGCTTGCCATCAACTGAAAATAAATGGCTTGCAATATTTGAATGCCTTTATGCATTAAGGGAATGTCCAACACAAATGGTGGAACATCGCACAATTTTGATCAACAACATTACCTACATAGTATAGTTGAGTTAATAGATGGACTACTGGACCTGGCATAAGACTCAGACCAAGAAGCCATCTCAGGAAGCTCATTGTAGGAATCTTCCCAGTGGCCATAAATCCTACCAATTGCCTTCTATTTCGCATACCATACCTTCGTATACTTTGATTTGAATTTAAACCTTGACTCACAGCCCTTTGTAGTACTTTAATAGATACCGTTAGGTCTATTCCACCATTGACAATATACTAGCATAGATAACATCACTATCCAATTGTCGATGGCCTTGGAGGGCTGAATCAAATACATGTGTGTGGTCCATTATAGTTTTGGACTTCCCACATTTGCATTTTCTGGCAACAAGTAATATGAATACTCAAATTGCATTCGCTGCCAAACTTCACACATTTACCTTAGTATTTTATGTGGTCTAACTCATTAAATTTATACTCAGCTGACCTTTGAATGTTGTAACTCTTTATTGCAATAATTGTTTGACTACCAGCTTTATTCGTTCGTCCAAACCAACATTTCCAGGAGTGTCACTTACTTCGCCTAAGAACCATCAACACTGCTCGGATTCATTCCATCCAAATTCAGTGTTGAATAGTGACTAGGCGTTGTGGAGACTAAGATTGTGACTACGGAGGGACTGTGACATCAATTGTTGGTTTTGACTAATATCCTCTATCTCCCTTCAGATCCTTCATCACTCTCATCGTGTACAGGCCTATCAAATTTCTCTTCTTCCACATATTCCTCGTGCTCAATGAAATTTGAACAATCAAAACCCACAATAGGCTCACCTTGATCCAATGGTTGAGGAAGCTGTGCAAAGCTTGGACTTGCCACAATATCACCAACATTTTCTCTTCAACATTTAAGAGTTATTTATGGTAGGCTCATGGATTGAGGAGTAGGAGACCCCAACAACTAATTGATGGGGATTAGCATTTCCAGAGCTGCACTAACTTTCTTGTAGAGTGATGAATATCTCCATTATGCGAATCTCTGGAAATCGGGCTTAAAAAATGAATATCATACTCACATCATTATCATTGTAAATTGGAAAACTTGTATATTTGATTACGCCCTCCTATCGATATGGGCAACATTTACAGCATCTTGGTAATCTGTTTGTTATTTTCTTGGCCTAACCTTGTAATATACTAGAATTTGAATGTCCTATTTTCTTGTTATTTTCTCGGAACTTGTAATATACTCCTTGGTTGGGTGGACAATAACGTAGATCGACGGACACTATCTGAAAGTGACTCCATCTGCAGGATTTGTAACTTCACCATTATAGTGAGCTAGTATATAACAACTTTCAGACATTTTCCCGATTCATATCACACTTCTTTGCGATTGATATCACACTGGGCTAAGGCAAAAACAGGTGATTTGCAAATTTGTAGACGCGAGTGCATAAGCCGCACCAAGCTGGAGTGACCTACATAGAACATAAGTCGCACCGCCCTTGGACGACTTATCTTCTATGCAGGTTGCTCCAATTTGGTGCGACTTATGCACTGCCGTGTCTATATTTTGTACATAAGTCGTTTTAGCTTACACGACTTATGTACAAAAGTCAATTCGCACCACCCTTGTATGACTTATATATAAAAAAGAGGACATATTTCGAGTTTTCACCTAAATAGGACATAGATCAAGTTTATCATTTTTTCATTTTATATCCGGAAAAAATCCTGAAACTTCCTGAAAATAACTGGATATAAAATGTTGTGTCGTCCCCCTTGGGGAATTGAGTGCATGTCCATGATCATTTTGAGGACTGAGATGAGCCTCTTATGGCTTATGAGCCTGCTCTACTCAACTGCTCCTTGGATGTGCTTTCAAAGATCTTGTCAGCATTTCCTACCTCAAAACCATCCCTCCTATGGAACTCTTTAACCTGTTCCATTAGTTTAAAAAGAGTTAGAAATCCTGCTGAGAATGTCTCCACTACATATTAGAAGGTCAATTCAAATTCAATATGCTGTCCACATTTTCATAACATTATATTAAATTAAAGCATGATACTCCAAAAAAAAATAATAATAAATGAATAAGAAAGAGAGAATGCTGCATACCTGTGTGTCAGGTAAACTTTTATACTGTGGCAGCACCAGACGCTCGGCGAATTCAATGTATGAGCATGGAACTGATTCGGTTATACCATCAGAAAATTTGAAGGAAATTGAATCTGCTACAGTTGAACTTTGCAGGAGAAGACCATCAGGGCTCACTGGAAGTGGAGGAAATATCCAAAGTCATTTGCATTATCCTCGATAGCAAAACGAACTACAACAACTTGCAGTAAACATCTTCAAAATGATTATCTCAATAAGTTATATGGTTAATTTAGGTTATCAAGGCAGTATTCAGCTCATACATTTGGGAGCATCCTGCACATGCTGACGATATGCTTTTTCCAATTTTGATGCTAAAGCATCTATCAATGGAACACAGCTATTATGCCAACAAATTGCCAAACAATTTTTTCCTTTTTAATCTTACTATTCTAAAATGAAAACAACATAACGGAATAACTGCAACTTTTCCTTCTCCCAGGAAAAGATAGATTTGATGAGTAAGCCCAAACGGTCAAGAGGTGGCCACATGCAAGGATGAAAGGAAAATAGACATTTTTGCTATGAATTAATAAGAGGTAGTTGATATTGGTTCAATCCTCATTATTACACATAGGATAGCAATTGCAAAAGTCAGAAACAAACTGGCATGTGATTGTCATACCATTGGACATTGAATGCCTTTTTTTTGTTTTTGGGTCAGAAAAAAAATCCAGAAAACCTTTATACTTGCAGAATAATAAACAAGGTTACAAACCTTTCAGAACTCCTCCTTCTGAATTCAATCTGAATCCACTCTGCTCAATAAACTGATTTAGACTTTTTATATTTCTCAAATGAGTTTTCAGCCGATGAGTGGAAATTGTAACATGGTTCAGTGCATGCCCATTGACTAAGGTCCAGGCAGCATACTCACTTTCACTATTGGATCAAGAATCAGTAAAACATAAGTAAGCCAGATGCTGGAAGAGAGTATAGACTTCGATAAATACTTTCAGGCATACAGAAACTAATACCTTGCCAACTGTTGAAACTCGGAATACAAAGGCTTTTCCCATGTTAAAAGTCCTAGGGAGCTTGCAAGAGCTGCATACTTGTTCCCATTACCAGATGATTCAGCGTATTTTCTAATTATTTCCTGCACAGAAAATTCAAAATTCTTTGATTACAATCAGGCTTTCAGAAGTTGGAGCCACAGCACAGCAGATGTATTGGTATGAATATAAACTATTGGTGTGCCATGCAACCATGTATATCACTTTAGATATGGATTTCATAAACATACAGTACATTGCATCTCAATCTTAATATGTAGAGCCGTACTATATGTAGAATCCTAATAAAACAAGCCAGTCTTTGTTTCTCAAATTATCATTTTAACACCAAATACTACTGTTCACCAGACGACAAACGATAGGACAAAACATTGCCTTACAGGCAGGGTTTGGCAAGTGCCTAGGAAATCGTTCAAGAAATGCTATATGATCTAGCTCCATACCTAGGAAAGTTGATTAGACCAAACAATAATAAAGAAGCTCATGCCACATACCCTTGGTTTCTAAGTTCAAATGGAAATACTTACACAAGCATGATATGAGCTTCAACAAAACACATTTTCTATAACTGAAATGTACCGTGGTTTCCAGGTTCAAAAGGGAGAAAGCAGATGTTGGGAATTAACAAATGTAAATCTCAAAACTCCATACAGTTAAGTGAATTTGAGAAAACAGTACACCTTTTAACATCATACCGTTGATTACATCAAGAGCTGAAAACCTAAACAGCTGCTCACTTTGCAACACATAAACAAGCAGAGCCACACAATCATATCATTACTTAGCTAACTTTTGAAATAGGAGCAAATAAGAGGGAGGGAATCCAGCCTCATCATAATCAAGCAATTCTCAAAGCATAGATGCAGAACAATAGTTATTTTTTTCATGAACACACCTGAGTCTTTGGACTCATATGATCCACCAGCAGCTCTGATATAAATATTCTTGGCAAAGGCCCATTAATGCCAGTGCCAGTGCCCTCAAGTGAATCAGCAGGAGGAGAAAACCAGAATGCCCTCAACTTTTTGGCCGGAAACCTCAACTCCTCCCGTTGAGTATAGCCATAATCAAGGAAAAAACTAGCCAGAGATTCAATTCCATAACCATTCACCTGTAATTAAGTTCAAAATACAATATAAATGAATTAATCAAGCATGTTTGAATCACAGAGAGATCTATATTTGCTGGAGAAAGGCCAGAGAAGTACCCCAAATGTCCTGAATGCAAGATGATCATAGCACAATGAGTCATTCTCAACAGAGTGAACAAGGTCCAATATGGCCTTTGCTGTTGGATTTCTATTCAAGTACACGGATTGCATACTTTCCAACACCCCCTAAAAAAAGCCTCACCCCCCTACACAGAAAGTTTATGTTAGGACAACAGAAGGTACAACCAACAAGATGGCATAATTATTATCACTATTAGCATCATGGATATCTATTGGTGACAAATTAATCATCAAATTCCTATTTCTTAACCACACCACACAAGTAACAATTTTGGGTATAACAAATCAAGTCATTTGGGAACTGAGATTTTCTTGTTTCTAGTATGTGACTTTATTAAGGGCCTTTCATTTTTATTTTTTATTTTTTATTTTTTATTTTGTTTTCAGGATTTTACAAGGGAATTCTCAAAATACTGACTTTATAATCAAAGCATTAAACAAGAATTCTTGTCATGAAATAAAATTCAACAAATAAAGAGCTGAAATCATATAGAAATCAGGACCTGATCAATTGATGATTTCCAGGATCCATGTTCTGATCGTGAGCTACAAGATACAGAAAGGTTCCAGTGTGAATTGGTTAGGCCTAATCCTAAGTGCCCCGGGGAAAGTGATTCCTTCATGGGAACTATGTTCCAGAATTTGGGTTTGGAAGAGGCAGATGCAGTTCTGCGGAGAGAAAACAAAGGTGACAAGGTGGAGGACTTTGTAGCAGTAAACATGGCGTTAAATAATAATGATTCAGTGGCACTTGTGAAACTCCATGAAATTTCAGTTCACAATGGATATTATAAAAATTGTGGATGGAAGAGAAGACCCTTCAAGCTTCTAGGAGTGTTGTTGCGTACAGGCACTTGTCACATGCATGATGAGATAGATATCTTTTCCTTGTAAAACCTTAGCACCCTGTTCATGATGATGTGGCAACGTGTCATCGAAACTTGTGCTCATCACTGCACCTAGCAGCCACGTTCCATTTCCAATTAGAGAACAAAAATATGATTTCTTCTGCACTATTTGGAGGGAAAAAAAATTATGTGTACACACCCTTACGTAGGTAAAACATTCGGTCACAAAAACAAATATGTTGATATTGGGTTAATATAAAAGAATTTTCTATTTCCATCCACTAATTTATGTTTTAATTTTGAGATTAAAATATTATATAATAATATAGAATTAAATATTTGTATAAAATATTTTTACACTAAAATTATGTCAAAATTAAGGTGATTTTTCCATATCCTATAAAATTTATGAATTAGTACCTTCTACATAACTTATGATTAAAAATTTATCATGTGTCCCACTAATTCAATTTATTAATATTTTAAATATTTATAATTAAATCATAATCCTTTGATTTAAAAGGATACCGACCATTAGGGTATCATAACAAAAACCCAAAATAAAACTCAAAATTTAATATGATAGTGTGAAATAATTTTATATTGTTAGCTAATAAAATTTCAAAAAATTGACAAATCATGAAATCATGATGGGTGATTGTGACACAATGAAATTATTTTCTATAATTTGTCACTTTGATTACATTCTTTTGCCAGGTCAATTTTTTCCAAATGGATTTTAAGTGATGAAAACACTACAATATTGTGTTTCTAAGAGAATGAATTTGGATAGTTGTAATACCCAATGGACACGTTACTAGAGTTTGTACAACTTCAAGGTCTTTTGGACTCACCCATGTTGCTTTAATTTCACTAAGTTGACTACACGTTCTTGAGGGCTATATGATAGAATCACATTCTTGGATCAAAATACCTAATTATTCTAAAGAGAAAAACAAGTTAAAGAATAATTTTTAATGAATTTTATAAAACCTTTAAACATTTCCTTTTAGCCCACAAGTTTAGAAAATTTTGAAGATTTCTGATTTGAACTAAAACTCAAAATTTGAATTTTGATTTGTTGAGATTTTGATTTTTATGATATTTTATTTGAATCCAAATAAGGACATTAACTTAAAATTAAGAAATGTAAATAAGTGAGTGTTGAGGAACCCATATGCCAAGATGAGAAGGATACATGGGGTGCCGTTGTTGTAAAATTTTATAGAGCTTCACTTGGAATGAGTTATGTTCGCTGGCTGATGTGTTGTTTCTCCAAGTTCAAGCGAACTTTACGTTGCGATGTGTCTGATATCATTACAATATAAAACGATGCAATTTTGATAAGTAAACCCCTACCCCTTTGTATACCCCTAAACTCTGGCTCTTCCCCTATTTTCAAAACCCTTGACCTCCAACCCCCTTCCCTTTCTCTCCCAACCCTTTTCTCTCAATCTCACACCATTCCTCCTTTCCAAGATCAAAAGTAAGGGTTTGTGTTGGTTTTGTCATCTCCTTCCTCTCCTCTTCATGATCTTAGGTTGTGCTTTGTTATTTCTCTCTTTCTTGTCAAATGGGGGTGCTCCCCTAATGTTGTTGGAGTTATATTAGAGTTATCTAGGGGATGTTAGAGATTAATCTAGAGTTATAGTTACTCTATGGTAGTTGTTGGTATCATCCCCTCTCCAGAGTTCCCTTGGTGTTGATGTTTCTTGTTCTTCCTCTCTAGGTGCGTAGGTTTGATCTCATAGCCTTAGTTTCATCATTATGAGTATGTTCTTGCATTATGTTTGTTAAATATGAAATTTGAGATGAGAAAAGTATAGAACATGATTTTACCCAATTATGTCAAGCTAAGAAAATTATGATTTATGATGATACCATGAAAGAATGGGTTTTACAAAACCATGAGACCATGATTGCTACGTTGTATGTATGGAAAATGTTTTATATGCTAATAAAATGATCGTTAGAAGAATATATGGTTTTATCTAGTTGCTATTTTAACAAATATGTTTTAAAAACTATGATATCATCATGTATATACTCTAGACTTTGAATTTCAGAAAGCTTTTAGAATGTTAAGTTGATTTATTATAAAAATATATAGAGTAGAGTATGCTTTAGCTTTTAAATACAAATGTTATCATGATTTCTAGAATAGTATAAGATTTATATAAAAGAGTTTTGAGCCTAGAGTAGAGTATGAAATAGAGTTTAGAGAAAAGAAATTCATTTATTATGATTATGAACACTAGTGTTTAAAATTATGATTTTAGATTTATTAAGTATATGAAAAGTTATGTTAGCTTAAGATTTGAATTTAGAACTTCAGTTTTATGGTACCAAGAGGTATGAAATTCAGTATAATTTGTAGCAATTGCTAGATACATATTCAGTGGGTTTGAAATCGAAATGCCTACAAGCGAGTGATCCCTTGGACATGATTTTCACACAGTTATGCTAAAGTCAGATTGTTAGAGTTACATGAATCCAGAACTTTCAAGAGTACTGAGTTTTAGGGGCTTGCATTCGTGAGGATGGAGCACCCACCCTTCAGTTATGGTTTTTGATAAACTAGTTTAGACGGAGTTATAGAGAGAGAGTGAGTTAACGACTGGAAAAATTATCGTTAGTCTTGGTACCAAGTTATCCTTAGAGGCAATCTCATAGAACAGATATGGAACCTAGTTAGGTGTCCATTTAGATCCTTGATGGATCATAGATTAGAAAATTAGGTATGCCATGGTTGACATTCATAACCCGAGAACTGTTGAGGTACTGCTATTGTTATTATATGTATAGTTACAGGTTACTATTTCTCTATGAGTTGTCGCACCCAATTGAAATGTTTTCAAGATAGACTATGGATGTAGAAATATTTATTATGAGGTTATGGTATGGAACATGTTTTTCCCATAATAGCTATGTTATGTAAATATTGAAAATATTTTGCTAGTGCATGTATATCTATATATGGTTGTTGGTTGTCCCATGTGGGTGATGGGTGAGAATTCATTCATTGAGTCCGTTGACTCACCTTTCTCCTTTCCTCTTATAGTTGTAGGTGCAGATCTCATTTCTTCACTCTAATAGCCATAGCTATCCTTTGGTGAGCTTTACATTGTAAAGCTTAATTTATGATCATGTTAGTTGTATAAGTGCTCCAGGAGTTTTGGAGGTAGGATCTGCCACACATGTATTTTGAGATATTGTAACTATTTTAAAGTTTATGTATTTACCTATATGTTTCTAGAGTTTAAGTATGGATTTCAACTGTTGGTTTTGATTAGATTGCGTATTTGATCAGCCATGTAGTTATGATTCAGTTTTCAATGATCAAGTAGGTTATTAGATTTAAAATTGATATCATATGATGGATTAATTTATGATTTTATAATTGCAGTAACAGATTAGAAAAAGGGTTTTCAAAGTTTGAATATCAAATATTTCCAGTTTTATGAAATTAAATATTATGTTTTAAATAGAGAAATAATTGTTGATTTAGAAAAAAATCATCTTTTAAGTACTACATTGTGATAAATTATGCATTTAGAGACACGTCACCCAGAAACTTACGTGGTGAATGAAATTTCATGTATTGGTCACGTTCCCAAGTTGAGGTGTGACAATAGTGAACCAAAAAATCACAAAAAAAGGAAAAGAATCTGTAGATAAATTTTAACACACATAATCTGTTACCAGCAGATAATGATTCAATGCATTTATGCTTTATTATGGTGATTGGAGATTAGTTTGGAAAAATTTGATGTAAATGCATGCATGGTGGATTGAAAAAGGGCCAATTAAGCACAATGCATATATGCTTCGTGGTGATTGGAGTTTTTGTCTTTGTGTCTAAGTTGTTTGGGAAAGATTGAAAAGGGGCAATTTTAGCATTATGCCTATATGCTATATGGTGATTGGAGTTTTAATATTTACCTCTTTGTTGTTTGGAAATATTGATGATGCATGGATTGGAAATATTGATTATGGACTCATTTGGTTAAAATTCTAAGAGAATAAAAAATATATATATATATTTGGATATAATTATTGAAGTACTTTTTATTATAATAAAAAATTATTACACTATTTAGATAGAATAGATATAGAAGTATTTTTTGCGTAAAATTACAATTAAGGATATTATTTGTAATTTAAATAGGACAAGAGATGAGAGTTATTTAATGAAAGGTTATTTTTTGTCTTTTCATAAAATTTGTGAGGATATATTTGTAATTAAATTAATTTTAATAAATAACCAATAACATTCTCTCTTTTCTATTACTTATGCTTCTACTAGTAGCATATCCCTATCTACTTCTAAAAACATAAGGTAGAAAAACTAACTAATTTCGGCTTCTGTTTCTTTTGAGAAATACAAAAAAAACATGCAACTAAATTTTATAAATATTTTTTCAAAAGAATTTGAAAAAAAAATCTTTTTTCTTGACAGAATTTTATCCAAACTAGCTCTATATACCTTAGCTTTTGTGATGGGAAAAAAAAACAAAAAATCTGCAGGATAAATATTAGAAGTATCATCTCCCACTCCTTTTCATGCAGGGATTAGAAGTACATTTTTTTTTTGATAAATCAAATAACACTTCTAAAAAATATTTATCATACAAAATGAATTTATATAAATATTATTTTAAATAAATTATTTATTCAATAAAGAATTTACAATTATACTTTTTATTATAGAATTGTTTCATTTTACATACTTTTAATTTTATAAAATTTTAAATTAATTTAGATAACCATATTTTGATTCAAATTTATACTTCTTTATTTATTAAAATTATACAGTAAAATAAAACATTAACAATAAATTATTAAATCAAATAATTCTGATTGTTATGTTCCTTTGTAAAACCTCAACTTCCGCACATGATGATGTGGCAACGTGTCATCTGAGGTCGTTCTACATCAACCCCTTCCAATTAAAGAATAAAAAATATGATTTCTTCTTCCATATTTGGAGTGAAGGAAACGATTTTTTTTTTGTAAAGCATAGGTAACAATAAGTATTAATTTAAATCGATATAAATTATTTAATTTATTACAATTATTATATAAAAATTATTTAGTAGGTAAAAATGTTCTTTAATCAATAAATGATTATTATTAGTTGTTGATGAGTAAGTGTTTATTTTCAATGCATAGTTAATTGTTATAGAGAATTTATATATTAAATATATGAATTTTCAAAAAGGCTTAAATATGTTTTTGTTTCCAAAAAAAATTAGCGAGTTTTGATTTTGATCACTAAAAAATTATTTCTGCCGGAACAAAGTGTTAATACTCCTTCCAACAAGTTTAGATGGCAAAATTGATGGGGTTCGAATTCCGTATGCAGTATAAGCAAGGCAAGTCTAATGTAGCTGCAGATGCATTCTTAAACTATTCTGAGTTGCAGGCTCTCTTGTTGTCAAATATAGCATCAGATTTCCATGCTTCTATTAGGCAGTCCTGGTTAGTTGATCCTCCCTAACAAAAATTAGTGGTGGTTTGAAAATTATGAATATTTCTTGAGGAAATAAGAATATAAATTTTTATAAATAAACTTTATATGTAAACTACACATTAACCTCATTCATACAAAATTTATCTCAATTTTAACTCCCCAACTAAACGTACCCAACCAACCCAATTATACATGGGTCAACGAGGAATTCGGGAGGCCGGGCGGATGAGTGGTGGTAATAATCCTACACTTGGTATACACTTGGCTTGCATCTTTCTTTTGGTAGGCAAGTTATACTGGTTGGATCAAATCTGCTCACTTTAGAGACTAAAGTGAGTCAATTTTAGCCGTCCAAATTTTTAACCGGTGGAGATCTAACTAATTCAAAATATTTCTTCAGAAAAAAAAAAAAGATAATGCTATCGTCAACCAAACACAATCAACCGGCAATGCCCCCTTCTTTCTGATATTGCTGGCACAGCAATTTTAGCCTGGCTAGAATGATTTCTCTCTTCCCCTTCTTTTGATTGTTCTTCCTATAATGAATATTGTGAAAAAAAGGGCCAAAGATAAAAATGATAAAGCACCAAACCTCAGTAAGTTACTAAAGTAGAATTGGATTATGAAGCTTCTTTCCACATTTTTTTTTTGGGAGAAAACCACCGACAATTTTCTACAAGAGAGAAAACATTTCATTAACTCAGAATCATACCTTTTTAAGACATTAAAGTTTGGGTTGAACACATTAACAACGAAAAAAATATTTTCCCTCCAACTCCGGCGACACCATCTTCATCGACAACTCCAGGGACGCCATCAGACTTGTCTGACAACACCGTCGTCATCAACTTGTCCAGCAACAGTATCATCCCCTTTCTACTGGTATATGGTCTCTGACTCTCCACCCTCTTCAAGTAAAATCTTGGCACATGTTCGAAAGCACACCCTTTTTTTTTTTCTTAAGATTTGAATAATTTCTTTTAAAATTACTTAGATCTTCACTGTTTAAAATTTGGATGGTTAGGATTGACTCACTTCAGCATCTAAAATGACCAAGATTCGAATCCATATTGGTCATAGTTGATTAGGCAAGGCATCCCATTTATGGTGGCCAAACTACGGTTTTTTTTTTTTTGGGTCTGCGTGGCCAAACTAAGGTTGTCAATAGATATTTGGAGATCTACCTAGGCATGGCAATGGAGGGTTGAGGCGGTTTCTGCTCAACCCAACCTCACCTGGACGGTAATATTAGTCTCAATCCGTCTCATCTCTACACTTCTGGCTTTTACAAGTTAAAACCTCACCCACTCTGTCCTTCGCTATTTTTTAAAAACTTAAAATTATCTCAAAATCTAAAGCATCAAACATAAAAATATAAAATACAACCAATAACAATGTTAATATTTAAATTCTAATGTTAATATTTTAATATTTCTCGAAGCTTCTGGAAACGCCCCAAAGATGATGATGAAGATTGAAGGTCCCTTGTTGATAGGAAGAGTGGGTGATCGAGGTTGAAGACAAAGGAGGCGAGAGTGAATGTGAAATGTGAATGAGTAGGTATTACCCATTAGTGTATTAGGGATTTAGGGTTAATATATATATAATATTAATAATTATATTTTTTAAATATATATGGAATGAGGGGCTGGTTCAACCTAAATTCACACCCACCTCAACTTACAGGCAAAATCCACCTCGCATCAACCTGTCCCGAGTGGGACGGGAAACCCGTGGATTGGTTTGAAATTGCCATCCTTAGATTTACCTCAAATGTGTGCATTCTGACGACACATGGGTCAAATGGTTGCCTTTAGTAGAATGATGGTTCAATACCAACTACCGTACTGATTTACTATAATAAATTTAACATCTTAGATATTTAACTTCATCAAATTCATAAATCTTAGATATTTAACTTCATCAAATTCACAAAATAATTAATATTATAAAATTATTTTAATAATACATCAAAATTAGACTAGACAGTTTTGTCATAGATTAAAAAAAAAGAGAGAAATTCTTAAACGCACTGTAATGATTAGTTTGAAAAGAAATTATTCATTTAAAAATCATTCTACATGACATGTAGTCATTCATGTAACTTACTGTTTCTGTTTACCAAAAAGAAGGAACTAAACCTTTACTAGACCTCTCTAAATCAAAATTTAAATAAATTTTGAACAAGAAGCTTGCAGAGCAAATGACATTCTTGTCCAAAATTTTACTCAAAGGGGTACCAATCAATGACATTTAGGGGACTGATCGAAACTTACACTAGTCTAATTTTTTTTTTGGTGCCAATTATGTTTAGCACCAAAGACCACCAAGATAAATCAATAACACCAAAATAACCGCCCACATGTGATTTCAGCGGGAAAATGAGACACTACCACTACTAGACTCGATGCCCTCACCACGAGGCATAGCCTTTTAGTTACAAAATCGCTAACTTTAAGGTTTCAGGGCCAAAGCAAGGCCAACCTTTGCACTCTTATCAATGGCCCCGGTGTCCACCTCACCAACAAGGGAAAAACGGGTTCTTGCGTTCCAGTCATGCTGGATAAGAGCAGTGGCCTTGCCAAAGTTGTTCACACGAGCTTTCACCAGGGTTAAGGGGTCAAGTGCATGCTGTGTGCCAATGGTAAGTTTGTTTTCATTGCTTGAAAAGCTATGAGAAAACTCCGCACCAACAACAGTGCTGGTTAGTGCATTTACGTTCTGGTAATAGGAGGCAATGAGGGTGTCACCTTTGTCATTCCTACATTTGTCAGCCAAAAACATAAAAACAAAAAAACATATTCAAATATACTTGTACGAAAATAAAAGAGTACCTTAATAATTGGCAGACATAGATACTTACAGATTCAGAGATGCAATCAGGTCAGAATGAGTGAAGTTCAGCCCTGCATTGTATTTAGTTAAGTTTCCAGATGCAGTATCATATGCAACATCTGTCCCGATAGAGAGAAGATTATTTCCAACTACACCAGAGAAGTTAACAATAGGTTTTGCTGTCAATCCAATGCTAGTGCTGATTCCAGCATGCTCATGCTGGTACTGAAGTTCCACCTTTTTTACAAATAACCCATAGAGAACAAATGTCATGGTTGAAGGTAACTTGAGGTGACGTGTTACTATGTACAGAATATGATTAATACTAGAAAACCAATGATGATTTACAAGGTAGGACACAAGGGAAAATACTTAGTACCTTGCCAGATTTCTGATTTGGAAAAACAAAGCTAAAAATTGTCTTGAGGCCAGGTGAAACCTCATCCACAGTAACAGTGGTAAACAGCTGAAAAATATACAAACAAAAAACATGTGGCATGAGCTCTTACAAATCATAGGAGATTTTGTTGTCTGAGACTTACGTAAACAATAATCAATTCAATTATAAGTGATGCTCGATTCATAATACCAATATTCTGAGATAGGATTGTCTAATAAAAATGCCGGCACAGTCAAACTAATTCTCAACATACCAAATTCGCTAACAACAAAATAGTTCAGATTGGGATTAATCAGTTATATATCACAGATAAGAGAAACCAGTCAGCAGGCAAACTTAGTTTCTGCTATAATTAAGAATCTAAGCAATAAATTAAACACATCAAAATAAATAATTAGGGCAAAAGTTAACTACAAAAACTAGTGGTATTAAAACAGAGCCAGTGGAGGATCTCCATAAAATGGCTCAAAGAAATTACTTCTTTGATAATAATAACTGTACGTAAAACATCCATATTCTATTATTTCAATTTCCTGAATGATGAAAGAATCGAGGGATCTGTGCTAGCAAAAGTTATCCAGCACATTAATATATATATATATATGAGTAAAATAATCCCAGCAAGATGCTTTGACTCACATTTGAGTTTGTGTCCACTTTTACATCAGTCGTGATGTTCTTGTTCTTCAGCTTTGTGGCAACATCCGCCAAATATACATCTCCCTTCTTGAAACCAGTTGAAGTGAGTTCCTGAAAACCGAAATCAACTGGAACTATCAGAACACCAGATAGCCTCATATCTTAGGCTATAAAAATGATCGCTGAATTCATCTTAACAAACTAGATAGCAACTATAAGTGAAATGAAAATATTGGAGCAGTTTCTTGAATAATTTTCAAAATACTTAGCCAGTACTTCAAATACCCAAAAACAGACTACATTACAGTGAGATTAAAACCTGAAACATGAGCAAATATCTCAACAGAGTAGTCATCATAGCTTCCAAAACAATGCTCATTCAGATTAGGTGACTACATAGATCAATTGGCATCATCAAGCCCAATAACAATCATTATGCTCTATAATTTTTCAACACAACGGTTCATGCAAGGTCTTTTCTAATAGCTTGTCCCAACATTTTCTTGCTGCTACTCTAACTTTCTCTATGATGCACTATTTTCCTCCGTTTTCTCGGACACCAAACACGCAATAAAACTTCGGAACCAATTAAAATCACAAACAACATTGTCTCAATCTAACGAAATATCATCTCTATCACCAAATTAGAACGGAAATTCAACCCGAAAAGCAAAGGTTTCTAGCTAGAACTCACCACGCCGGTGGTGGTGTAAGTGGTGATGGTGAACTTGTGGTCGTTCTGGTAATCCTTGTACAGAAGATCTAAAATCACGATAAATGCATGAAAAAAAAATTATAATTACAGAAATTAATAGGAAAATTGAATGACGTGAACAATAAACATAAGTGAAATTCGAAATATAAAATAATAATAATAATAATAACAATCGATAACCTCGAGCTTTCTTGCCGATATCGGAGTAGAAGCCTGGACCTTTCATCATGACTTTTTCCCGAGAAAATTCAACCGGAAAGTGCGAGAAAATGATGAAAACAGAGAATGAATTGCAGAGTGAGGAAAAATCTGCGAAGGTGAGTGTTGTGAGTGGTGACGGGTGATGCAGAGTCCCCTAATATTGTGGGGTCTACGAGAGACTGAGAGGATGCACTGTGACCGTTGGATGCTGACTTCTATTGCAGGTTGGGATCGTGGCCGTTGATTTTTGACACGAGTCGACGAAGGGGAAACGTGGGACGTGCGGGGTTGGGACTTGGGGCATATTCGCCCTTTACGATTCTGTTTCAATTCTATGGTTTTCAATTATTACTATTTATTTTGTTTTTTGTAAGAGAACGAAATTTAATGAAAACCTGTTAGTATGTACGTGTAATATAGAGGAACATATATATATATATATATATATATATAAAATTTATTTATTGATTTGACGGGGACATGTCTACTTATTTTATTTTAAGCTAGAACTAGAATATATTTTTGTTTCTTGTGTCCTGCACTCTAGTTCTTATATGTGTCGCTTTTAACTCCATGCCCAGCTTGCTTCACAGAGTGTTATGGTACGGAAATCGCTAGATTTGCTTTAAAAATGATTGCAATTGAAAGAATTAAATTAAAAATTTTAATATATAAAATAAGTTAAAAATATATTGATATTTTTTTATTTAATATAATTATAGTAGAAGTAATCTTTTTATATTACAATTTTTACTTATGTAACAATTTCGGATTGGATTTCAGTTGACGATGCACACAAATTATACTCAAAATTGTTTGTTAGCTCATCGTCATCAACGTAATGCAAACCTGTTTATTACTAGCCAATATTTGGAGTAAAATTGTTAGAATGGAGCAATTTTGTTGAGCTGGCTTCTTTACAAGTTAAAATAAGATGAATATGGTTAGAAAAATAATAATCCGTTTGAATTTATATATATATATATTTAGCTCAAATTAAATAAACTAGCTAATCTAATTCATAAACTAACTTATTGGCCCGTTTGCTTTTGAAGAATAATATTTAATAGCAACAAAACAGTTGCTAAAACTAAAGAAATCGAAAAACAAAAAAATAGAAAAAATATATATATATCTAAAACTATTTTCATATTAAATATTGTTTAATCTTCTGAAAGCTTAAACTTAGTTATTTTACTTTCTAATTCAAATTTTGGAAGTAACATGGCTTTATTTTTGCAAAATTATAAGTGTTCTGACTCTTATACATTAAAGTTTTGATTTGTTGTAATTCAATGGATGTAATTAATGAGAAATTAGGAAGTGGATCGGTGTATGAAATGCCAGTCCGCAAGAAGGGATGGGGACAGGCACACATTGCAGGACCGTCGATAAAGGTCCATGCAGATTTGATTGTTTTTACGAATACAACACCAAACCCCTTCTCATTTTAATCACATAAATAATTCAACAAAATTATACCAACCGTCCTTTGAATAAATACACGCGGTGCAGCTTGCACGAATGCTATACGTTTACTTTGGTTCTGGGCGACGCGGAAACATTACCGGTATAATATTATATTTGATCTGAGAGATAGATTATGGTGCCTGAATTCATTAGTGTCAATATGAAAAAATAATGTGGGGATGCTCATTCATTGGCTTCATCATCACCTGCGCTGCATGCAAGCTAGTGGTCCTTTTCAGTGTTCATAGTTTCTGGGATCAACGGTAAAGTCAAGTTCAAGAGCCATGTTCTCATTTGCCGACACTCTTGTTACCGTGAATGGCTTGTGGGGAGTTCGATCAAGCTATAAGCTTGTTATTTTTTAATTTTTCAATAAGAAAAGAAGAATCTAATATCACGTTTCATAATGGAAAAACCTTACTTTATAAGAGCAAAATGAGTAAACCATTATTGAAATTTAAGCAGCAACACTTTAATTCCTAAAATTTAAAAATTAATTTTTTAGTCTTTCAAATTGTAAAATATAAATTAAGTTAGTCTTTGATTTCGTTTCTATTACTATGTCAGCACATTTTAGCACTTACCTGTGTGGACATAGTTGAATAATATGGTCAAATTGCTAACATAACTCAAATATATTAGCAATATTAATTACGTGTAAAATTCTTATCATAATCTTCAATTATTTTTTATTTTCGGACAAATTTTTGGGTTATGAAGAATATTCACCATAGGAACTAGTAACTAAATTCCTTTGAGATTAAGCTTTCCCGAGGGATAAAACTCTGATTATAAGACCCCTTTCATATAAACCATTAAGAATTTTAATTCCCAACTATATACTTAAAGTATTAGCAAAAATATCTATATATTAATGACATATCAAGAAGCATAAAAATATCGGCAAAAATGTGAGGATACAATGATAGAATTATGGTTAGGGGCTAATGTGATTCACACTTTGTAATTTTAAATTAAAGCTTAATTTCTAAATATCAGAGATTCAAACGACTTACGCATACAATTTGAAAGACTATGTTGAACATTTACTCTAGGAAAATACATTGAATTAAAATTAATATGTTCTTTTCTTCTTAATCACCATTATTTAGAATTCATTAAACATCAACTAATTCGATCTCAGCCTAATCTAAACCTGTTACTTGATTCATTATAAAGTTATATTAATACTATTTTTTTTATTTACAAAATTTAAATCTAAGACATTTCTTAATGAATAATCACTCACAATAATCAAATTTAATAAAACTAATGCATTCTAACAATGAACTTACTAGACAATTGCTTGTATGCGTATAACTACAACATGATTTCGTTTTTATTGGAGAATGTTTACGCTGAGTGGAAGTTCATGTTAGAGTATATCTTCAGAGTCCGGACTCATCGAACACTTTATCTATGGCCAAGAAAAACTTATAAATCAAACAAAAATTGTGGCCAAGCGTGAATGAAAAATTGACTAAATAAATCAAAGCTGTGATGGCACTATTGCATGATTATAATTTAAGAAAAGATTACTTCAAAGCTAATATATTATAGCCTTCATCAAACATATATCAGTGTTGAAAACATAGTATGCGAAAAATTGTAACTTATAATATAAAAGATTTGATTTTCTTTTCTTTTTTTCCCTCTCTCATTCCACGTGCTCTTTCCTGAAAAATTCCGTAAGCAAACATTCCAAATTGTCGGCAAATCTTTGTTTATTTTAGTTTCGAGAAAAACGAGTACGTTGTCCAATCATTGGGAAGATTATAGAAAGAATAATACTAATATACAATAAAATATGGTGGTCCACTCCATATACTATAAAGGATGTTCGAGCAATCTACCTGAGCTATGTTTCTGCGACCTCCTTCCTTGCCATTTTCATTGTTTTTTCTCTCCCCATTTGCGCAACAAACGAAACGATCTTGATGAGGACTGTGACCATAGAGCCACTATTCCACCTTTCCCGCAGAGAAATTCCCATTCAACGTTTCAAACTAAACAACCAATTCAGACCCTTGTTTCTTACGTGCTCTAATTCTAACAACAATGCCTTTTCCTCCACCACCTTCTCCACCTTCCACCATTCCCACAGGTCTCTCCCTCATGCACTTTTTTCTGCTTCTTCTGCAACTGACACGCCTACCCTGCAGTCCCCTCAATGCTCTGATGTTTTCTTCACCAAGACTTTCCCAATCAACAGAACGGAATTGGTCTCTAACTTTGCCCTCCCATGCACACACACACACACGTGTTTTGTGTTGTGTAACTTGTGTGTGTATTTGTATGTATGGTTTCTTACGAAAGTGTTGGGAGATACCCAGAAGGGAAAAGTTTTACATTTTTGTATTTTGAGGAATATGTTTGTTTTGGTTTCAGAGGGAACAGAGGGAAGAAGTTGAATGAGCAGCAGAGTTTTTACCCTTTTTTTTTTGTCATTTCTTTTAAGTTTGTTATCTGAAAAATATGAAAAGTTGAGACTTTTGATTCAGCTCAATCAATTTTGTTCTTTTTTATTTGGCCATGGCTTTTTTCTTGTGGTTTTATCTGTTTTGCCGCGCAACCAACTGTGTCAATCAAGTCATATGTTTACACTTTTAGAAAGGAAAACCACCATAAGGTGAAAGAGAGAAAAGGTTTTTACTTCTGGGCAACCATACAAAATAGTAATTAATGGTGTCAATCAAGTCGTGTGTTTACACTTTTTAGAAAGGAAATCATCACCGGTATGTGAAAGAGGAAAGGTTTTTTTTTTTTTTTTTAATAATCTTCTTTACTTGTAACTTTTATGTTGTGTGTGATGTAAGTTAGCAATTAGCATATCTTGGTGTTTTTGTATTATTGATTGTGTTGTTGTCTTGATTGCAACGAAATCTTGAAGGTGGAGGGAAAGATTTTCGTGAGATTAGATAACGGGAAGGACGGGAGGAATGGGGAGCTTACGGTGGGTTGCAATCTACCAGGAAAATGGATTCTTCACTGGGGAGTCTTCCATGTTGATGATGCTGGAAGGTATAACATATTAGAATTCCCCTTCCTTCTGAATTTGAGATTCCATCTTTTTTTTGATATTATGGTTAGAGTTAACTCTTAATAATATTAATTACCAGTAGCTTTGATCCTGCAGGGAATGGGATCAACCTCCTCGAAATATGATACCAGCTGGATCTGTTGCTATAAAGGTAGACAATAGCTTCATGACTTCCCATGATCACATATGCAGCAAGTTCCTTATTGCCATGCAGAAAGTTTGAGTTGGAAGTGAAAATTTCAGGACTACGCAATAGAGACACCCTTGACAAAATCATCAGTATCTGCTGAAGGAGATACGTTTCATGGAGTCAGGATTGATCTTAAGTTCAACGATGAAATTTCCGCAATTAATTTTGTTCTCAAGGTTTAGTTTTAACAATTAGCTTCTGAGAATGTTTAGTTCTTAGTATTAGATATGCGATGGATCTAAGAACCCTTTGACTGAACATTGTTTCTCTTTTACCGTTTCTCTTTGCTTCCCAATTCCGGCGGTCGGTCCGGTTGTTGATTCAGGATGAGGAAACTGGAGCTTGGTATAATCACAATGGAAGAGATTTCAAGGTTCCTTTGATCAAACACCTTAAGGCAACTAAAAGGGGCTTTAGTTTATGGGCAGGTTTTTGATGTCATTACACATTGTGATTGATTTATTTGGTTCTATGATAATGTCTATTTTGTCTTCTGTTAATGCTCTGAGAGTGTCAAATAAACCTTAATCCTGCTAACAGCTCATGATATGTGGTACTATTTTTTCACTCATAGGGAATTTGTTTGAAATTCTCTTCAAGTCAAAAACAACAATTGACAAAGATCAAGATAAGAGCAGTGAATGCACACATCCAAAGCAAGAAAATTGTCAACTGGAAGGTTTCTATACAGAAGTGCTTATTGCAAAGAAGGTTTCCATCAATAACACTGTGAGTGTCTCCGTTAAGAAATGCTATGAGTCTGAGACATTTAAGAATCTCTTGTTTTTTGAAACGGATCTACCTGGAGACATTGTCCTTCACTGGGGAGCTTGCAGGGATGATTCAAGAGGTGGGAGGCCCCACCTGCTCCGCATCCACCAGATACAGTAGCATTTAAAGACAAAGCTTTGAGAACTAAATTACAGGTACAGATCTACAACCTGTGATTTTTTTCTTATTTAGGTTTTAGAACTTAGATTTAAGTTTATTTCAGTTCCACTCTTCCATAAGATTTTAAACTTTATTTTACCTTCAATTTCTAGAGAGTTTAGTATATTGTATAATCTCTTGCAAGGAAATGTCTAACTTTCAGTTGTAATACCCAAGTCTCTATATGGTTTGATCTTATTGGGCCATGAAAACTGAGACTGCATGCTTTTTTTGTGTTCAACTCTCAATATGGATTAACCAGAGACTTCTTGTCATTTCTTTAGTTGTTTTCCTGCTTTCTTAAGGTCTTATGTCCCCTTTTTTTTGTCTTTTAAGGCGTCTTACGCGTTATTTTGACAATTCAATCCAATGAATGTACAGAGTTCTGCATTTAATTTGGTTTGGGTTTTCGTTGTATGATTGGACTCTCCTCTCCCTCTTTTATTTTACTGCAGTTTCTTTTTAAATACTGATGTAAGTTTATGTCAGTTAATAAATATAACCAGATTATGAATGAATGCATGGTATTCAAGCAACCTTGCATTCAATACTTGCTTTTGTTCTTCTCCATTTCTCTGGAGATTTGAATTTTGGTTATCTATTTTCAGTCAGGATAGTGACATCTAATATTGTAGTTATATGCCTTTCTTTTTCTTTCGTGATATATTCCTGTTTTGCAGCCAGGAGACGGTACAAAAGGATCTTCAGTACTAATCACCTTAGGTGAAGAGTTTTCAGGATTTCTTTTTGTTGTTAAGCACAATGAAAACAATTGGTTCAAGTGCAAGGGAAATGACTTTTACATCCCCCTCTCAAGTTCTATTAGCTTTCTTAGAGAGGATCAATCACAAGGTGTGCAGAGGGAAGTGACGAAATTGGAGAGGAGGAGACTAAACAGGCAAATCAAGAGCCTGCTTTCTTTTCATTTACAGACGGAATAATCAACGAAATAAGGAATTTGGTAACAGACATTTCCTCTGATAAGAATAGAAAGACAAAATCCAAGGAACCAAAAGAAAGCATTCTTCAAGAAATAGAAAGACTGGCTGCTGAAGCCTATAATATATTCAGAAGCTCCATTCCAACCTTCTCGGTGGCAACTATCGTAGAACCTGAGGCGGTTGTTGTGGAACCTGAGGCTGCTGTTGAATTGGAGAGACTGAGTCCTGTTCCTAAAATATGCCCAGGGACAGGTTCAGGGTATGAAATATTATGCCAAGGTTTTAACTGGGAATCCCATAAATCTGGAAGATGGTACATGGAGCTTAAAGATAAAGCTTCAGAACTAGCATCACTTGGTTTCTCTGTAATTTGGTTACCACCACCTACTGAGTCTGTTTCACCTGAAGGATACTTGCCAAAGGATTTATATAATTTAAATTCAAGGTAATTGATGAAAAATTGTCTAATTATTTTAAAGTTGCAGATGTCAATCTTATTTTAATATTTAGGTAGAAGGCCCACTGTTAGGTAAATTGCTTATGCTCAAAATCATATACTATATGCTGGAATTTGAAATATTATCATCATCCATTATCTTGAGTAGCATGCTGCATTCTTTCATTAGTAAATTTATATAATAGATACAGAAAGGAGAACAAAACTTTATCTTGGAGGATAGATAACCAACATAATGCAGGTTTATATAATACATGAAAAAAGAAAGAGACAATTAATCTTGAATGACAGATAACCAACACAACACATCATGAAAAGGAGCATGTGCATATGAATTGTAACATTTTTTTTTAATGATTATCAGATATGGAAACATTGATGAACTGAAGGATTTGGTGAAAATATTTCATGAGGTTGGGATCAAAGCTTTAGGAGATGCTGTTTTAAATCACCGCTGTGCTCATTATCAGAATGGGAATGGTATTTGGAATGTATTTGGAGGCCGTCTTAACTGGGATGATCAAGCAGTTGTTGCTGATGATCCACATTTTCAGGTTTGTGAAGGATTAGGACCTGTGTTTTGTACTTTTGTTCTTTGTTCTTTTGCACTCTTAAATAATAATCCTAAACAGAATCAGATAGATAAAAGCTTCTTTACTTTCTCTGTAACACAGCAAGCATCTTTTTGGGGTTCAAGATCAATGCCTTTATGTTGTGTTTTGTTGGTAGTGTGAATACTATGATATATTTCTGGGTGAATCTGGATACATAATGGATATCCTTCCTGCCATACAGGGTAGAGGCAACAAGAGTAGTGGAGATAATTTTCACGCTGCTCCAAATATTGATCATTCCCAGCCGTTTGTGAGGAAGGATATCAAAGAATGGTTATGCTGGTTGAGGTTGATATCTGCACTTCATTTTTGCTTAGTAGTAACACAAATGTGTTCTGACCGGAAAACCCATCCAATCAGACACTCATTTTGTCAGTAGATCATAGATTCTAATCAAATTGTATTAGGAGTCATGGTTTCATTGACAAGATGGTTATGCTAGAGAGTTACGCATTCTGGTATAGAAATGAGGTTAAAACCATCTTCTAGATTTTTGTCAAATTTCATGTTAGAAGCTCTTGTTTCAAAGTTGACTCCGGCTGTTAGTTGTACTGCCACTACTAATTACTCAATGCTCTAGTTTCATGTAATTTCGTGTGCTTTGACATCATTTATATAATAAGAAAATCTCCACTTCTTTCTTAAGAGGATGCTAGATCATGCTTGAGCAATAACAGATTGAGAGGTAAAGTGATTTCTTATCATCAAATTTTTTGTGGGTAAATTACTTTGTTTCAAACATCTCACTGTCTGTAATATGGAATGCCATTCCTTATTTTGTGTTCTAGCTGTAGCATCAAGCTTATTTGCACCTAGTGTTTTTGAGTCTGTTCCAGTTCTTTGCTTCCTGTGCTCAACAGTTTTCTTCTGAACTCTTTAGCTTCGGCTATATAGCCAACCTGTTCAGGAGATATCTGGCAAAACAAACTACGTGGTTTGTGCTAGACACATATTCTCTGTGAATAGCATTCTAGATAAGATGCCCTGAAGGAGATTCTTCTCATAAAAACCAAATCATCTGAGATCACTTTTACCTTGTTGCCTATCAGGACAAGGCAATCCTTTGCTCCTATTCTATCTAGTTTCATTTCGTATTAAGTTTCTGACTCTTATTATTATTAAGTTTTCCCCCTTTGTTTCTAAGTTTGTTGAGTCTGTTGGGATAGAGCATTCCAGAAATGTATACTTTTCTGATGCTGTTTGATCTTCAGGAAAGAAATTGGGTATGATGGATGGAGGCTTGACTTTGCCAGAGGATTTTGGGGTGGTTATGTAAAGGACTACCTGGATGCAAGTGAACCTTACTTCGCCGTAGGAGAGTACTGGGATTCCCTCAGTTACGCATATGGTAAAATGGATCATAATCAAGATGCTCATAGGCAGAGGATAATTGACTGGATCAGTGCTACCGAAGGCACTGCTGGTGCATTTGATATTACAACAAAAGGGATTCTTCACTCTGTGAGCACTTCACTCTTGATACTTTTTTTCCGTAGCATTTATTCATTTTTATATATTCCATTATGTACATCCTAGATGGTATAAACATTTGACAAACTCAATTGTGTTTCAAAATTTTCTGACAACTTTTTTTCGAGTAAATATAGTATTCTATTTGGTTTATTGATATTTATTTTTCTACAAAAGTTTTACATATATAATTGATTTTACTGTGTGTTCTAATCAAAGAATCTCATACTTAGTGATAAGCTGCTTGCTACCATGCTTAACATTTTCATGTTTGTTCAAACAGGTGAGAATAATGATGTGTCCCAATCATATGTATTAATTATCAAATTCCGAATAGAAAGATTTTAACATAAGCTTTTCATAGCTTGTTGATAACTCCACCTGAGTCATAAGTTCATAAATCATAACATCAAGTTTGTTGCTATCTTAGAAATATATGAAACTGCTTTTTCCCATGCTGTCTGTTTATTCTGTAATGTTGAGATGTTACTTAAATTGTTCTCCATGTAGGCATTGGAAAGATGTGAATATTGGCGGTTGTCAGACGATATGGAAAACCCCCTGGTGTTGTTGGGTGGTGGCCATCTTGGGGCTGTTACCTTTATTGAAAATCATGACACTGGTTCCACCCAGGTTTGAACTTACTCTCTAATATATCAAGATATAGCTTAGCAATTTTTTTAAGGCTGAATTTGATTGAAAGAATTTATTCCCAATGATTTTCATGTGGAGAAGCCACCTGCTGGGAAAAGGCTTGCTTATTGTTTTGGTTGTGGTTTCATGTAAAGAAAGGGTTATTATATCTGCATAATTAACCTATTATTATGAATAGAACCACAAGTAAAATTAGAATTTTTCAACTTAGACATTTTTCTTGAAATTTCTCCAGATTTTTATAAAGAGTTATATACTGGAGCGCAAGTATTTAGTAGACTAGTACGCTAATCGTAAGCTTTTGGAATATTTGAAAAAGGTGGTCAATGCACTAACCTTTAGAACTAGATGGATTTAGTTCTTTTCCTCGTTTTTGGAAAAGTTTTATTGTAAAAATAATACTTGATGAGATTGAAGTTTTGTTAATTGGTATGGTATTTTTAAGTGAATATCATATGAGTTTCCCAACCGTTGTTATTATAAAGCAAACTTTAGAATTATAGAGAGTTAATATATTAGATATAAAATTATTCACGCGCCTTGATTTATTAATTTAAGTTTTTAGTAGATAATTCATAACATAGTATCAAAGACTTCATGACCAATTGGTTAGAGGTTTGATAAGTGGTTTCATGGCATAAAATATAGACCACTTAGTCTTAATCGCATGTATCGTGAGCACGATTCATGCAATTCAATACGATTCCAAGCCCAACGATGCAAATTGTAGGGTGAATCGAAATTCGATCATGTATCAGGTTCATGAATCGCCGAATCACCGCCGTATCGTTGAATCACGAGTTGTATTGCATTACTGCGATTCGCGCGTAACCGAGTCACACGCAATGTCGAGTCAGGTCATGCACGCGCGCTTCCAAAATGCCCAAATTTTGGCCCATTTTTTGCCCTTTTTTTCCCAAAAAGAAGAGAGGGAAGAGCTATACGTAAGGGTCTATTCAAATTTCATTTTTTTATTATAGTGAAAGCCTTTGTTCTCTTCATCTTCTAATGCTCTCAATCTCAAAAACTTGAAACACGCAACAAAGCATCTTCACTCTTCTTCTGGTCCCCCTTGAACAACGTTACACTGTTCTCCATCTTTGTGGTTGATACTTCTCTTCTTTTAAGGTTTTGTCTTGTTTGTGCTTCTCTTTTTCGATTCCTATTTTTCCATTGCAAAACAAAGCATGTGCTCTTTCAGTTTTGTCTCATTGTTTTGTGCTTTTTCATTCTATTATTATATTATATATTTTAGTGTGTTGGAATACTTTACTTTTGTTTATGTCTCCTGTTTGTTAAACTTGTTTTTAAAAGCTATCGCCTTTTGTTTGTATCTCACCGCAGCATGCTCTATTTTTCTTCTTTTTTATTTTACTTTCTAATATTCTAACTTTTTAATTAGTATATAGTTTTAATGTTGGATATAGTGACATGTTTGCTAACTTTTTTTTAACTTTTGATACTTTTTTGATGGGATGAATTGCAAAATTTATATGGTCGTTATTTTTTTTGCCATAGACTCAAGTAATTTTGTGATTATTATTATGATTTATGACTTGAACATTGTTTTATTTGAACTATATATGGAATTATGGACCAATTTATTATTTTAGAGGAGTTATTTGGCTTTAAATTGCTAATATGTAGTTACCTTTTATGTTTATTTACATGAAAAATATATTTATGTTATTTTAATTGTTGATCATTAATCTTACGATTTTATTTACAATTTCATTCACAATTCAAAAATAAGGTTTCTGACACGATTTTGTATTCCATTTGATAGTACCATATCATATTGCAGTTATGATATAGCTGATGTAGCCACATGATATACTTTGTCCATGAATCTTTCCTTGAAGGGTCATTGGAGATTTCCCTGTGGAAAAGAAATGCAGGGATATGCTTACATTCTTACTCACCCAGGAACTCCATCAGTGTTCTTGGATCACATTTTCTCTCACTATAAAACAGAAATAGCAACACTAATTTCTATCAGGAAGAGGAACAATATCCACTGCACAAGTACGGTAAGTATCAGAATATTGCCATGTTTAAATACTAGTATGTGAATGATAAAGTATTTCTATGCTTGTCATATCTAAACAACCTAACAACTTCTGATTATTATAAAAAGTATTTTTTTTTTTTCAGTTATACCCAAACATACAACAAATTTCTGCTTCTGATTCGTATTTCTTTCAAAAGTTTAACCATATGGGTCCATGGTAGGAGGACTAATTAACCTTTCTCTCTTTGCATATGCTTAAGGTTCAAATTGTTAAGGCAGAGTGGCATGTTTATGCAGCCATCATTGATGAAAAGGTTGCCATGAAGATCGGACCTGGACACTTTGAACCACCTAGTGGCTCCCAAGAATGGTCCTTAGCTATTGAGGGAAGAGACTATAAGATATGGGAGGCTTCATAATATCACCACTTACTCATTAGTATCTTATAAAAATTAGTACCTTGTGTCAAGAAGCAAGTTAATGTACTCAAGAATAGGATGTTTTACTTGGATATGGCAGGCTACAATTAGAGTGAGTTTTGCCACCTTGTTACTGTTGCCTAGTGTGTATAATATAAGTCACATAGCCATAGAAGCGACACAACCAAGAAGGCTGCATAAGGGTTCAGCCAATGCAAGCTAATTATTTGCAGGTTGCAAAATGTGGTTGTGTTAAAAGTCTGGAAATGAGTTGTATACTACTTGTTGTACTTATTACAAAATGGGGTATTAAGATATTTAAAACACTGTATCCGAATAGCAGATGGTGTTCCAGATTTGTATTTGTCAGTACTAAATTACTAATGACATATAGGATCGATTAAAGGTGGTTTAATTATTATGGAGTTAATTTTTATAGTTTTACTTAATTTTCAATTAGAATTTTATAGTTTAAAATTTTGTAATTCTAGTCCCTATATTTTATGAAAATTTTTAATCAAGTTCCTATAGTTTAACAATTTGTGATTAAGTCCCAACTTATAAAATGTTTCAATTAAATCCTTATACTTAAAAATTTTGTGATCAAAGTCCCTATAGTTTTGTATAGTATAGGATTTGATTGAAAATTTTTGTATAATATAAGAACTTGAATTGAAAAGTTTTATATAAATTTGGGACTTGATTACAAACTTTTAATCTACATGACTTATAAAAATTTATGTATAGTATAGACGAATTTGATTATAAACTTTTAAATTATAGAATCTAATTAAAATTGACTGAAACTATAGGGATATATAGAATAATTAAACCAAGATAACTAATCTATCTAAGTAATGTTAGCAACAGCTTTTTATATATTGCCAGTTTCATGATAGCCTATTAAATAAATAAATAAATATTTTTTTTGGGTATATTGACACTAATGAAGAAGTTTGAATCTATTATCTTATGTAAACTATTCAAACCACTAATGCAAACCATAGAAAAATTTATACTTTGAAATTTAAATCTTTTTTCATGTACACGGGATGTATGTGGTTAGATTTTTTTATTTTTTTAAAGAATAGAGGTATGCGTTTAGATTTATTGTTTTGTATTAAAAACAGTTAATAATTAAAAGATTTTTGAGAGAGCTTTAAAAAATCATTATTTTTCAATAAATAATCAAATCTAAATAATCCTATCATCATATAGAGAGACATGTGTCATTAACCAAGTATTTTTACAATATCAGCCGCTCGTACCACGTAAAAAATCCAAATACAATAAAAATCAAATATGATGTTTCAAACACCAACCGTACACCCTTGCCATAAAAAAAAAAAAACACCAACCTTACATGTTAAAAATTTTGCATTATCCTTACCTTTTAATTAATCAATATTCAAATATGATTAACTAAGAATCGATTTAAACTTAACTACATTCTACACCGTTATAATATTTTTTAATTAATCAATATTCAAAATATTAGCTAAAAATAGTTTATGAATTCATTAAGTAATTTATATACTCTATTAATAAACAATTTTGTTATTATTAATCAAATCTGCTGTTGATATCACAAGACGGATGTGCACAAAATGCTTTAAATTTTCAAATATGCTTTGAGGTTGAAATATCCTATCTCTAGTAATTAGTTATTGAGAATTAAAAATTACATTAAAATAATAATATAAAACATTTAAAAAATAGAACTGTATTATAAAATCATTTCTCTGTAGGATTGTATACGTTCAGTTACCCCTTGTTCAATTTTTTTATTTTTTGGTACATAACCCTTGTTTAATTTTGTCAGCACAAAAGAATGGTCCATTCCAAAATAAAGCTGTTATTTAAACACACAAAAAATAGGTGTCCAAATGGACACATATTTTATTATTTTTGGTATAATAATAATTTCTATTTATTTCATCTATTCATTACATCCAATAATAATAAAATAAATTTTCAAATAATACTAAGCATTCCAAAAACATCTCTAATATGGGTAAAAGTACTACGCAAAGTGAGTCCGACACCGTGTTTTGATAGTCTTGTAATCTTTTTTTTAGATGCTTGATAGTCTTAGCTTGTAACTTGATACAAACGATTTAATTTTTTTTTTTTAAAAATCATATATTTCTATCGGTGAAAGATTATATGTTCAACAAAAAAAACGTTAACCTATGTGTTCATATAACATGGCTCTCCTTATAAACGATCTTTCAGTTCACTTGTAGATTAAATGTAGTTACATTTTCTATGAATAGTCAAACTCATCTAGATTTAATTACTCGTAAGTAGTTTTAGGAATCCGTGCTTTACATGGCAAAAAAA
>JAMLFY010000004.1:20968539-21142137 GCA_030441495.1 Dalbergia oliveri
ATGACTTTATGTTTTAATCTTGATTATTCATTAAGATCCAATAGTCAAAATTAACTCATCCCACTCTCACAATAAACCATCCCTCTCATATGATATACTTCTATATATTGAAGCAAGTAACTAACACAATAACGTAATGTATAGTTAAATTAGTTGATAAAATTATTTGAATAATCAAGTTAGCACTCCTTTAAAATTTGATATAATCATTATAAGATCCATTTCTTCCAATATGTACAATCAGAACTTCACATAATCACCAAAAAAAAAAAACTAAGGATTTAGGGTTTATGAGGGAATGTTCTTGGTGAGGGCTGTAGTTCTGTGTAAGAATGGATAGTCTTATGAATGTTATCAATGGGTGGCGGGGTCCAAATTGCATGTTGGATCTTGTGGGGGTGATGATCATGTGTTATGTTGTTGAGGGAAGAGGGGTTTCAAGTTGTGTTGTGCTGTTCAGAATGGGAAATGAGGTTACATGTGTATGTATGTATGTATATGGGTTTCATTCCCATTTCTTTGGAATCAAGAAAGAGATCCCCCTTGCCAGTTGTTGATGGTAAATTTGCATGTACAATTAGGCAAGGGGTTCTCAGTGTATTGTATGACAAGATGTCAAGTGACATTTGACCTTATGGACTTTTACAGGTTCAACTAAAGGGAGTGTTGGTTTACCACTGAAAGTGGATTTCTCTCCAAGGGGTCACTCACCATCTCTCACTACCAAGGCATCTTTTCTTCTAGAGACGGAAAGCTTCCCCACAATCTCTTGAGGTTGCCCTAGTAGGGCTATACACCCATTGCTGGGAAGTATAAGGCCCAAAAGCCTATCAAGTCATAGAAAAGGGTAGTTTCCAATATCCCTAATGTGCCAACCTTTTGAGTAAACCATATTATTTAGGAGTTTAGGGGATGATACCCCATAATAACAATAAAAGACCATTGTCCTAACTATGACCACTAGCCACAGACCACCCCAACACCACCACCTTTTGTGATGACAAATTGAAGTAACAAATATGTATAAAAATATTATTGAAGAAAAAAATATTAAATTTCTTCCATCCCTCACGTTTCTCTGAAAGAAAGATAAAAAAAAAATATTTTTTTTCCCGTTCCCTATCCCCATCACCAAATAAATGTGTATCTCCAACGTTTATATTTTTTGTCCGGAAACAGCTACCAAACACTGAACCCGGGCAACAGAAAGGTAAGGCTGCACCTGAGAATTTGCTGCCAGACATTTTCAAGAGATAAAAACAAGGAACACTGGTTTGAACTTATTACCGATCAACATACCCAAATTGCTGACTATTGCTAGAACTTGGCTCCAGACCCCACTGTGCTTTACAAAATGATAACTTGCATAGGAGCTAACCAGGTTGTTCGCAAATCATGAATGAATGGTGAGCATCCAGCTCATACATTAGAAGTAGATGGCAACTCAACATTGGAAAAACAACTACCATGGAAGTCATGGATAATAATATGCAACATCAAAAGACATTGGCATAAGCTTGTGGCAGCACCAAACCAACAAGCTTCTAGGCAGCAAAATTTTATTTACAGCGTAGAATCACACTCACTGGCTTGAATAAAAAGTTATATCTGATATGAATGCTACATATATTCGGAATGAATATGAGAAATTTCACAACTATGGCAGGTGTGTTATGATTTATGAACCACCTGATCAAAATACACCAAGCAGAGGAAGAGGACCACTTAAAAGCTAGGTAATCACGAAGCCTCGCTATCATCACCTAGTTGAAGACTTGAAGCAGGTCCTGCAAAATCAAACAAGTATGCCCAAATCAAAATGATGCAACCAGATAAACAGTCATTGATTACTCTTTCGTAGTGCAGCCAAACAAAATTGCATAGCTGACGAAAAGCAATGCGCCTCTTACAAGGGAGCGGAAAGAATACCAACAAATCATCATACACATTTGAGTATCAGAAAATATTAAGAGCCCCTTAAAAGTACCAAATCCTAGCAGCACGTGCATTTGGAACTAAAAATAGCAGTAAAGGTGATTCCTAAAGTTTCAAGCATTGCTGCTCCAACTAAACTGTCCATATAACGGCTAATGTTATGTTTTAAGTTAAACTTTAAATTTTATCAATTGGTATAGTCATATCTGAAATAATAGATCAATCATATAGTGCAAAGTGATACATGCATCACAACTCCTAACAGTTTCTGTAGTGAATCCCATAGCATTACCAGAGAATTCAAAAACAAAATGCCAAAAGAAAGCACAAAATCAAAGCTGAACAAAAGCCATGAATCATAAAACTGAAATTGCATTTCTTCATGTGTAAGTTGTACTCCTCCTAGCATGATCCTCATCAATCTAACCTTTTCATACAAGCAAATTACTAAAATGAAAAAGAGAATTCTTCACTCTGACACATAAGGAGTTTAAATGTGGAAAAAATAACAAGAAAAAGAAAAACATGTTAGGCTACTGTTCATGCTAATGCACATCCACTGTTTTGCTAATTCTGCAATTTACTTTTCAGAAAGTGAAGACTAGCTCCTTATACCAGAAATGAATTCTGGAAATTCTTGGAAAACAAGAACAAAAACAAATGACAACTTTAGGAAAGAAAGACTGAAGAGAGTCCTACTCATTGGAATGGCCAACCCCATCAACACCAATCAAAACACAATTCTGCACAGGCAGGGGGCAAACTCACATTTATCCCACTCTCCTCTAACAGAAACAACTCACTTCTTTCACCCCGCAGGAACATGTAGGTAATTAGAAGAATATCCACAGTGCAAATTCCCTCCATTGCCTTTCCCTTTATTTATCCTCACAAAGATCCTAGTAATAGGAGCATACCTATTATGTTTCACACTTAAAAATAGTGATCTAGAAAGAATAGTGGATAATCCAAGTGGATTCAAATCAGAACTAACAGAAAAACAGAGATGATTTCATCTTTAATCTTACACTTTCTTGATCCTACTATATTAGTGTGACTGGACCAGATATACTTTGTGATAAGTTGAGTCTCTACCAAATTCACAATCAGATTTGAGGCATGAACTGACAATTCAATCAGGTTACCTGGCTAGCATAGTACCATCAGAAGCTGACCTGTCCAGGTCACTACGCACTGTTTCCGCAAAGTCTTTAAGGTCAATAAGACCCTGCATGCAAACCAGGATCAATATGCATGTTATAAGAAGCAAATGTCACATAAAGTTTACAATACCATATCCTATTGTCAAAAATAGCATATCCTGTTGTCAAAAATAGCATCTTAAACCCATTAAAATTGATAAGAGGATTTATTTGCAATAGAAACAACTTCAAACCACCAATTTGTTTGATTGGACAAATGTAAAAATAAGTTAACTTTTTTCTGTACAGACCAAGACTTCATTCTCATGATATGACAATAAGTTGTAAGACAAATAATAATAGTAGCATTTTCTTGCTACAATAATAGTATTAATAAATAACTTGAACCAACAAATAGACTAGTTAGTTTCAGAACGAAAGTGACATATGAATGCCAAACTCAATTTTCTACTAGGGAGTAACAAGTAGTAGAAAACAAAGCACAAGGTTGGAGTTCATACCATCGGATTTGGAGTTCCCAGATATTTGAGACGACTAGGGGCCTTCCCGAATATTCAGCTGCTCCTGCTAAATTTTTACCAATTAACATCAGATCATTATCTAAACAGGAAAGGCAAGGGTTATCAACAATAATTAGGTCTCCAGCAGAATGATACAATGTGTAATGCATTGTAGTCTAAAAGTCAACTGTAATATAAGCTCTTCAAAGTCGTCCAGGTTTCTCAATGTCACTTTAGCACCCACAGCAGATAGTCAATGATAATCCACACTAATATACAAATTGCATAGTCATTAATCAAAGGTAATTAGAGAGTGGCAAACCACAAAAGACAACATGACTACAACTGATAAATATCAGAAACAAATTTTAACCTGCATGAATTCCGGCATTTTCCGGGTTTTCCCATGTACAAAGTCAATGAGGTACGTCAAACCATGATTTGCATAGTCCTGAAACCATAATATCAAATTAGTATTTCATTAGGTGCATCAATAGAAGTAATTAACCATCTTAATACCACGATCTCTCATGTATAACAAGCTGAAAGAAGAAAATCATGTACAGATCTTTCAAGTGAAGAAAAGCAATAGAAAAAATAAAAAAGATTATTCAAAACTTAACAAGAACAAAATAATGTTTTACCTGCTTCCAACTCAATGTAGCCAACCTTTCATCCTGAAATACAAAGGAGAACCAGATAAAAAAGGCAGCATATAAAATATACATTGCAGAAACACAAAACAGAATTCATACTTGGTGGCTAATATTTACTTTATACCAATTAGATAAATATTTTTGTTCAAATGAAAATTAAGGATCACGCTGAACTCTTAAATCTCCTTCAAAATTCTACATTAGCAGGATGATAATGACAACAATTAACAAGCCAATGCATGAAATCAAACATACCAATGTTTCCACTTTTTGTTGCAAGATACCCAAGTCACCATGGAAATTTGTAATAGTACTTCGAACTCCAGCAACCTGCATATCAGGATGTTAACCATTGATTTTTTTTTAATAATATATATATTTAACATCTATAAATCATCGTACATACAACACACATGGGTACAGTATTGCCAAATTCCACTTTCTATTCCATTCTTCTGAACTGGAACATAGCTGATTCAAATGAGCTCTTCAACATACGTCCATACCCACGTAACTAACAAACTGACATCCATCTTTAAATATTTTCTATCTCAAATATTTTTAAACTGTATCTAGATCCTTAATGTGTGATGCAAGAAAAAAATTCAGCAATTTGATAAAAATAACTAAGTCAAAGGCTCCCAGGTTTCAAAGTCTAGAGTTTAGAATAAAAAAAAATGTTTACACGAGTTGATTTTTCATGTTAAAAAATGTTCCGACCAATGAAAATAACTAAGCTGGATATCCATCTGCAATGAAGAGAAACCAAAACCAAAACCCAATGCTCCTAGAGGAAAGACAGGAGGAGGGAAGGACGGACCTTTCAGATAACTTAATATTCCATCATCAATCAAGAACTGGATAGCACATATTCAAATAACAAGTATTATAACACAACTCAATAGGTATGCAAATCACTCAATTGATCAGGATGAGATCCAAGAGAGCACAACATATTATATATATATATATAGTATGCATGTATTGACTAATATATACATATATACACACACATCAAGACCAAGTTCTCAAAATCAATAACTCTTAAAAGGAAATCTGATCCTTTTGTCTGCACAGCATTATAAGTACTGGTGCATCTATAAATATGTAATTGAAAAAAAGCATGTTCACAAGTATGTGTGTTTGTGGCTTTTGTGCATCTGAAACTATGATTGCATTTTGTACATGTGCAAGCATGAACATATGCTTGTATCCAAAGACATACATCATCCTTGATTGCCCGTGACAACTCATTCTGCTTGAGCATTTTGTCATCCAAATTCTGGATCCTCTGTGTCAAATGCTTCTTAGCATCCTGTCATCAAAAGAATTTACACATTAATTTTCATGTTAAAACAAAGCTGCTTGAATAAATATATTTGCATGTTTAGTGATGGTAGAATAAATATCTTCACGCAAACTGTGGGTCAAGGTGACACGTTACTAAAATATCTTCTCATTCTATAGTTGGTTGACAAAACATTTTGTGCAGGGAAAGACCATTTCTTCTAAATTATCCAAAGTTCCCAGGTTAATTTGTTTTCCTTTTCTCTTTCCACTGTTGAAAGTTTTATTAACCAATAGGTCTTGGACTAAGAGATTGAGGCCATTGTTTGAAAATAACTGCCTCCTGGTCCTGGTAGCTGATTGCCTCTAAATAAGCCAGAAAACATATAAAAAGTTTTCATGGCATCTGGAATCCAATATCCTATATAGTATACACTTCTGAACATCCAAGTTTTAAGACACTCCACTCTAACTCTGGCAACTGCTTATTGTAGGCTTGATGATCTCATGATCTATTTTCTTGATCCTATTCATAAGTAATTGTCTGCATGTTAACGTTTGAATCTACCGTAGACTATTCTGCTCAATCTCTACATCAGTCAATCCTATAATACATCTTACTCTAACCATAGTAACTAATGATTTTTGTCAATAGAAAACTCAAAGTCAAACATGAGTAGAGGAATATTGAATTCTATGAATCTATATTCATGGCGCCTCATCCTCATCCCCATCCCCCTTCAAGTGCAAGCAGATAGTGAAATTGTTGCATGTATGCATGCGCCTAACTAATATAAAAATAAACATATAAGGATTTTATCCGAAAAAGTATAAACATATGAGAAAGTTCGGTGCAGCAACTGGAAACCTACAGCAATGACATCTGAGGCATGCTGCAACTTCTCGTCAAATCTGAAACAGCTTTTTCCATACTACGTTTAGTCACATACATAAGATCTGAGAATGAAATGCCCTGAAATTCGAAAGGGTAAAAATAAGAAGATAGAAATCAGTATCACAAATAAATTTAGGTAAGAAATATAACAAGAATAAAATCACCCAAATAATTCTGGGTGATTAAAATAACTTAGCGATTTGCACCTTAAATGAGAGAAGATTTTGAAATAATAAATACTGGAAAGTTAACTGTAAACCAATGAAACTAAGTAATGAACACCCGAGAATCCAAGCAGGTCTGTACCTTCCACCACATGTAACCATAACCCAGAGCACCCACGGCAGCTGCTGGAGCCACAGAGTGAAGATAAGTTACCTACAGAAACGGACAAATGCTCAAAAAGCAAGTAACTGAGCACAAAATATGACATATGCTCTGCACTGCACATCCAAGTATTGACAACCCCAAACATGAAAAACCGAGAGACTGGGAAAGGAAAAACACAGGTATCAAAAAGCAAGCTATTTCAGACAATAAGATGTATTACTTTGTCCAGAACTCCCATTCAGTACCGTGATTGGCCTGCTTGACGCTAACTGTCGAACTTCATTTGCCAAGCGACGCACCTACAGTAAAAGTCAAGCAGTAAATTTAATACTTCTTACAAGATTTTATTTTGAAAATGAAGACATTAACACATGATCAACCAGTCAATTACCTGTGCAGCAATGGCATCAGCATATTCAGCTTCACCTTCACCCTGATCCCCAGATTTTTCCAAACCCTTCACCAGCAACTGCAAGAAGGGGAAAAACAAAAAAAAAAAACTCAGTACAGAGACAAATCCTAGTACCCAGAAGAAAAGTGTAAAATTCAGCTTCTCAATACTATAATCTGTTTGAGAATGTAGACAGGAAGTCAGGAAGTCATAATATATCAACGCTGATAGAAACACACACTGACCACTAAACTATTTAGCTCTACTTTGAGACAAACACTCCAATTTGTGGGAACCCATGTCATTTACTGTTACAACTACCAATAACCTAATATGAAAAAGTTAAAAACCAATCATCTTTGGTTTTAGTAAAACAGTTTTCTGTTCTTATTCTCTATTTTCCATTTGTTTCCTGTTTTTTAGGATTATACGAATAAAACATTGAAAACTACTTACACTCTCCGGTTTTCAATTTTCACTATTTTCTTCTTAAATCTCGAAAACAGAAAATTGATTTGAAAACAAAAAATTGAAAACTGAAAACAATTTTATGAAACCAAACAATCCCTAATATCCCCATCACGCACAAATTACCCCTCATCTATACACAACCTCCTCAATTTCAATACCGCCGCACAATATCAACTACTGTAAAAACAAATTTTTTTTTATAAACAAACGAAATTCAACGAATTTGACATACGAATTTCAACAATTATTTAAAAAAATGAAAAAAAGAATCAATCGATGCAGAGCAAGAAGTGAAGGCAGCGAGATTGCGAATGGGGTACCTGGAGCTCGCCGATCAAATCGGAGAGTTTACCGTTCTTGATGAGGACGGTGCCGGTGTATCCTGAAGGAGAGGACACAGTGCGAATCACATCAGCGTGAGTTAGGTTTAGAAAGTGGTTGTGTATAAGCAATTGCCAGAGAGAGAGAGAGAGAGAGAGAGAGGGAAGTACCAGCTCCAGCTATGATGAGGATCTTAGAGAGGCCGAGCCCGCTTTGCATAGCCATAGCCATGGTTGGCGATTTCACAGAGAGAAGAGGAGAGAGAGAGAGAGAGAGAGAGAGTGGGGAGTTGGGCGCCTTGTGCGCTTTGGTGGTGTGTTGCTGAATTGATGCTTTGACTGGTGATTGTTTTGCTAATGGCAAACCGACTCTGCAAAACTATGTCGTTTTGCTGCTTTTTCCTTGAGATGTCGTGGCCTTGTGGGATTATTCTTCTTCTTCGTTACCTACAAATCTTTTCTTTCCGTAAATAATTTTTTTTTCCCTGAAATTTTAAATTTAACGTCAATTTCATCTTAACAGGAATTTTGATAGAATAATTCAATTAATATTAATATTAAATTGTCATTAAAGTTAAAAATATGAAGACCAAATTAATGGAAAATTTGTATTAAAAGAAAATTAATATTAAAAATTTTGTTAAATTCAGCTTGAAATCAAATTAAAAATATTAAAATAAAAAATGTAATTTGCTGGTGACTTTTCTATAAGGTATGAGTGTTGATAATCAGATATGATTTGACTTGAGACTATTGGGTTGGATTTTGAGATTTGGATTTGCTTTTAGATTAGATTTAGGTCATATTTTGGATTGACCCAACTCCAACCTAAGTCCAATAATTATTTTAAAGATATATTTGTTATAACAAGTAATGAAAAATTATAAAATTTTATAGTTCAATTAATATATTTTATATTTTTTTTATTGATGTGATTTGTTTTGAAACATATATTACAAAATATCTATTAAATTTTGTTTATTATTTGTAATATATTATAATTATAATTTTACTATGTATGATGCAAAATTCTCGTAAGTGAGCTCATGGTCTAATGATATATTCCTAATGTCTTAATGAGTTATAAGAATATCATTAGTTTCACTCTTTCCATTTCATCATCTAATATCTTAATTTAAAAAAATGTTTAAACTCTCATAAGTTAACCTAATTAACCGGATTACTAGTCTAGCTATTATTGAATCAAGTATATATTCTAAAAATTGGCATGATATAAAAATCAATCTGAGTTTAAGTTTGATTCAACCCATCCAAGCACGTCCTTTATACACTCTATCTCCCAAATTTTTCTCCTAGCCTTTTTCGCTTTTCAAATGATTGGGAAAAGTATAAGTGTTTTTTTTTTTGGGAATTTAAAGATTGATACATTATTGTCAAAAGTCTCACGACTTAAATAAACAAAGTGCTTATAAAGATTATTGCCCGGCGGAGATTACTCTAAGCCCTTTATGGCATTTTTTTTTATACTTTTAAAAATTACATTGATCGTGACAAGATTTAAACTTAGGATCGTATACTATTTAAACTTCTCACCACTAAACCAATTCTAGTGGCTTTAATCTCTTTATGGTATGCATCATAGTTGATTTACTTCTCATTTCTTTCAAATATAAAGTAATAATAATTTTTTATATGTTTAATTAGTTAGAGATAAAGATAAAACTTTATTAATAAACATATAAATAATCACAAGGGTTAATTTTTTTCCCCAAAAAATAAGTGAGTTTTGGTTTGGGTATCTAAATATTTTTGGGGTTTTGGTTTAAATATTCTAAAATTATATGGTTCTAGTGCCTTGAATTAAGATCTAGATAATAGAAAAACATGTTATCCAATACTATATGGTAACTACTAGTTATACATGACATATTATAATTATTTGTGTCAAAACCAACCATAAGTGAGTTATTAGATCTGGCAAAATAGGTTAATGAGTTAAATTTAATGAAAATATCTCTTAAATTTTACTTCTTATTTATAAAATTTATTTTTTTACTATGTAGAATATCACAATTTGTATACATTGTTTGAAACTGGATTGACTCAATTACTAATGGAATTATTTGGATAGACTTTGGACTCTAAGAATGACTGGTGTAAAAATCAGTTTGAGATTAAAGGGAGCCAACATGTACTTTATACTCCTTCTATTTCCTATTGATTGTCATTTTTAACATTCATACAAGAATTAAAATAATAATTAGATTCCATTAATTTTCTAAAAGAAATAAAAATAAAAGAAAAATTACTCTTTTATTTTTTACTAAAATCCCAATTTCATTTGGTCAAACTTATATAGGGGACAAATTAGTTCCTCAGATTTAGAAAATTTCATATTAGTCCTCAAATTTCATAAATGAAGACATTGGTTCCGTCAAATTATTGTTTAAACTGTTGAGAAATTTCACATATTCTGTTAACTTATTTACCTATATTATTAATTTTTATAGTGGGTTCTAACTGTCTTACTCATCTATTTTGCACAGAACAAATGACAACTTAAAGTCAAATTTTCTTTTTTTTTTAAGAGAGCTTGGTGAAAAGCAGATGAAGAAAAAGTGAAACGACTTGTTTATAGGAGTGAAATAAGTTAAGATCCACCATAAAAACTAACAGGTACATATAAGCAAATTAACAATACGCATAAGTAAATAAACATGACACAATTTAGATGATATTTTTAGATATGAACTAACTTGTCCCTATTTATGAAATTTGAGGGACTAATATGAGATTTTTCAAATCTAAATTCCTAATTTATCCCCTATAAATTGAGGGACTAAGTTGGGGTTTTATGGTCTGTTTAGTTTGAGTTTTCATTTTTAGTTTTTCAAATTTTGTGAAAGAAATATTGAAAATTCTGAAAATTGTAAATTTAAACTTTAAGTTTTCATTTCCAATTTTAGTATTTTCCTTCATAAAATCTAAAACTAAAAATGAAAGCTGAAACTTAAATTAAACAGGCCTTAGTGTTTATTTTTTTCTTTTCATTAAGTCAAATCTATTCATTCTCTTCGAAAGATAAAATAGACATAAACTAATTAAAATTTAATTAAAAACTGAAAACGACCATTAATTTATTTTAAAAACAAAGCCTAAAGCGACACTTAATAGAAAGAGTTTAATTTTGAATCTTTATCCGTACAAGACCTTTTTACACATTCATCAGGTCAAATTATCTTATGTAGATAATTTTTCAACTATAGATGTAGGATGAATTACTTTTACTATTAGGATACGATACAATTAAATGACAAAATAGGAAGGTTTTATTACTTTCAGGAATTAAACACTAATACAAAAAGCAAGGTACTACAAATCTAGGGATGGCAATGGGGCGGGGCAAGTGCGGGGTCCTTCCTATTCCCGCCAGAATCCCAAGAGTGTCTCACAACCCGAACCCGCGGTGGGGAGAAAATTACCACCATCCCGATCCCGTGGATCCCGAATCCCTACATGGAGTAAGAGGGATATGCAAAATTAAGGTTTAAAAAACCTGTCAGCCCAAAAATCTTCAATAAATAGCCCAAATTTTAAAAAAAAGACTAAAAATAGTTAATTTAACATTCCAACACCTAAATCTTAAAACATAGTTTTTACAACATTAAATTATCAACTTCAACTTACAAAATAAAAGCAAAACCACAAGTTCATGCCAACATAAACAAATCATCTTGTCCAGAAAACATAATGTCCAACATAGAAAATAATTAAAAAACTGAAACACCAGAAAACATCATGCCTAAGATTCAAGTCAACTAATCCAACATAAACAAAGCATAAGTGATGCTTTGTTGCCCTTGTAGCCTTCATAATCATCTTGCTTGAGTAGTGCTTGCCTACAAAAAGAAACACATATTAATTCCAAGTCTTAGAAAATTAAAGCTACAAGGAATTTTATATAAGATTTCATTTCCATACCCTATCATCCACATCTTTGTCCTCAAGTCCTGTAAGACACTGATCTTTTGCCTTTCCTTTTGAAGCAACTAACAATTACAACAAATTAAGAGGAAATATTAGGAATATTAGCAAACACAAAAGATGGATAAAATATAACATAACATTACCTATAATTGTAGAACGCAACCAATCTTGAGTACACATCAATGCCTCAACTGTATTTGCATTTAACCTACTGCGTGAGGACTCAAAAACGACCACTAGTGCTGAAGGCAGACTTTGAAGCAACTTATATCGGGATGGCTAAAAAGTCTCTTGCAATTCTTTGCAAAGTTGGGTATTTAACACCAATATTCTTCCAATAACCCAATATGTCAAAATTCTCTTCATTTGATTTATCAAGCAAGGCAGGCTCTTCCAAATAACTATCCAACTCAGACTTAACATTATCCTCTCCAGAGTATCTTGAACATATTTTAAGTAATTGCACTTCCATTTTCTCTTCTTGAAAAAGAACTACCATCAGTAACCATTGAAGAAGAAGTAGAATCACTAGATGTAGAAACCTGACTCCTAATCCTATCTTTAGCTTGATATTCATTCACCAAATCTTCCATTAACTTTTTCACTTTTTCTATTTGTTTGTCACTTTCATTGTCATACATGATAGGAAAAAAATAGTTCAACAATTTCATCTTGTACCTAGGATCCAAAACCCCTATAGCCATCACCTCATTAATCATTCCCCAATACTTATCAAACTTTGTAATCATATCCGATGCCAAAACTTGGATAGTGAAATTTTTAGAAAAAAGCCATTCGTTCAAAGACAATCTAATTTCACAAATTTTTGGAAAATAGAGATTGGATGTTGGATATTGAGTGCCAGGAAACAATTCAGTCACATTATAGAACACTTCCAATTTCTCACAAATTTCTAATGCCATGGCCCAATCATCATCATTTGGCAAACACTTATAACTAGTCTCACGGACTTTCAAACGATTGAAAACTTCTTTATAAGGAAATGCAGATGCAAGCATTAGATATGTGGAGTTCCATCTAGTTCTACAATCAAGACATAATTTTCTTGAATATGGAGTGTTCAATTGTCTACAAGCTTCAAATTTCTCCTCCCTCTTTGGTGTTGCAACCCAATATGAAACACTTTCCCTAATCTTGTGAATAGATTCCTCTATGGTAGACAATCCCTCTTTTACAATCAAGTTAAGTATATGGGCACAACAACGCATATGGAATAATGACCCACCCCTCACAAAAGAAGAAGACGGAATCTTTTCAAAAAAGCGCTCAATCATGGCATCATTAGTGCTACAATTATCAACGTCAAGGTTGAAATCTTCCTATCCAAATTCCAATCAAAAAGACAATCAACCAAAACTTGACAAAGAACCTCATGTGTGGTGCAGGCACATAAATGAACCTAAAGTAAATCACTAAAATAGTAAATATCATAGACAAATACAAATATCAATCATCACTGACCAATAAAGGAAATAGCAACAATAAGAATTAATTAGTTACCTTACAAGTCGACTTTGCAAAGTCCAACTATCATCAATGAAATGGGTTGATAGACATGTAGCCTCTATTTTGGTTAGTTGCAGTCCACATATCTGTAGTTATTGCAATCCGACTTGGAATCTTTGAAAGCAACCTCATCATCTTTGTCCTCTCATGGTCATATAATTTCATTATATCTGACTTTATAGTGTTCCGTGTAATTGGCTTAAACAAAGGTTGTAGAGTACTACAAAACCTTCTAAAACCAATGTGATCAACCATTGTCAATGGATACTCATGCAATACAATCATCTTTGCAAGTTCTGACCTTGAAAACTCTTGATTGAAATTGAAGGCTCAGATATACCTGATTCAACCCCATCTCCAAATGAACTTGATGATTGAGCCATAGTACTAATTTTTGCTTGCTTTGGACCCCTCACACTTCTAAGCTTGCAAGTCCTTATGTGATCATGCAAGTGTGTGGTACCTGCCTTAGTGTCTCCTCCAAGAACTTTATTGCAATACTTGCAAATCGCCTTCCACTTTTCATCAATTTTCTGTCTTTTAAAGTGGTCCCAAGCTTCTGAAGTTAATCCTTTTTTATTAGGACTTCCTCTTGCATTGCAATTATGTGTAGGTTGTGTTCCAGTATGAGAAGGATTGAGCTTCTGGTCTTCTTCCAACAGATTTGATGGTAGTGTGGGACTGGGTGAAGTCTGCTGATTGATGGTGGTGTGGGTATAACCGAATTGCTTCCCACAGGGACGGAAGAGGATTGACCAGGAGTACTCATCCTATAAATCATATTCACAAAGATATCAGTTTTAGCTCTTCATCATCATATTCACAAAGACATCAGTTTAGGCTTTTAGCTCATCATTAGAATTCAGAGACCCAAAAAAATCAAAAATCCAAAAGGATCAAAGACACCAATGTAAGTCGAAGAACAAGAACAGAAAATCAATGGAGGGTCAAAGAATGAACGAAAATCAATGTAAGTATCTCAATGCTCAGTAACGAATAATCGTGCAAATCATATTCACAAAGACATCAGTTTAGCTTATCATCAGTTTAGCTCATTATCATCATCATCAGAGACCCAAAAAAATCAAAGATCGAAATAAATGGACAAAAAATCAAAGATCCAGAAAGTTCAATGGAAGGTTGAAGAATCGAGAACCGTACGTCACGATCAAGGACGGGTCCTCGGCTTCGTTCATTCGTTGGTCGTCGTCCTTTGAAGCTTCGTCTTCGCAGCTCGTCCGTCGCGGGTTGAAGCTTCGTCTTCGTTCGCAGCGCCACGGAGCTTGGTGGTCGCACCGTCTTCGTGCCTGGCCCTGGCCGCCCACTGGGAGTTGATTGCCCTGCCGCCTCCGCAACCGTCGTCCCGCCGCCTCCGTCCGTGAGGCGAGAGGCTGGGAAAGGGCGTGCGGCGTGCTTCGTGTGTGTGACCAGGAGGGTGTGCGGACGGAGTGAGCGTGTGAGGCAGAGGCATGATGAGTGAGTGAGTGAGTCTGGAGGTGAGGCTGGTGAGGCCTGAGGGAGAGGGTTGTGGCTGTGGCCTGTGGGGATGTGCAGAGAGGAGAGGTGCGGCCCATTTAGTTTGTAAAATTAGGGTTGTGTGTTATGGGGTAAGTGGGTAACCGGGTAAGTAACTTCAAAATTCAAAATTTTTTTTGAAAAAAATTAATTAAAAAAATTAAAAGGTTAATAAAAATATAAAAAATTAATAAAAAAATAACTTTTATTGAAAATTACAATATTATCCCTCTCGGGGGTTATAATCCCCATCTCCGTCCCCCGGAACTCACCGGGGGGTTTGAACCTTGTCCCTCCCGGGACAACCCCACGCCCAATTCAGAGTTCGGGGATAGGCGGATACCCGCGCCTCCAATTCCCCATTGCCATCCCTATACAAATCCCCGCCGGACGCTTGTGAGGCTTCACTTTGTCTACAGATACAAATTATCCAACACAACACACCAGTAACAACGAAAAAACAAAAAAGAAAAAGAATATAAAAAACACAAGATAAACAAAGAAAAACGATAGTTAGAGTGGGGAAGAAGACGAAGAAGATGGTGCAGCTACACTCCTCACCAGCACCAACAACACATCCTTCCATTAAGCTGCTATGCCCACTCCCAAACCACCACACTTTCACTCCGAATTCCGTTCCTCTGAGGCCTAAACCTTCTTCTTCTTCTTCTTCTTCGTTTGTGTCCACAGTACCCTCCTCCACCTTCTCCTTCTCCCTCCCTTCCCTATCTGTCAAATGCGCCCGTTCGGACCTCTTCGCCTCCTCACCACCACGACGCCCGCCACCGCCACCACCACAACCACCATCAGGTACCCTCCTTTTTTCTCATCCTTCCAATTATACTTCTTGATCGGTATATTGTTACTTAAGATTGGTGTTTCGTGATGAAACTAATGTTAGTTTGGGTATTGTGTTGTGTTTGATTGCGTGTTGTTCAGCTAGAGCTTTGCCGCCTAGGGTTTATGTGGACCACTCGATTTACAAAGGGAAGGCTGCACTCACTGTGTCTCCCAGACCTCCGGAGTTTGCATCACTCGATGTGTGTTTCACTTTTTTCTTTTATCTTTTTTGAGATTAATTTTTATGCAAGAGTTTTACTACGGTGTTGTCCAATTATATGTTTCTATTTATTTGTAAGACTTTTAAGTTAACGAGTGCTTGAGTCAAAAAATTTGCTGACGTGATAATATATGATTAGATGTTATGTAAAAAAAAAAGAATTCATGTTGACATCGTATAGAAATTAAATTCTTATTATTGTTATTATTATTTGTGAGTTTTGTTAATTGATGGAAAGTTATCATTGGGTTTTGTGTCTTCTATTGTTAATTGACTGTTTAGTTATGGAAGATTTTTTACTTTATTTCTTTTTTAATTTTCTTTTGGTTGTTGTTGTTGTGAATTTTGCAGTCAGGGGCATTCAAAGTATCTAGGGAAGGCTATATCCTGCTTCAGTTTGCTCCTGCTGTTGGTATGCGCCAATATGATTGGAACAGGAAGCAGGTGACTTATGTGACTTATGCTTCTTCTTCTGTAACTTTCGGAGGTGGGGGGATACCAGGACATCTATGGAGTATAGATTGTATACTAATGTTGTATGGAAATACCTGAGATTGGTGTATTGTTATCTGTATAATACAAACCTAATCCTGTAACTCGGGAAGTTTTGGTTAGTGGATAGTTATAACTCTTGTTCTCTCTTTGCTCTCTAAATAATGAAAAATGGTTTGCCGTGTATGATATCATGTGGTAACTAGTTAAGACACAGAAGTAGTAGGCTACTCTGGTATGCCAGCGATTTACTTTTCTGTTGGGTGAAACTTAAGTTTTTGTTACTTGGAAAACATGCTAGTTTAATGGATAGTAATGATGGCTGGTTTCGTATATGGTAAGAACATAGTGGAGCAATGAAGCAATAGTTTTGGTTACTTGGAAAGTGTGCTAGTTTAATGCTAGCTGGACAAGGTCTGGCTGCATAACTTAGATTTTACTTGTGCAGGCCAGACCAGGTCTATCTGTCGATCTTTATGTTTATATATGATGAAATGAAGAAACTTATTCTTCATGTCTTTGAATGAGCCATGGATTAGCTGGGGCTAAGAGCTAAGTTAAGACATTGTTAATTAGTCTGTATCATAAATTGTATAAATAGTCACTTCATTTATCCAGTTATGCTAGAGGTAAAAACTAACAAGTAACAAGTGGTATCACTGTTTATTGTTATGTTTAAATCATTGCTAACTGACTTGAATGCAGGTTTTCTCACTATCAGTGAGTGAAATGGGAACTCTGATTAGCCTTGGTGCAAGGGAGTCTTGTGAATTTTCTCATGATCCTTTTAAGGGCAAAAGGTAGTTTCTATGCTATACCTTCTAGAGTTCTAGTTATTGTAATGTATGATGTGATATAAAATATCAAAACATTAAATAAATAAAAAATGATCATTCCTTGCTTTTACTGTGTGATAAAAACATGAAAAATTCCTAGGTATTCTTAGAGTAAGAGAAAGCTTTTATTTCGATCCATTTAAGGTTTAACACCTTAGCTTTTTGGGCTATTATTATCTCCTGCTATAGCTACATTTTTAATACAATTACTGAAATGTCAGGCATTAAAGGGTTCAGAGCAAAAGCTTTTTCTTACTTTTAGTGCCCCTAAAAACATCTCTAAAAATATTTTCTTTTTGTGTAGGAAAGAGAGATCTGATAATGCCATGAAACCATGGGGCAAATAAAAAATATGCGATACCAAATATGACAATCTATACATATTCATATGTACTTATTAAATCATCATACATTGTTCAATACATTTTATGCTTTTCTTATTATTAATACTATCCTTTTGTTGTTCTGGGAAGGGGAGGGGGATGTTTAATGCCATACATTGAGGCTGCTGTGATTTTACCCTTTTAAAGCATCTTGGAAATTCTTATGCAGTGATGAAGGCAAAGTCAGAAAAGTTTTGAAGGTGGAGCCACTTATGGATGGTTCTGGTCACTTATTTAACCTGAGTAATCCTCTTTCTCCATGAACTTTTGAAACTGTAATTTTATCAATTTAATATACTACCTTGCTAGTTTCAAGTTGTTGGATACTATGGAATCTTTGATTGATTCAGTCCACTATATTTTGTGTGAACTGCAGAGAGTTTACAAAGTGAGCAATATTTTAAAGTTGATCAGTCTTGATTTAATCACTTAAAAGAATAATCTATCTTACCCATTAGCCATATAAAGAAAGATTTTAAGTTTCTTATACATTTACTCCAGATCTGACTTTGTTATGCCAATTTTTGAAGGTGTTCAAAACAAGCTTGAGAACATTGACGAAAGCATGTTTATCCCTATTACTAAAGCAGAGTTAGCAGTTTTCAGCTCAGTTTTCAATGTATGATCTTTCTCTCTCTATATATATATATACACACACACACGCACAGTTCCCCTCAGCCCCTATATTCACAGACACCCTTCTATTTCCAAAAGGCTGGTCTTAAATGCTCATTAAAAGAAATGTTGCATCCGTGGTAACTCATTGAACATTGTTGATTAAATAGTTTTATACTCCCTTCATTCCTTATTATTAGTTGTTGGGAACCGTGTCATTTTGATACATTGAAAAGTTTATGTATATGGCTAATGGAGAGAGTAATACAACGGTTAGGATCTTTTATTGGTGACCTATTGAGTAATAAACGGTGAAGAGGTTTTATATATTTACGATGCCAGTAACTGAATAAGTTATAAACTATCAAATCAGGCCTATATGAGATAAACTGAAAAATGGTTCTCTATTATAAAAGGAGATCCATAAATTGAAAAACAATTTGGTTTAGATAAATTTTGACGGTTTATTTTTGTGATCCAATCAATTTTGTATTGCTTTGACTAGGTTACCAAAATATCAGTTTGTTCTGCACTTTGACAATAGCCCATAATAATTTTAAAAAATATATATATGTATTTTCATTTTTATGAAAAATTGGGTCATTGAATATGGTGAATGTCTGAGGCTAGGGTAGGTGAAATTCTTCATTTATCAATATAATCATGAATGATATTTTTCATGCCATCAAGGACCTCAAACCAGTTGTAACTATTGTTCAGTAAGTTGACACGGACTACACCTGTTTTTTTTTTCTTTTTATATGAGCATTTAACATGAGCTCAATTCCCTGATAGTGAAGGGAAGATGGAGGAGCAGAAATGGCTGATCACTATTCCGGAGAAGTAGAAATCAAATCTAGTTCACATAGCTAACTTCTCTGCTGCAAGCCACCTGCAATGGTCCCTTAACCTTCTTAGTCACGGTTATTCCTTGTCTGGCAAATTAGGAGCATGACTTTTGTGGCAAGAAGCCATGAAAAATATTCAAGGGTCTCTTTGGTTTTATTTTCATTTTGGGTCTTCTTTGTTCAGGATTTTGTGAAGAAAATGAAAACAAGAAATGAAAAATGCAAACCAAACAAGCCCCAAGTTGTACACCCTTCCTGCTTTTCTGTTAAATCAGAAAGAGAATTTAGAATCTGAAATAGCTCAGCAGGTCATTACGAAAGTGCCTGGTTATGTTTATTCACTATAGCAATATAACACTTGAAAAAGGGCCGTTCTACAATATGTTTCTTGCTTGAGTAGATGTAACCTGTCTGTCCTTTATGCGGAAATATGCTCATTCTCATTGTACTTTTGCGGCTTTTTCTATACAGTTTATCATGCCCTACCTTCTAGGGTGGAATGCCTTTGCTAACTCCATAAAGCCTGAAGATTTCAGCCGAGTGAATAATGCCAACCCGAGATATGGAGGAGACTATGAGTGGAACAGATAGGGGTCACTTCTTAACACCCCCCCTGCCCCAAAAAAAAAAAATTAGGGTTTATCTCTGAAGACTCTTCTTGGAGGTGGCCCCCTGTGCTAGCTTCTCAACTTTGAAATGTATTAAATCATTTCACTCTGTTAGATAAGAGCTGTTTTAGAAAATTTGAAATAGCATTAGTAATATCATTGTGTAGAAACTCGTGTGTAATTCTCATTTACTTCCATAAGAAAAGATATATACCACTTTCTTACTTTCTTTTTAAAAAATTTGTGGTACGATTAAATATAAATGTAAATGAATAGCAGAAAATAAAATAACAAGAGGTTTTTTATCGTTTCTTAGGTCCATTGTAAAAATAACAAGATTTTTATCCTTTTTAATAGAAAACAAGAGGTTAAGCTTCTATGAATAGGCGGAAACTTCTTGTGGGGGTGTCACATGTAGAAGTATCTCAGCCCAATATCAAAGACACAATAGCCCAATTCTAACCCTAAACACTCCAGCTTCATCTGTCATGTGAAGAAATTGTGTTGCCAGCTATAAATATAATTAGCTAATATAAGTTAAGCTTAGTCACCAGAGGTAGTTAGAAATCCCATTGAAGATAGCTTGTATATAAAGATGTTCTCATGTTTATTATGAAAGTTCATGGTTCATTTTCATCTTCTCTTGAGCTCTTATCCTCTAGAGCGCTCTCTATCTATTTTCATCACTTTCACATCTCAAATTCATCCTCTTTGTTACGTCAAGCTGAACGGGGTTTAAAGACACTTAAATTGTGTCAAACGAAACTTTATAGCATTGAATTTCATATTATCAGTTGGGTTCAGATCCAGCACTACACATTTTCTATCGAGTGTGCTAACTCTTACTATAACACTATCACAATAACAATAAAAATAGTACAACTAGAATCTCAAATTGGTTCAGGTAAGAGTTGGGACAAATTAAATTAGTTTTCCAAAAATTTATGAAATCAATTTGATCATCAAAAGATTAGTTGTTATCATATTAATCCAAACCTTAGCCTTCATGAAGAAACAACTAACTGATGTATGATGTGTCATGTATATTATGTGATGAAACGTCATTTTTTGTAAATGTGACATCTTATCTACCAAAATAGACATCAAATTGATTCTCGAAAGAATTATGAAGCATTGATTTGGTCATTAGAAGAAATGAAAATCGATCATTAAAGGATTAATATGAAATTCATCTCAAGAGATAATATCACACATCATCATTTAACATGACATATCAATCATCATATATCAATTAACATTTTCTTTATAAAGACTAATGTTTGGACTAACTTAAAATAAAAATTAATTTTTCAATGACCTATTGATATTCCACAAATTATTTCAGGACCAATTTAGGGTTTTACCCAAAATATTATAATAATAATATTGAAAAGAATATAATGAGAGGAGCTTCAGCTCATTTCAAGGCATTGTGAACTACCGATGGTACTAGTAATTTACTTATGTCACAGTTCAGACCAAAAAATTGTGTCAATGTGAATTATGCGATTAGCATAAAGTTGACCGGGTGAGACAATTGATTAGATGACCCAACTTTACAAATTTCATTCTTCTGACTTTGGATTATGATAAGAATAATGTCAGACATATTTGTTTATGTGACGAGATGCAAAACGTAGGTATGTTAAAAATAAGATAAACTTAATTATAATATAAGGATTGAATCTTGACATACTGTTAGTATCGAAGTTTTTCGCCCAATCGTCTAATAATATTATTTTATTAAAATTATTTAATTTTCACAACAAACCTTTTAAAAACTGCATATATAATGATATATAATTTTTTTAGTAAATATGTAATGGGATATAATTAATTTTTGGTATAAAATATTTTATTATACAATAAACATATTAAAATTCACCTTTTATAATTATACGGTGAAAAATAAAAATACGAGGTAGTGTGAATATAAACTGTATTTTCCATTAGTTTGTGGTCATCCCTTCCCAGCCCGTAACGCTATTGAAGTCCATACTTTTTTAAAAATAAAATAAAATAAAATATCTTTGGTTAGGGGAACAAAAGGGATCCCAATGGTCAAAACTCATGCGACTCGGAACTCCATTTATCGTTGCTTGTGTCATTGCAAAGACAAAGTGACACAATTTCAGCATCCTGTCTCCTAATTCGATCATTGCATAATAATTAATTTTTAGCAACATTTATTAATGGTAATATTTTTTTGTTAAATTTTATAGTAATATTTTCAAAAAAATGCTAGACAACTAAAAATTTTGTCAAAGTATTGTATAAAAAATGATGTGTTATAATTATTAGTTATTAGATAAATTAGTTGGCTGTATAAATTTAGTTAATCTAGCAATCAACATGATTTGTATAAAATATTATGTATATATTTTTTCAGGTGTGTAACATTACTTTTTGAAAAATAAGTGTAATTTCTATGCATTGATATTATAAAACAGTTTTACACGTCAACCAATAAAATTTTACTAAAACGGCAAATCATATATGGGGTGGTAGTGAGTAGTTATTTTCTATAATTTGTCACTTTGATACAATTTTATTGGTTAACAATGTAAAATTATTTTACACTATGAGTCATAGAAAATAAACTCTTAAAGAATTATTGCTAAAAAATTATTTATACATTTTTTGTACATCAACAATATATCAAAATTAGCATGGTTTTGTATCCTCTTGCTTCTTATTGTTTTTATGAGTACTTTTTGAATATATATTGAAAAAATAGTAGTGATACAACCTTATAGAAATCCTCCTACATACAAATCACTACTAGAAAATCGGAATTCCAACGCATTTTCCTGACGGGTACGTAAAGTCGATTAATCACCCCTCCTGACCTAATGTAACACCCTAATAATTAACCGAATACACCTAGGTTGTATTTGATTAATTATTAGACTTTACTCTTTGCTTAGTTCTTTCATCATACTTTGAAAATACTTAGTGAAATTACGAGCCATTTTTTTTAAACATAATTGAAAACGTGAGCCGCACATAACGTGAACAATAATCGAAATAAAGCGAATAATGTGCAGATATAGCATAAAAAAAAACACATCATATTGGCTCCATCATATAACATCCATAATTACATAACACATAGATAGTTTGCCTACCAACATAATAAGACTAGGTGTAGGCAATCTAACAAAACATAAATAATATATGGATGGAAGGACATCCATTAATGGCACCTAGTAATAACACTTAAGGATAGGGATAGATATCTGAAATATACGAGTGAAACTAGCAGGATCAAGTTCAGCTACCAGTGAAAGCCTCAATGTGATTCACGAACGCTTCCTTCTTTTTGAAGACGAGATGGAAAGAAAAATAAAGGGAGTGAGAAACTTATAAAGAATCTCAATAGGGTACTCACCTCATGATGCATTGTGTCATCATCATCGTCCCCAGGAACCTTGGGGTTATTATGAAATAATAAGCATGCTAAGATTGATTTATTAAGTTTGAAAATATACTTTACCGAGGTTCATCGGTTTTAATCATGCGTCTTATAATGCATCATAAACTTAGCATGTCATGTATATAATGAACTTTTCCTTTCATATATAATAACATAATTATGCATAAAATCACATCATATTCCTCATCATCATTTCATAATACTATGCATAGCAGAACATCATATTTCTCATCATCATCTCATAAATACTATGCATAGTAGAACATCATATTCACATAATGCATTTACTTAGTTTCTTAGGTGACTTAAAGTTACTTTCATCATCATTTTCCTAGGCCACCCTATACTCCACCCTTTTGGGAGTAATCTAGGTTATGAGCTCATACCTTACTAGTCGTCACTAGCATATACTTATCCCTTTTGATAAGTTAAAATCCAACTCTACCCTTTTGAGAGAACGGTTTAGGGGCAAGAATCACCTTTTCACCACCTATAGTCTGATGGGTCCAAAGGATCATTTCCTCATAAATTTAAGTCACCATTAAGTCTTTGCATGTTATATCATAATACAATTCTCAATTCATAATCATTCATAACATTTTATCGTTTATTGTCTTATTGGAATAATATATATACCAACTGTAATCATGTATCTGGAGATTCCCAGAAAGAGAGGTGGGTCACAAATGGACACGCTTAAATACCAAGTCTTTCCTAGCCAGAACCTTTCCAAATTACACTTTTACAGTAATATATTTTCTTCAGAACAAAGAATATTTCATTATTTCATGCATAAGCATTCTCATTGTTTGCAACAGCAACTATAACATGCAAGCCCGGAAATCATTCAATGACGTCAAATACTTAATAAGCATCAAATCATTACATAGACTTATCATTTAAAACATCAAAGAGGCATAATCATAAATCATTATGAAAAGTGTCCTAAACAAGAAACTCTAGAATCGGGCAACCTTAATTATTGAACTAATTAATTATGCATCTAAGGGACTTATTACCATCAATTATAAGTCCTAAGAACATTATTAGACAATATGGGGCAGCATAGACAGGAGTTATTCTTAAGGTTTTACGTGTGCTAGAAGTTGCGTTTTTAACCCTTTCTCATTACCGTTTTTCCTTATGATGCTAAAATTAATTACTAAACCAATTATGAATCATTCTCCCTTATCTAAACATGATAAAATCTGGTTCTTAAAATCACTAAAAGCTCTGGACAGAATACATAAATTTTATTCTCTAAAGTTCTAGAAATCTTGCTTTTATGGTTTTCTAGTTGCTAGTTTCATTTTTAGTGTTCGAGATGAATCCTACACTAATTGTTACCAAAATTTTCGTGGCTTAACCAATCTTAAACAGAATTATATCATACTAAAACAGATTTGGCAGTGGCTAAACTTAAAGAGATCAAAGACTAGCTAAATTCAAGCTTTACGTTGTTTTATATAGCTAGTTTCTCTTCTAACTTGCATAGAATTGTTTCCTCATCAATAAACATAATAATCACAACTCTAAACATATTAAATCATCATCATACATTGATAATAAACTCAGATAGTGGCTGAATCATGAATCTCATAAAATCACATTTTAAGTGTACATAGAATACTAGTTTCTTGTAAAATCTTTGCAAAGCCTTAAAACTCTTTTAGAAACTAATTCTTTTTGCTAAACTTGAAAGAATCTTCATGATTAAAATTCTCACTTAAGATAAAAGGAGCAAGTCTTGAGCTTAAGAGATTTATGTGATATCTTAGAATCATAAACATGCTATGCAACCTCATTTTAATCTTGTCATTATAAGGTGATAACTTGGAATTATAAACATGATATGCAAATCCATTTCTTTATCTTTAAGATTTAAGGTGATGACTTGAAAATTAAACATGATGCAAGAACTTGAAATATAAACATGATGCAAGAAACTGGAGCGCGTAGTCCGCAGGAAGTGGAGGGAGAAAGAATCTTAGAAAGGGAGCCCGGCGCATTGGAACCTGAAGGGAGAAGAGAATTATTATTACATCTTTTTAAGCTCCAATCTCAAGACTTCTTAAAGAATCAATTCTTTAACTCCAATAATCTTATTTCTTTGCTTGTGATACTTGGGCAAGTCTTTGAGCTCTAGGATCTTTAGGTGATGACATAAAAATAAACATGTCATGCGTTGATTCTTTTAGCCATTATAAAATAAAGTGAACATAAAATAAATATGAGATGCAACTTCTTTATTATCTTTAGAGATTAAGTGACAACATGAAATATAAACATGAAATGCAAACTTGGAAATTTAAACATGAGTATGCAAGTCCATTTATTCATTCTTGAAATTTTAGTGATGACATAGAAAGTAAACATGATTATGCAAGGCATAAACTTAAACATGGATGCAAGTTCATTTGATTTCTTTACTAGAGCTCCTTCAAGACTTTATAGAAATACAAATTCAATATATATATCTTAACAAGACAAAGTGAGAAATACATCTTTCAAATTCTAAACTCAAGATCATAAAATCATCATAAAAACATCATTCTTTAAAGTTTTGCATCAAGTGGAACTTTCAAGCTTTAGAGGCCTAACTTGTGATGGATTCACAACCCACCTTCAAGGTCCTCATCATCAAGCCATCATCTTAGTCCCACCTAGGCCATATGGCCAAATTGGTTAAAGAAAAAGGAAGAAGAAAACCAAATGGAAAAACTAGAGAAAATCCATGAAATCATCATTTTGAACCAAGAACAACACTTAGCAAAACATAGAAATAAACTTAAAAACAACTCCCTACCTAATCTGATTTGAAGGAAAGGAAGAGAACTTGGTTTCTTGGAGTGAAATGAAAGAAAATATTCTTGAAAACTTGAAGAAAGAATTCAGCCAAGAGGAGGAGGAAATGAGAGCTTTTGGTGCTTTGGAAAAACTAGAAATGTGTACAATTTTGAGCAAGCATCTAAGACTCCTTAAGCATGCCTATTTATAGAGGATTTAAGCTCATGTATGGACAAGAGGAGGAGGCATAATTTTTGGATTTTTCATGGGGAACAAAGGGAGGAAAATCATTTCTTGTTTAAGGCATGTTTTATGCCATGTTTTAGGAAATTTTTTGGCATTTTATTTTAGTGGATTATCTTGCAATAATTCTAATGATTATGGCTGAATTATTTCGTGCATTACAGCCTCATGGAAGAGGGTTTTGTGTGTTCCATGTATTATTTAGGTGTAGGCAAGGTATTCATGCAATTTAGAGAATTTACGGTTAAGGGCTTAAGTGAATTAGTAAGCAATTTGAGTGTTTTAAAGCAATTTTAGGTTCTAATCAATTTAAATAAATAATTTTGACTCTAGATTAATAATTAGAATTTAATAAGCTTTAATTTGAGCCTAATATTGCTTAGGTTTCGTTAGACGAATCAAAAATCTCAAAATTTGTAAAACTCACAAAGAGAGGGACAAAACGGTCATTTTACTTAAAAATTGCCCGAGACCACTGAGCTTAACCAATGGTTAATCATGGCTTAAAAACACCTTTTAAAACATTTTAGTGAGGTTCGGCTAAGGCACACAAAATCGGGTTAAAAGCGGCAGGGCGTTTGGTCATTTCGCGTCAGAGTTCAAAATTATGATTCTTCTCCTCTATTAACACACATAACACAAACAATCCCTTATTATTATCAAAACATCCCCTTGAGGATGGGTGGGGCCCACGATCCTCATTTTCTAGTAAAATAACCTCAGGGGCATTTTGGTCATTTTACACGTACAGAAATTTGGGGTTGCAATACTTGCACGAATTGCTCCTAACTTCTCTTCTAACGTTATATTCCTTTATTAAGGATTGTTTGGTCTCAAATTTTATATAATATTTACCTACGGTAATTCGGTAATTCCTAATGACAGTAAAAATTACAGTAAAAATTGGGGCGTTACAAGGAAGCCATTAATTCGTAATAAAACAATTTACATAAAATATCCGTCATATAGATGTCGGTAAATGATGGCGCTAATCACCGAGTTGGCACGTATAGTATCCATTGGTATACGAGCTTAACCGAAGGTGAGTTTTATATTTAATAGTGAATATTTATTAAATCATTTACCGAAGGTAAACCGATGGGTACTCAAGATATTTAATATTTAATAATTTATGAATTGAATTCCAGACGTTTACCAACGGTTATTTACGATTTTAAATATATATTATTTATGATAAAAATTACGATAGGTAACACGGGGACTCAACATGATTAATATTTAATAATTAATTAATGAAATTACCGACGGGTATTTGAAATTTCGTTACACCGCGCAAACCCTTGACATGTCCATCACCCGTCAGTAATACGTCGGTAATTACCTACCAGTGATACGCACCATTTCATTTAATCGATTCCCGTCGGTAATTCCGTCGATAAGGCGCGGATATTACACACGCCGAAGCCTTCTTCCTCCTCACTCTGAAACTCTCTCTCTCCGCCATGGTTTTTGGCTTTGTTCGCCTTCCAGGAGCTCCGCTGAGAAATGGAGGCGACCATTACGATCAAAGGCTTTGGTGAGCATTTTAATCGTTTTTTATTTGATTTACTTTTTTCGTTTATTGATGCCCATAGTGTTATGTGTGTGTTTCATTAGGGATTAATTACTATTATTAATTTATTAATGTAGGAGTTTTGCTTGAGGGTCAAGCGATTATTGACGTTGGAATCGTTTTCATTGTTTTTGTATATGTTAATCTATGTTTTGTGTGTATATAATTGTAGTGATTGAAATTTATAATGTTGGATTTTAGGATTGGACTTGGTTAAACGCAGGAGCTTCCTATATTTCAGTTTTTTTTTTCTTCTATAAAGGTTAGTAACTCATTCCTTATTATTTATATCATTTAATGATTTAATATATATGTATGATGTATAGAGACTGATATTTTATATGATAGAGTTGTAGGAAATGGGGATTGTATGACTGGGGGAAGGGCGTAGAGGTCCTTCCCCGACTTGTTTGATTTGTTTGCTGGGGATTCTATTGTTTGAGATTGCAGAATGCATGTTGTGGAGTTATAAGGGGATGAGCAATAGAGAGTTTTAGAATTATTTGAATTGTATGTAATTATTAACATGTAACTGTTTAACTGTTCCTATTCTAATTTTTATTTTTATAATAATATCTATAATTGTTGACTTGATTGAAATATCCGATGATGGAAACTCCTAGTTTAAAGGGAGAATGCTTTAAAATTTTGTTAAAATATTTTTTAGGATAAAAGATTAAAATTAACTACTAAAAAAAACTCAAAGACCAATTAAAAGAAATATCTAATCCTGGAAGCTTCTAATGAACAAAATTTTGTTTTAGGGAAAAAAGTTTAAAAAAAATTGTGCGCCGAGGAAATAAGATTAAAAAAAAGGATTAAAAATAACAGGATAAAAAAAAAAAACCAATTCACTATGTTTTAAAGTAGTAATTTGAGCCTCCGTTAAAAAATTATATGGCAATGATTGTATTGATTAAAATATATAGCTGGAAGAAATTTACAAAGCATTCTTGTTTGGGACATGGATATTTGTTATTTTTTAAATATGAAGGAGGCTTCTATTTTAAAATCATAGTGTATAACCATAGTGCTTCAAATGACATATTCAAGAATAACAAAGACAGATCAAGATTGTGAAGTTGGCAATGATAACGCTAAAGGCCTGGCATGGGATCATGTACATTTCTTGAAAGTAGTGGTGCACCTTAAACAAATGTACATAGTCCTCAAGTGTTATATGCCTTTTAGTGTGATAATTGCCAACCTCACAATCTTGGATAATGTCTTCGTCATATCTTGAATAATCCATTTCTGAAGCAATATGGTTATATACTTTGGCTTTAAAATAGAAGCCCCTTCATATTTAAAAAATAACAAATATTCATGTCCCAAATAAGAACGTTTTGTAAATTTCTTCCAGCCATATATTTTAGTACAACCATAGCTATATAATTTTTTAACGACTCAAATTATTGTTTCGCTATATTTATTTTGTTGCTGATCTTTATAATAATATTTAGAATTATTGTATTGACTGAAATATGTAACGATGGAAGCTCATAATTTAAGGGAGATGCTGTCAAAATGTTGTTAAATTTTTTTGTATGAATAACAGATTAAATAAAAATAACTATGTTTAAAAAACTGAAAATCCATTTAAAAGAAATATGTGATGACGGAAACTTGTAATCTAAATGGGTATGCCTGTCAAGAATTTTTCAGAATATTTGTTGAAAGAATAAGATTAAAGTAGTTGTACCTAAAATTTAAATAGCAATTGAATTTGTTTTTGAAAGTAATAACTTTCTATCTTTAAATAATTATAGGGTCTAGAGTTAATCACAAGTGCAATGTTACCTTCAAATCGATCATGAATGTATGATAGATTGCATCTTAATAGAGGGATTAAATCGGACTTTTATAATGGTGTTGAAGAATTTATGAGTGTGATATGTAAAACACAATAGTTCATTAATGAAGCAAAAATTATGTGTCCATGTAATAGGTGCAAATGTAGGAAGTATCTGGATGATGATACAACAAGGGTTCATTTGTACAAGTGGGGATTCATGCCTAACTATTGGGTTTGGACTAAGCATGGGGAGGTAGTTAACGCATGGAACCAAGTGGGTATGTGTGAAGCTGGAAGTAGTTCTGGTGGGATCCATATAACTCAGCACAATGTGGGTAATGTATTGTGGGAGGATAACCTAGCTAGGCATCATGAGATGGTGTTTGATGTTGTTGGTCCTGAATTGCTGCTCATTATTCACAGCCTTCATTGAGGAACCTAACCAAGATGCTGCTCGATTTTATAGTCTACTAGAAGCCCAATCAACCTTTATGGGAGGATTGTGCGCACTCTGAATTGTCATTAGGTTCGAATGTTGAGCATTAAGTCCGAAGGGAAACAAAGCCAAAGTTCTTTTGATCAGTAGGCTCACTGAGATGAGCTAAATCCGAACCCCGATGCAATTCCAAAAGATTTCTATCAAGCTAAAAAATTAGTTTCTAAACTTGGGTTGAAGGAAATAAAGATTGATTGTTGTTTGAAAGGTTGTATGCTTTATTATAAAGATGATAGTTCATTGACTGAGTGTAAGTTCTGCCAAGAGCCTAGGTTTAAACCCAAGAGACGTGGAAGTGGGAGGTATAAGGATGTTCCTAGAAAAGAATGCACTATTTGCTCTTAATCCCTAGGCTCACAAGACTTTGCGCGTCAATGAGTTCGGCTCCTCATATGAGGTGGCACAGTGAAAATCAAAGAGATGATGGTGTGATGACGCATCCATCGCACAGTGAAGCGTGGAAAAGTTGGACCAATGATATCCTGATTTTTTCTTATGACCTACAAAATGTTAGATTGGGACTATCAGATGGATTTACTTCGAATAACCAATTTAGCAAACCCTATTCCCTGTTGGCCCGTAGTAGTTATGCCCTATAATTTCCCTCTTGACATGTGCATAAAAGATCCTTACCTATTCTTAACATGTATAATCCCTAGCCCTGATAATACAAAAGTTAAGATTGATGTGTATCCTTAACCCCTAATTGATGAATTGAATGAGCTATAGTGCTAGGGTGTTCTTACTTACGATATTTCAACTAAGCAGAATTTCATGATGAGAGCTGCATTAATATGGACCCAGAAAGGACCCAAAGCGCTTGGTAATTCTTTACCCTTTCTACATTTTATAATAACATTTACTATATTTGAATTGTGACAAATACTATATTTTGAAGACTTTATTGTGCTTATTTGTGCGGGCGAAGGAGTTGAGCGGCCTTCGGCACAAGGCGAGCTATTTGGGAACTCACACCAGAAAGGGTGGCAGAGGGGCAGCCGGAGAGGTCTGGATAGACTCTCGCTTTGAGGCGACCTATGTAAGTTTAAATTTAGACATATCTTTACTTAATTTGTATTATTATTTTCATTTATGCCATAATCATTACTTACAACTTGTTTTTTCTTTTCCTTTACAACGTGAGTTTATAGACCTTTGGGAGTAAACTTAACCCAGGACCAGACCCAGATGGCTGAGGCTAGGCCGATGCTGACATTCCTCCTCCTCCCAACGAGGATGATGTGTGGGCCTAGGTGGTTGGTGGCCCTTACAAGGGTCACATATATGAGATGGGGTACTATCTTGAGAGTATATCCCCATCCTCCGCCACTGGGTCAGCATGGGGATGATGCCCAGGGAGCGTGTCCATGCCCTCAACCTTGAGTTGGGCGGAGCCCAATTGATCCGGCGGAGTAGAAGCAACAGGCATAGCTCCTCGAGGCTCAGGACTGGCAGGCAGGGCAAGCTCTGGAGGAGGAGCTGAGAGAGTCTGAAAGCTCACTCTGGGAGCTGGAGGCGGAGGAGAACGTAAACAAGGGAGAGGAGAACGCAAAAAAGAAGAAGAAGAAGAGGCGAAGGCTGAGCTCGGAAGATGGCAGAATATCACTCAGATGTCATGACATTCTCCGGGACATGCAGGCTTTAGGATCCTCAGCTTCAGGACGCTCCCCATATCCCATTCCCCCATATCCCACCCCTCCATCTCGAAGGCCAGTCAGGGGACGATGCGAATGACGATGATGGTCCAGATGATGTTGATGATGATGATGCGCTCTGACGCGGGATGATGCGACGCTTAGGACTTCAAGCTAGTTTTTATCTAACTTTTTCATTTTTACATTTTGGATATTTTTTACATTTATTGTAGTTTTTATATATTTTATTATTATAATTTACTATTTTATTTATTCAGTTTAATTTATTCATTTTATTATTCTACTTATTAATATTAGTTTGATTGATAATTAGGTTATTATATAAATAAATAATTAAATAATAAATCATTAAAGATAAATTATAATTAACTACGGGTTCCTGATGGGTTTATTACTCGGCAATAGACAATATTTAATTAAATAAAATCATATTTTAAAAATATTGATCCATAAGTAAAATGGGTGAAAATTATTTAATTACCCGTCGGTAAAAAATAAAAATTGTCGGTATAAATATGTCTCTTGCGCTTTCCGACGCCTTTTATATAATTGTCCAGACTTCTTTGTATTTTATTACCCGTCGGTACTTGTGTCGATAAATACCGACGGGTGTTATTCTTCCGTAATAATATCATCGACGCCAGAAAATCGATGCCCTATGACCGTTGGTATAAATAATAGCATTCGAAAATCCTGTTGGTAATAGGGTCAATCCCCCTTGCTTTCTTGTAGTGAATCAACCTACATACTAAATAAAGTAAAAAATTAAATGTAATCCATGTCTTGACACTTTAAAAAGTGATTAAAACTTACTTAGTGTAGTATTTTAGAGGATTTAGGGTTTAGGATTGAGTAGTAGAAAATGTCATTTTATATTATATATATGAGTTAGGATCAAGTTATACTATTATTATTTTAAGAAAATATTACACCTTTGAATAATTTTTTATTGGTGTAAATTTTTATAAAACCCATCGTTGAATTAGAAACTCACATCGTATAGATCAAGTCTGTAAAATTTAAAATTAATCTAAAATTATTTGGCATAGCTTTTATTTACATCAAAATCAATGTAATATATACACTTAAAATGAAAAAAAATAAGAGCTACATGATTACATTGTTATTAATATTCAATTTTTATAAAATGTGACATAAATAATCTTTATAATAGGTAATTGTAATTGGATTCGACAAAAAAATTATTTCATTGAAAGTTATAAGTGGTGTAACTTTACTTAAAGTTATATAAATTATAAGTGATCCAAACCCATACACACACACACAAATATATATATATATATCAAAAATGAATTCTATATATTATATCCATATTTATTGTATTTGCTTTACTAATGAGGAAAAAATGAACCGTTATCACCCGTTTTTTGCTAGGTATATATAGTTGTTATTTATAAAAGCCTGTGTAGCATACTATGATTGCAACATAGCCATTGACATTCCATGAAATTTACGTCATGCGCTTCTTCCTTCCTTAGGTAAGAAAGGATTTGTTGACCAAAAAAAAAGGGCAGAATTTTGTGGAATAGTAGATTTTAACTTTAATATAATAAACGTTGAGGTCAACCTCATTTAGAGTTTTGTGCAAATTAATATCTTATTAGATTAGTAACTTAAAACAGAAACTGCTTGACCATGTTCCGTTGAAGACTGACCCACTTGGCTTACTGCAGAAATTAAGGCATGTTGATTTAGTTTTAGTTTTCAATATACATTTTCAATTTTTTAAATTTTGTGAAGGAAAGATTAAAAATTTTGAAAATCACAAATCCTAGTTTTCATTTCATTTTAGTTTTATATTTCTTCATAAAATCCTAAAAATAAAAATTAAAAATTGAAACTGAAACTAAACAGGCCTAACAATTTTGGTCAAGCTGTTTGAGTATTGGCAATCTAGTTCAGTTGCCAGCTGCTTTGAGCTGTCCATGGCATCTTACATTTTAATTAATCTGTGATCAATTGAACTATTACATTTCTATATATGCACAACACTATATTGTTAATTAATGCTAAACATTCATGACGAAGTGACCTTACATTTACAAATTCTACCCCCTGACCTTATTAAACCAGTTCTGTTTTTCTCACACGTCAGGTCCCAACGCCTCCTATTTCATAATTTACCCGGGTTGTTGATATGAAATACTTTCATGAATAAATTAAATGATTGTGAGATTGTATGATAGCGTAAAAGTTGTTTGGTTTTTTGGGCTGACACAGGGTATTAATAAGGGGAGAGAGATGAAATAGAATTTTGAAATTTTTTAATATTGTTCCTAATGACGGGAGATTATAGAAGGTCGTTGATTGTTGTTTGCAATGGAGAATCTTTGCAGAGGGAAAAGGCATCTAAGATAACTCTAGCATTTTCCTTAACTAAGAAGACATGTCAAGGCATTTCATCCCATATGTTGGTCTAACCACATTCAATCCATGAATTTATAATATCTTAATTGTATGCCATATATTTATAGAAAATTGCTACTGTTGTCCTGATCAACTAGTTAAAAACGTGTCAAACAAGGAGGAATATTAACAGTATATCATAGCACTGGGCAGTGATGTAGAGGCCAGCCAGGGTATTGAAATTAGGCTTGCAGAGAAGTGGGCTATAGGGGTGGCCGGCTTAATTAATTACAGGTATAGGTTACTTAATAGTGGATCATCTTAAGTTATTTGCGACCTCTTCAAAAGATTAAGCTTATATATGAATAATAGGCCTATCTAATTTTTTGTTGAAATTTCACTTGAAATAATAAGGAATAATAAAAATTGAACTCTCAATCACTTAATTGTAAAAATTTGAATACCATATTATAAATCATCTTTTCCAAAAAATTAGGATTTTGGGTAAAGGGATGTAGATAGTTTGGATGTTTAATAATATGCATCTATGCCAGGCAATACGAGGCTTCATGCGCTGCATATACATAGAGGTTCAACAAACATGGCGCCTAGGCCTAGCTAGCTACTAGGCTATACTCCACTTGTTTGCTCATATCAAAATAATAATGAGTTAGGCTTGACCCATAGCCGTTCATTAATTTGCAGAAATATAAAGAGATTTAATCAACTGCTTAAAAGTTTTAGATCGATCCTTAGTTAATGGCGCTAACTTGAAGCATGACAATCTATACTAAACAATAGTTAAATCTTATTGTGTTTCCCTTTTAGAAATATAAAGATTATCTTCTATGGTTTAGTTGCCGGCCATATATAATCTATTTTCAGAGACGTCAACTTTGGGTTTGCACAAAGGCTATGCTTATTTTATTTATTTATTTATTTTTAACGTGAAAGAAAATTTTACTGATAGTGATAGATAAGCCAAATGACATTTATAATTGGAAGAAGATATTTTAAATCTAAATTGAATAATAAATAAATACATTTTATATTATAAACTAACTAACGTTCTATAACTCTACTCATTCTTTGAAGGTTATCGATGTTAAAGCATTTTTACAATAGAAACCAACACAAAAAGTGTTGCAACTTGAAGAATGTATGATGTCTCCTTTTAAGGTAGATGTAAACATCTCTATATTTGTAAGACCACTAAAAAAACCAAAACACCAATAAAAGGGACAAAAGCATCATAAAGGAAAAAAAACCCATCAAATTATACAGAATAAATCCACAAAGGAGACAAAATAAAAGAAATAAAAAATCTAAAAAATGGAAAGAAAAGAAAAAATGGTGGGGATGTCAAATAAAAGAAAGATGGCAGGCCTCTTAGGAATACTTTGCAAGAGAAGACCATAGAAGGGGGAGAGAAGAAGGATTGTTATATTTTCTTTTTTTGGCTATGCTTATGTTTAAACTATATATGTTATATGTTTATATTTCTTTATCATAATAAGCATGCAAGTAAAAATGAGATCTACGTATATGGGTTAGGATCAAGTGATATCAATGTAATAACTTTAAGTATAATTATTATATCACTTGTAACTTTTTATGAAATAATTTTAATTTTTTTAAATTCAATTGTTGAATTACAATTAACTATCATAAAGATTATTTAGATCAAATTTTATAAAATTAAATATTAATAGTAATGCAATCATGTAACGATCTTATTCTTATTCATTTTAGCATATACATTTTGTTTATTTTAATGTACATAAAAATTAAGTCAAATGATTTTAGATTAATTTAAAATTTTATAGACATTATCTATATTATGTGAACTTCTAATTTATCAGTAAGTTTTGTAAAAAGCTACACTAATAAAAAATTATTTAACGGTGTAACATTTTATTAAAGTTATATTGATATAACTTGATCATAGTTCTATGTGTATATAGGAGAAGTTTTTGTTTATTTATATATTCTTAATAATATTTTGTTATTTTAATGGGATATTGAAATAAATGAGACAGAGTCATCATGCAATAAGTCCAATCAAGCCTAATCCATTCAAAGGTTGGAATAAGTTGGTAACACAATATATTACTTGCATCAAATAAGTCACAAAGTCATAATGTATGATATAATTTATTTATCCTATCAAGTTTATAATACATGTGCCAATCGGGCTCCCAAGTATCTTATTTACATAGGAAGTTTTAGATATTTTTAGAGCAAGTAAAAGATTTGTTTTATACCATTTATCATCTAACATATCGATACAATTGTCTCTCACTTTTTCAATATTTCAAATACAATTGTTAATGTGTCAAATGATGAAAATAACAAAAAAAAATTTTCTTGCTCTAATATCATTATAAGAACTTCTTCTAGTACATTGTTGGACTGTATAATATTGGAGATGCCCATTATCATTGATATATATATATATATATATATATATATATATATATATATATATATATATATATATAGAATTTTGTTGTCATAAAGTTTTACCAGAATGATATGATATTCAAATTAAACCTTATTTGATGATGATATGATATTGTTTAAAGGGTAATATTAGTCGATGATATGATATATTATTTCAAACCTTTAGATGTATGAGCCTCTAATCTTTTGATTAAACCATTGCATATATTGACAAATTCTGACAATGTTAGAAGATTATTCAGCATGACCCAGTGATGAACAATTATTAGCTTAGTGTGTATATATCCACGCATTGCCGGCCCTTAAATTTCCCATATGAGGTAGAAATAGTGTAATTGATCCTGAAACCTGTATTGTTTTCTTCCATATATATAGCTGCCGGTTGCAGCCGGGAATGGCCTTTTAAAGGTTGGAAATGGCTTTGAAAACTAGCGACTTATTATAGGAACTAAGTTTCAATGGTTGGAATAAAGTAGTACCTCTATTCTTAAATCAGTGTCAAGTTTTTAATGCACATTTAGATTAAGAAAAAAATGATTGACAAAGTCTTGGTGTTAGGATAATAAGGATATAGTTGGATAAAAATAATTAATATTATCAAATTTTTAAAATAAATATTTATTTGTGGAAAAGAAAAATCTTTAAAATGGACAAGAATGAAGAAAGTAATCATGTCTTGAGGAGCTGGATATTCCTTAACCCTCAACTAGTAGCAATTTGCTTTTCACAAACATAGGAGTTTTTTGAGGAGCAATTTCTTCAATCTGCACTCTGTTTATCTTTTGAATTATCTTTTCCTTTAAAAAGCTTGATTGCTTCTCAAACAATCTCCATTTAATTAGAAAATGGAAATGTCTATCATTGGACCAAATTAAACATCAAATAAAGATCGGAGACAAAACAATAAATATATACACACAAAACTTTCATTAACGTGCACGGTTGGTTCTTAGACCAACATTATGGTCAGAGATACTGCTTGAAAGTGCAATAAGTATGCCTTGAAAAGAAGTGCAATGGAATTTTCAAACACGTTAAACCCTAACCAACCTAATTTACTGTTTAGAGGCTTACACAGCCAATCTTACCTTAGGAATTCGTCTCTTATTTACTAGCGAAAACAATCATCAAAGCAGTATGCAGTATCTATTTAAGTTCATTGGAGAGATGATTTATAATATAATGTCATAACTTCAATGGAGAGATATAGAGTTCAGCTGGGAGATAAGGTTCATAAGAAAATGTTAGATAACAAAAAACTTATTCATAATTTTTTATTCAGTATTACATTTCACAATTATTAGCCTTTAGATGAATTAGTGTGTCATATTAATTTATTTCATTCAACAATTACTATAACTTTAAGGTTTTATTTGGCATGAATCTTTCCTTTAAGCACTTAATGCTATATTTTGCTTCTCTATGAGAATTAAGTTTTTTAAATTATCGGACAAAAAACATTACTTTGACACTTTTCATTTTGTATGTTGATTTTTTTTTCTTTTTCATAAAAGAAGAAGCTCAAACCCTCTAAAGCTAGAGGGGAGCTACACGGTTCTGAAACTCATAGGCAATTTATCTAGAAATACAAAAACCAGATACAACAAAACCATATCCACATAGAGATAAGCAAATTTTAAAACAAAATATAGAATGCCTAGATACGAATAAATTATAGTAAAACAAAGGCAACTCATGACCGTATCAAATCTCTAAGGTGAATGGCCTCTAATCGACGGAACAATGTTAGCAAGAAAAGTCGGCAAAATGGATACATAGCCTTGGAAAAATTATTAGATCATAGAGTTGGGCAGGAGGGTCCAGTCTCAAGCCCGTCAACTGTCGATAGATTGCTTGAATTGCTCTTATGGTGAGAGCGAGATGTCAGGTGCCAGTCAGGGGAACAATTTGGGACTGGACCCTTCGAGGCTTCCTAATTCCTGGCATTAAGGAGTCAACTCAAAATTGGTAGCTAAGGACAAAGGAATCTGACTGTTTAATAAAACAAAGCATTGCAATAATCCTCTAAAGCACACGCAAATGACGAGAGTAACCAAGACTTTCTTAAGGTGGCCAAATTTCTCATCTTGTTGACTGTAATATCTTATAGAGTAGTTGTTGCTATTTGAATACCCACTTAATAATTATTAGATGTGATGTGTTGGATGGAAAATGTGAAATCTATCATCATATTCAATAATGATTATTAAAGTAATGTTATAATAAATTTTAGTGTTTAATAACATTTTTATATCATATATGAGTACATGCATGCAGCATGCCTTTTATGTTAAAAATATGTCCTAAAATAAAGAAGACCCTTGCGATGGGAGGATTTTCCGAAATTTATGACCATCATCAACGTTGGATCACAGTGGTAATTAAAAGGGCCTAAGGTCAATAAAGTATTAAAATTTGAGAATTTGAGGATCCACAAATAACGCGCCTTCTGTAATACGGTCGACAACGATGAATGCATCATGCACGTGGTGAACTTTGACTGGGACAACCATCTGGACGATGACATTTTTCACTGATGTATCTTCAATTCTACAGTAACATCATTGAGTTCTATATAACAAAGTTCCCACCAGCACTCTCTCTCATAAACGTTGAATCCAGAATTATATAATATTCATATTTCTACGGTTATATAAGAAGCCAACTAATATATAAAAAGTAATAATATGGAATTTCCTTCTTCAAAAAGTTCATATGGGCTGTTGACATTTCAAAGATATTAACATGCAAGAAAACCTCTCTCTTTGAATTTTTGCTTATACAATTGAAGTCAAAATCTGATGGCTTTAGTATATAAGAAGCCATATATACTCACGCCATATTCGTATTGAGAAGAGTTGTCGCGACCTAAAAGCTGTATAGGAAGCTCTATTTCGAAAGATACAAATATGGAAGATCATACTATTATCTTGGAGTCTAACCGTGAAGAAGAGATTGGCAGAATTAAGGTGATTTTCTTTAGACTATATCTTTAGAGTGAATGAACTTCTTTTTCCTAAGAGCTTTTGGCTTTCAGAAATTATATATTTCTATTCCCATGCATATATTCAGTCTCGATCTGCAATAATAAGTTTAAACTTTCTGTCCAGAAAATTTAGTTTTTTTTTTCAATTACCCTAATCTCTCTTGAATTAAGAAATATTGTATATAATACTTCTCGATGTATCATCCCTACACTGATAATCCTTATAGAGATACTATTTTCTTAGATAAATGTCCATTTAGACAAACTTTATAAATTGCTTTTTTAACTATCAGTTTATCCAAATGGACAATTATTTAAAAAAGATAATATATACTATAAGTGTTCATCAATGTCATAATTATGAATACTCTATGTCGTGTATGCTGTAAAAATTAAAAAGTAGTTGATGTATATATCTCCAACCTTATATTCTACAAATTAAAAGATTTTGTATATATATAATATTGTCTAATATTAAGGAAAGTAAGTATAATTTATCTTTTAAATGAAAGTTTAATTTGTTTTATGTAGAAATGAAAGTTTAATTTTGATAAATTGAAAGTGTATAATACTTTTACACTCTTATCTAATCAAAATTGTCATTTGCATAACTTTTTAAATAATAAATGAAAAAGTCAATTATCATGACTAATTTGATAATATATGATTGAATGAATGTATAATTTACATTATTAGTATATAAGAATTAAGTCCTAAAAGAAAAGCCCCAAATGTGTCGCCTTCTTGCCCCAGTGACTAACCTCATTAGGAATGAAAGTCAATCTACATGCACATGATCATGCAGTCATTTATATAATTGTTCAGCCAATCAATTGCTGAATATATGCTTGTTGTCGACACAATGCCTATAATAAAAGTCGTGGTTTTGTTCAAAATTGTGTGGCATATATAGCTGACTATATTTATATTCTCATCATTTATGGCTCATAACGAATTCCAGCTGAGAGGTGGGAGAGTCAATGCATTCAGACACCTAATCATCGACAACCCAGCTTGAGAAAAGAAAGATTCCTAACATTTTCAATTTAAATTATATTATTTACACTTATTATGCATCAAACATCTTGTTTGAAACATGCATATTTTAAACCTTTAAGCTGAAAGTTTGTTGGCATATGTTTCAACCCAACCCATGTGTTTCTAGGGGTAATTTTTGAAACCGTCACACACGAAAGATTTGGTCATATATAGTTGGCTTTGATAGGTACAATGCAATAATATTATTTTTCCACAGCACTTTCGCCACATTATTTTTTCAATAAAATGAAAAAACATATTTTCGATACTCCTTTTATAAATTACCAAACGCAACAAGTAATAGAGTTTCTTTATAAAAAAAATCAAAATTCATTTTCGTTTCTTCATGTAAGAGTAAGATGGTGATATATAGATGGAGCCCATAATAATATATAATGATCAATTCTTGAACTTGTACAAACATATATATAATGTGTCTTCCGTCACTGTTAATTAATAAAAGAAGAGATTATTTTTACATAATTTTATTATATTATTATATTGTTTTTAAATAATAATAAATTGAAAAATTCAAAGTTCAATACAAGATTTTAACTTTCTCTAAACTTAAAAATATGATACTTTAAGTTATAAATAACATTATCTGTCAACAAAAACTCACGGTGTGAAAAGTATACATCTAACATCTGTACACGTACGCACCAATACAATAACCATTTTTCAGACGCAAAAGTATAAGGTAATCAATTACATCATCATTTAATTTCCTTATTATGTGTATTTAAATTTTACAACTCATGCCAAGTTCTCCCAGCAACCATCATTGACGAATACTCAGAACTTCTCATTTTCCTTCATTTCTTTTCCTCTCTCTTATCAAAAGAAGGAAAAAAAGAGAGGAAAAGGGTGGAAGACACTCACTAAACAAGATATACATATAGGAGTTTCTCTAATCTATATATTATCATAACATGCAGGATCAAAATCTTGGATCAACCAAGGGCGCAATGGGAGAGGTTAGGGAAGAAAATGGGAGGTTGAAGTTCTTATTGGCAAGCCTTGTAAAGGACTACCAATCACTACAAACAGAATTCACTGACACCATTCAACAAGATAAACCAATTACTCATCAAGAGACTACCAAAGTTTCAGGTACATCAATTGCTCCTGAAGAATGTGATGAACTTGTGTCTCTTTCTCTAGGGGTGTCATCCAAAGACCACCCTACGATGGATGAGAAAAAGATCAACAGCAATAATAGAATTGAAGAAAAGAGAGAAGATGATATTGATGATGAGGATTTGGATAAAGGGCTTGCACTTGGGTTAGATATAAGATTTGACCCTTCACCTCAAGCTGGAGCGACAAATGATCCTAATAGCCCAGAAAGTAGCTTTGTGAAGGAAGGGAAGGAAGAGGAACCAACTGAGATTTGGCCACCCAGTAAAGTTCTCAAGACAATGAAAGCTGGGGATAAAAGTGGAGCTTCTAATCAACAAAATCAGCACAAGAAGGCTAGGGTTTCTATTAGAGCCAGATGTGATACACAAACGGTTAGTAACATGAAGATAAAGCTTGCTCTCTTTACTATAGGGTTGATTTTTGTGCTAATAACACTTTATATAATCATAAATTAAAAGAAACCAACTCCATCCTAGTCAGAATCAGTATTGGAAGAAACTGCAAAGCATAAGTTCTATATATAGGTTCAACTTAATTTAATTTGTGAAAATTTTCTTTGAATTAAAAAAATAACCTGTTTAGTTAGTATCACCCTATATATTGCAATATTTTTCTTTGACTTCCATCAAATCTTCAATTAGAACTTTCTTAAAAGTTTAATACAGATGAATGATGGGTGCCAATGGAGAAAATATGGACAGAAAATAGCAAAAGCAAATCCATGCCCCGACTTACTATCGATGCACGGTCTCTCCATCTTGTCCTGTGAGAAAACAGGTGCAATTTGTTGATTTTATTTTTATTACAATCAGAGTAGATGAAAATTAATTGGGATTGACATGACCTCAGACATGATGTGGATTCATTCAATGGTTTGGGATACATAAAAACTTTTGATTCTCTCGTGTCCCTTATTTGAGGTCTTTTTATTTTGTTATATATAAAAAATCATTAATTCCCCTAATTAAACATTCAGTTGGTTCTGAATTTTCAGGTGCAAAGATGTGCTGAGGATATGTCCATCTTGATTACCACCTATGAAGGAACGCACAATCACCCACTTCCTATTTCAGCCACTGCTATGGCCTCCACAACTTCTGCTGCTGCTTCCATGCTTCAGTCTCCCTCAATGATGAGTTCACAACAAGGACTAACTGATTCAGATATGGCAGCACCCATTATCAATTCCCTAACTGCTTACAACCCTAATGCCTTAAACTTCTCTACATGCCAAATGTCAAGTCCACACCAATTCAACTTCTCCAACTCTTCAATTTCAACCTCAAATAATTCTCAACCTACCATTACTCTTGACCTTACTGCACCACCAACTCCCTCTCATTCAGGAAATTTTACCTCAGGCTTCTCTTACACACCAAAATATTCATCAACAGACCTCAGTTTTCAATCTACCTTCTCTCATCCTCTGCAATCTAGCATACAACCACATTCACCCTGGAGCACTGATAGTGGTTATTTCAACTCTGGAACATTAACACAAAATCCAAACCAAGGTGTTTACATCATAAACAGTGGTTCACAACCATTTCAAGGGCATCTCCATCAACCTATCTACATGAGCAACCACAACAATTCTCAGCATTATCCTCTGTCAGATACCATTGTTGCTGCAACCAAGGCAATCACAGCCAACCCAAAATTTCAATCAGCATTAGCTACTGCTCTCACAACATATGCTGGAAATGGAGGAGCTTCTGGTGGTAGGCTAAGAGAAAACCATCATGTTGGTGAGAATGCACCATTGATGAATTTGAGGCTAAGTAGTGGAGATGTGTCCTACACTTCTAGCAAAAATGGCATAGGATGTACACCATCGAGGCACTTATTCAACATGTCTTCCCCAAATGCTAAACAAGAAAATGGAAAATCAATCATATTTCCATCACCACCATTGCCAGTGTCTAAAGGTTCTCCCGGGTCATCTTCTAATAGAAGTAACCAGTTGTTGGAGCAATGGAAGTGAAGCAACTTAAGCCATTCTTTCAGAGGAAAATTCATCAAGCCTTCGTGAATAATGAGATCTTGTCATGACTCATGATCAACAAAGGGCGTGCATGTTTTTGTTTTAGCTTGTGCTGCAGCCAAAGAAGGACATTAATGAGCAGTTTTGATAGTTGTTTGGCTCACAAAACTCTGAGATTATGAGTGTAATTCCTATCCCCATTTAATTTGTATAATGATTTTTATGTTTTCTACTGTTGTTATTATTATTATTATTATTATTATTTGTCTTGGGTTAGATAATGAGAAGCATTCCTTCTCTTTCCATTGGGTTTGATTAAGCTCCCCTTCAAGTTTGAGGGAAGTCTGTAAATGCTAGTAACTAGCAACTAACAAGATCCCATGTGTTATAATTATGATCAATTGAACCAGAGAAGAAACAGAACGATTCTTCTAAATTGATTGAAATAAATCACTTAAAAGTTACACAATATATGTTGGTAGTGTGTTATACGGTGGTTTCTAGTATGCCTTGCACTTGTTATAAGAAACAGCGAAGTGAGTAAGTGGCAAATGGAGGAGATGACACCTGGAAATACTAGGTAAGTGTTATTAACTAGGAAAATTTTAAAGTTCTCCATATAAGTTTAAGACCACCATACTTCTTCCTCCACACCTAGCTGCTAATCATGCCACTGCCGCCTCCTCAAAACAAGAGTCATCTCAAATTATCTCAAATTACTGCAACAATTCATTCAAGTGGTAAATGAGTATACAAAAGCGCATTAAAAACAATTATAAATACTTAATCATTAGAATGAAAAAGTTGATATATAATATCAATTAATAAATAGCGTCATCACATAAGTGGATCCACCAACACCCTAGCGAAGAAGATTTAGCTCATGACATGAGAAAAAGACAAACAGATGATGAAGATGAAGATGCAAGCGCACAAAAGAATTAAGCATATATAGAAGAACCAATTAGAAACTCTTGGATGGAAGGTTGCTTGAGAAGGAAGGTTGACTTTTTCTTTGAATTGGAGCCTTGGAATCCTTGAAGCTTAGACATGAACACTACCGGAAGCATGTCAGCCTACAACATATTCTAGACTCGGAGCTTTATTCGGTTGTAAAACCTCGATCATTTAGAGGTTGGCATAACACTCTTAGCCAGGCTGTGTACGCTTATCAAAATTCACCCAATACTTAATAAGAACTCAAACTCAGCATAAAACAGTGAGGAACCAGAGTGCAGAACAAATGAACCCCAAAAGAAATAAGTGCCAAGCTAATGCGCCATTACAGAAAAAAGAACAAGCAAAATACCTTTTCTGATTGAATCAACCAGCCACCCATGCAATAACATAAATTACTTTATGAGAATGATATGGTCTTGCTAATTGAAATCAATTTACAAAATATTAGAGTGACAAAGCAAGAAGATTTGCTATTATTGCAACGCTTTATACATTCAATGAGTTAATGAGCTTGAGAGTGAACAAATTAATTAGATGCGTTGGAAAAGTTGTTCGACGAAAGGAAACATTAGGCAAATCTTCATGATCATCATCAGATTAAAATTGAAGTCTTGTTTTTTCTTTTTTGGTGAATAAAATTGAAGTCTTTATTAATGTTATTTGGGATGGAAGACAGTTTGCCCATCAAAATAAAATAAAAAACTTTGGGTAAATGGTCTAATTTAGAAGAACCATTCAAAGGCTGAAAAAAAAATATTTTCATGCATTGCATATGGTCTGATCGACATTAATAGCGGGTTAAAAGTCCAGTTAAAAATGAAAAATACCTTAAGAAACATACTCCTGAGATTCATGAAACTAAAATTATTCAATGATTCAATAAAGCTAATGTTTAGAGGTGTCAAATGGGTCAACCATATGGACCAAAGCCAAAAGGTTGGCAACTACAAAAAACCTACAGGACCAAAAGCCCATGTGGGCTTTGTGGACTTAGAGACTATAAAAATTTTAAAATTTATTAATGTTAAAATGAGACTATGGCTGATATATAAGCTAGCTTCAATCCACGTATATTATACTATTGATGCTACTGTTGGCCTGTGATATTTGCAATGATAAACAAGTATTCAGTATCCACCTATATTTTCATTTTCATATGGTACAGCACCATAAATCAAACCTGGTGCCTGTGAACCACTCTTGGCACATCAAGAGCCCCCATTTTGTCTAGCCTACAACAGTAAACATGCAACTAGTACTTCTGTCACAACAACAAACATAGGCCAATTAACATGTTGATCAATATTTGTTTCATTTCATGAAAACTCTTCACAACAGCAACACCAGTATCCATATATTTCAGAACCAGATATAAATGACGCAGCAACTTTCTCTCTTAGATACTCCAGTTATAACCACCTTCCTCATCATGCTTTCAAGCTCGAAACTATCTATTACTTAAGTCACTAACTTTTGGTTTTGCTAGTCCATGGTACTAACTACTAAGCACATACAGTCATTTTTCATTATATACTACTACGCTTTAATCTCAGAAAAAGGATCCTGTAATAACATACCCATCATAGATATCTAAGAAACCAAGCAGAGTCAGATTACAAGTTCAGCAAAATAGAACACTTATATAATCATGTTTAACTATCTAAGTTTATAGCCACAAAAAAGGGTTGCTAGAGACACAAAATGCCAATTAGAAAATCAAGCTTATTGGCCTTCTTTGCTAGAATTTCAATAAACTCTTATCTAACAACTAAAATTCAGACTACTTCATCAATCTTCATTTACATATTCATCTTCTTGATGCATAACTAATGTTTTATCCCTAAGAGTTTTGCAATCATCTTCATTTGAAATAAGGACAAGATTAGAAACAACTAAAAGATCAAACAAGATTTGTCAAATGGAAAAGATAATATAGAGCATATTAGGACATTACCTTTAGGGTTCAAAACAAAGCCATGCAACTAATTTCTAATGCAAATAAGCATTTGGACATTTTCTGGAAGAGTTAAAGTTCTATACTTCGTAAGAACACGTCCACCAATGCTAAACGCATATTCTAATGCTAGTCGTAATTGGAATACTCAAGACATCTCTCTCATAACTAATAGAGTGGGAAATCATTTTTCATGAGTCTTCCAGTAATTCAACACATCAAAATCTTCTGTCATTAGAATCGATTGGTGGTTCATCAAAATAAAGATCCAATTCATTCTTCCCAACAGATTTCGTTTCATTTTGAAACATTTTAAACTCCTGAAAAATGTAATTTATTAATTATATGAACAAAAGAGAGTTGAAGCTAAGAAATAACTAATTCTCATAATAACATACGCTAAATATCCTTGATCTCTTTGGCTTCTTTCCTTCTCAGACAGGCTTATTCAACTGGACTCACTGGAAGATAGAAGCACTCAAAGCACTAAGATTGTAGGAATAATCCCTATAAAGCTTCTTGAACTTTTCCTTCACAATTCAAACCTTGTCTCCGAGGTTGAGAGATTAAGTTTTCTGTAGCAAAAGTTCAAAAAATCTAGTTTTAATCGGGATTAAGAATGGCTCCAAAAGCCAAGACCACATTGTAATCCTTCCAATATTTGTCAAATTTTTCCATCATTCTTCCAGCCATGTCTCTTATCACATCTTCCTCATTAAATTGGTTTTGATCCAGCATGCATTGAATCTTCCAAACTTGCATAAAATACAAATTTGAAATGGATAAGATGAACTTGAGATTATATTTGTAGTATCACAGAAGGGTTCAAGAAATTCACACACCCTCTGCCCTTCTCTATTCTTCAAATGATGGACAATATTTGTAATTGTTATCTATCACTCAAAGAATATCAAATGCTCTTTCAAATTTTATTGCACTTTCCAACATTATATATGTCAATTTCACCAAGTCGAAACATCCAATTTCAAACCCTTGCTTTCATCAATGCAGCTTATTGTACACATTCTTTAAATTTTATCATTCTTGCATCTGATCCCCTCACATGCTTAACACTTTCTCTAATTTTAAACAATGCTTCGCTTACCACTTTTAAACCCTCTTGCACAATAAGATTAAGTATGTGAGCACAATATTGCACATGAAAAAATTCTCCATCACATAATAAATGATTTTGCATACATAGATGAGCTTTCAAATGATAGGGGCCAAATAAAGGGGCTGGGGGCCCGGGCCATGGGTCATTTTGACACTACTATTAATGTTAATAAAAAGATGAAAAACAAAAGCCCATTAAAGGTCGAGCTAAATAACACAGACAATGAGCAGTAAATTTACAATAAGAAAATCGGCAAGGCTAATATGAAAGAAAAGTTTATTGAGTATACATTTAATACCTAATCTTTACGCACATTCATAATAAAGAAGGGATGAAACACATAAATAAGTGGGTGTATCTTAAATAGAGTTGGAAACCAACTTTTATTATGTGTGTAAAGATGAAATATTAAACTTTCCTCTTTGCAAGTATTTCTCAATGAAAAGACCTTATTTTAACATGTCCCTAATAGATTGTTTCAAATCTTGCTGTTATCTTTCCAAAGTTCTCTTTGCAAGCTCCGTCCCTTGCACAACCTTCTCTGCTTCCCGTAGGTCACTCTCCTTCTCCTTCGTAAATAGATTAAAAACTCTAATTTTAAATAAATTAAAATATTTCTGTTATCATTTAATTTTTTAATTAATAATAATAATATAAACAAATCAGCTTGTTAAGTTTAATATACTATAATATAAACAAGTCAACTTGTTAAGTTTAATATATTTTGTCAGTAGCCTAATCTGTTTAGATAAAAAACCAAAAAAACTATTTAAAAATATCATGGCTTAACTTATTTATTAAATAGGTTAATTTAACTTACTAAATAGGTTAGACAAATGTAAACTACCTCAGATCAGGCAGCCAATTTTCACCTTTACTGTTGTTTTTTTGGACTGGGCCAACTTTCACCTTAAAGAATAGGATCTCATTCTAAATATTAATATATAGTAACTTACTTATGATCCCAAGACAAACTATTGAGCACACGCCCAATAGTATATATGGTGTATTTTAAAATGCCATAATTCTATTTATATAGTGTATAGATATAGTATATAGATAAAGGATGGAAAGCTTTAGCAGTTAGCAAATGGTTCCATCACTCTTTGACACATGTCCTATATGTAACAACACTTGGCGTTGCTAGCAACCCCCAGTGTCATTCAAGATCCATACATAACCGCTTTTCCAATTTACATCACACAAACAATAACACTCTAACCGAAGTCTGAATCTATTGACATTCATTAACAGACTGATAGGTACGCCAGGGCGGTTCAATCTTTCTACCATTTGTTAATCTCTTCCTGCCTTCAAATCATTTTACCTGTTGTTTGTGCATTACAATTTATATCATTATATGCCTCTTTGAAAAGGTTTACAACTGCATGACGTTTGTTATTGATTTTTGCGGTTGGAATTAATCAGTTACGTGTTTATGTAATCCTTGGATAAACAACTCCTTCATCAAATATGGTAATTGTAATTCATAAACCGTTATAGTTCACAATTATTTTGATTGGCAACACCAATCAAACATCAGATTCAGAGGAAAGGCCAACCATGAAAATACCGTATATGAGACGGGAGTAATGTTGATTACTATTGCATCTAGAGGATGAAATTCCTAGTGATCCATAACGTCATATTTTTTTATAGCCATAGAAGAAGTGTTTTGTTGCATGCAGTTCCAAGTCTTGTGCATTCATATTTTCATATGAGGGAACTACGTACATATCATATATATCATGGTGTTGGGAAAAATGAAACAAACTCCCATCGCTCTTGCCAACTTTTGATAGACAAAACGGATAGCTATGTTTTCAATAAATGTGAAGTAAACTGGTAAACCAGGAGGTAGACAGGGTCTAGATATTCCAATTTCCAACATCGACAATTCTGCAATTTCAAGACAACTATTGATACTTGAATTAATACCAGTAAGTGCCTTTAGTTCCAAAGATGGCGCAAGAACAGGAGGTCAGGCCAAGCACCCAAGTTTCAAAGTTTGATACCTACTTTGAAACCATCCAATCCAGAAAGAAATTACCACAGACATTGCAGGAGACGTTGACAGATGCATTTGCAAAGATTCCAGTTTCTTCTTTTCCAGGAGTTGCTGGAGGAAAAGGTAAAGGGTTAACTATGTAATGGCATTCATTCTATTAAATTATGCATTTAGTGTGAGTCAAGGATCTCCATGGCCTAAAGGCAGTAACCTCAAATACTTTGGCAGTGATTGAAATTCTAGCAGACACACCAATTGGCGAAGCGGTTAAGATTCTATCTGAAAGCAACATATTAGCAGCTCCAGTTAAAGAACCAGATGCAGGGACCAGTTCAAATTGGAGAGACAGGTATCTTGGCATCATAGATTATTCAGCTATCATTCTCTGGGTGATGGAGAGTGCAGAACTTGCAGCAGTTGCCATATCAGCTGGTACAGCAACAGCTGCCGGAGTTGGTGCAGGAACTATTGGTGCTCTAGGGGCACTTGCATTGGGAGTGACAGGTCCTGCTGCGATTGCAGGCCTAACTGCTGCTGCGGTAGGTGCTGCAGTGGCAGGTGGTGTAGCTGCAGATAAAGGGATAGGTAAAGATGCTCCTCAAGCTGTTGATAATCTGGGTGAGGACTTTTACAAAGTAATACTTCAAGAAGAACCATTCAAGTCAACAACGGTAAGCATGCTTATGGCATATGATGATTAAGGAGGTAAATGCAAGGTCTTGCATTCGTACAAACATTCTTGGTTGGGAAGAAATCTTTTTAAGTTGGGATATCTCCCTAACAGGAGAGACCAGTATCAGCTGAGCCAGGCTGTTAAATCTCTTCATTTGTTCTGGTTATCTTGAACTATTTCTTGTCAATCATATCCATTCACATGAAAATGGCGATTGAATTCCTGCATAACCCATTTGGGATATTTTATTTTATTTGCCTGTGTACATAAATTAAGGGAATTATAGGTCAGTTAAGAACTTTTCTTGGGTCCATGTTAAAAAAGACACATTTATATTGATTTTTGGTTTCAGGTGCGATCAATACTTAAATCATACCGATGGGCTCCTTTTGTTCCAGTTGCAAGAAATAGCACTATGTTGACTGTCCTGCTGCTTCTTTCAAAGTATAGGCTGAGGAATGTACCTGTCATAGAACCGGGCAAACCTGACATTGTAAACTTCATTACTCAGTCTGCAGTTGTTCAAGGTCTTGAGGGATGCAAAGGAAGAGATTGGTTCGACTGCATTACTGAAAGGCCTATATCTGACCTGGGACTTCCATTTATGTCTCCTGGAGAGGTAAGAAACAGTAATTTAAATTTTCAGTTCCCCTCAGTTTAAAGGTTTATAAATATGATATGTTTCTTCCTGGCCAGGTTATTAGCATACAGAGTGATGAATTGATTCTTGAAGCCTTCAAGCAGATGAGGGACAATCAAATCGGTGGTCTTCCTGTAGTGGAGGGACCAAAGAAGAGAATTGTTGGAAACTTAAGCATCAGAGATATCAGACACTTGCTGCTAAGGCCTGAGCTTTTCGCCAATTTTAGGTAAGACAAAGTAGAAAATCATGAACCTGCATGTTAAGCATCTTTGACAATCATAGGGAGACATACAGGCCAATCTGTAAACAGCTCCAAAATAAGCATTTTAAATGGTTTTAACAGTTTCAACGATAAAATTCTTTTAGGGAAAAGCATAAGGAATCGGATATTGGAGGGAAGACAACTGTAAGATACTTGCATATTTGGTAACCCAAAAAGATAAAAGAAAAGAATATCATGCATCAGCAAGTTTTATCACCCAAAAACATGATGACAAGTTTAGAGAGAATATTAATCCAACTAGGGTTCATATGGTTGTCCACGTAATATATATATATATATGTGTGAGTGTGTGTACTATGTCTGGTAAGATTTCTTTCCGTTATGGAAATTTAACAAAGGGTACAAGTCTGGCCATCACACAAGCTTGTAAGAGAACTGAACTGAGTACTCAACTGTTCTTCACAATCCCCCTAACTTTTTAACTTTCAGGAACCTCACTGTGATGGATTTCATGAACAAAATTGTCTCTGAAACCCATGAAGCTGGGAAAGTTACTCATCCCATAACATGCAAGCCTGATTCGACACTAGCGAGCATAATCCATGTGCTTGCTTCCCGGGCTATTCACAGGATTTATGCAGTAAATGGACAGGATGAAGTAGTTGGAGTCATTACACTGAGAGATGTAATCTCTTGTTTCATCACCGAACCTTCTTACCATTTTGACGATTACTATGGATTTGCAGTGAACGAGATGTTGAATCAGTGATTTGTATCAAAGTTTAAGTACATGGAATGGAACACTCGAAATGTAGTAAACTCTTGTGTTATCAATGAAAATATTTCATTTAAAGTTTTTTCTGTATAAGCAATTCTCATGCAACTTCTACCATACTTAAGCCAGAGTTTTTGTACAATCCTTTATTGGTGATCATCCATCTTATCCTTTCGACTTCCCTCCATCTTCCCAGCCCAGCATATATGCTAGACAAGACCACCAGAGGAGCTGGATTTTCTGGTTCTATATCTAGAAGCTTCATGGCCATTTCTTCCCCGATATTAGAATCTAAGTAGCACCTGCATGCACCAAGCAAAGAAGCATAAACAGATGCAGGTGGCTCTACTAATTCTTGCACCAGGTCTCGAGCTTCATCCAACCGACCAGATCGACCTAAAAGATCAACCATGCAACCAAAATGCTCAGGCTTTGGCAGCAAGCCATACTCTCCTTTCATCATTCTGAAAATCTGTAACCCTCTATCAACCTGACCCGTGTGGCTGCAAGCAGATAGGACACTGACAAATGTTGCACTGTTTGGTTGAACCATTCCTGCCAGCATTTCATCAAAGATTTCAAAGGCAGACTCATAGTCTCCATTCCTTCCATACCCTCCAATCACTGCATTCCAAAATGCAGGGTCATCTGGTTTTGCATCAAATTGATCAAAAACTCGTCGTGCCCAAGAAGCAAGCCCACATTTCATGTACATATCAACTAAAGCAGAAGCTAAAAAATCATCCCTATCAACATCACATCTTATAGCATACCCATGTATCCCTTTTCCATGTCTCAATGCAGATGAATCTGCACAAGCTGACAAAAGACTAGTGAGTGTTTTCAAACATGGAGCCACCCCAGCAGATTGCATTAACCTGAAGTACTTAAAAGCCTCCACACCCACCCCTTGTTGTGCAAACCCACCGATCATGGTGTTCCAAGTTGCTGAATCAGGTTTAAACCCTTCAGATTCCAACCTTTGAAACAAACCAACGGCAACCTCACTCTGGGCATTCAACATCATCCCAGAAATCATGCAGTTCCAAGTGATCAAGTTCCTCCTGTTCCCTTCCATTGCAGTGAAGACATCAAAAGCTGCACGCCAACAACCACATTTGGAATACATGTCCACGAGTGCAGTCACAACAATAACATCATCACAACATGCGTCAAATTTCACAACCAACCCATGAACCTGCCTACCGAAACAAACATACAACAAGCCAGCACAAGCAGAAAGAACAGACGCAAAAGTCACCGAATTGGGTTTAAGTTTAACATCCAACCACCCCTTCATCATCATCATCATCATGTCCTTAAACACATCCAAAACCAAACGAGGAACCCCATTCTGCAACAACCCAGAAACAAACGCGTTATAGCTCACCACGCTCTTCACACGCAATCCCTCAAACACCTTGGCGGCAGAAACCACATCACCACAATTCGAATAAGCAGTAACAAGGGAAGTGGCAGCATACACATCATTTTCAACACCCAACTTCAATGCCAAGCAATGCACCTGCGTCACGCGGGTTTCAGCATCACAAGCAGGCAGCAAACTCGCGATCGTGACCGAGTTGGGCCTCAAGGCCCACGACCCAATTCGCCGGAACACGCTCCGGGCCTCACCGCGAAGCCCATTTCGCGAGAGCCCAGAAAGCAATGCGTTGAGAGAGGCCACGTTCGGTTGCGGCATTTCATCGAACAGGTGAAGGGCGTCGGCGAATGAGCGTGGTTTGGCAGCGTAGGCGGCGAGGAGGGCGGTGGAGGCGTAAAGGTCGGATTGGAAACCGGTTTTGAGAAGATGGGCATGGAGGATTTGGGTATGGGAAGGTGAAGGTAGGTTGGAGCATGCTTTGAAGAGTGAGGTGAAGGTGAAGGAGGAGAGTGAAGAAGAACAAGAACGAGACTGGAGGTTGGAGAAGAGGTGGAGACCTTGGCTGTAGAAACCATCTGCTACAAGTTTTGTTAGTGTTAGTGTTTTTGTATCTCGCTTCATGGAATGTAACCCAAGGGGTTGGTTGTTTCGTTTCCTGTGGTCGTTGACTTATTCTTGCATGTAACATCGTAAGTTCGTAACCAAGGGGCACGGAAATTCCTAGATATGCTCGTAGAGAAAAAGTGTTCAGTTAATAACAAAACCTAACCACAATGAAATTTATTGTTGGATTTTCCTTACTTATATATTTTTCTTACTTATCACATCTAATAATTATAAGATATGTAGTTAAATTTATTGTTAGATTTTGTTATGAACCTAATACTTCTCTACTAGTAGAATGCTACCAAGATATTCTTCACACAATTTATTTAAGAGTTTAATTTACCTACATCGAGAATATGACACTTTTATTCAATTAATAAAAATAATTAAATTTCATATTTACTATTTAAAAAATATGTAAATAGAATGATTTGATTGAATAATAGTTTAAGAAAGTTTTACATTATAAGTGTATAAAATTCAAACACTTTATTTAATTTGTTGGTGCTTCAATTGAGAAATAAATGTTAAAGGTGAATCTTAATTGAATTGTCATTCAATTAATAAATATGGAGTATAGTTATGTGAGCTCAAAAACATGAGAATTTCTCAAGAGGTCACTTCCAGAAGATATACAGAGGCATTCATCATCGGTAACTTTGATTGATCAGAAAATGATTTTCAGTTTTTACTTTCTCTTTTTAATTTGTTATCTGCTTTTTAAATTTTATAAAGAAAATAATAAAAACTAAAAATAAAAATTAAAAAACAAACTGCGGAGACTCCAACCTTCTCATATACTCCATTCGTGTGTCTTAATGTAGGTGGTTTTTAGATTTTATTTAAAAAAAATTATACGTAAGTTGTTTTAAAATTTTAATCACTCATTAATAATTTTATAATTGTTTTATCTCTCTATTTACTTGAAGAGAGAATAATTGAAGATGCATCTTTAGAGTATTTAATTGTAGAAAAATGAATGAATATTGATGAGCGATAGAAATATATTTGTGTTTTATTTTTTAAAAAATTAATAAAATATAATTATCATCTTAATTTTATTACATAGCTCACTCTACCTATTTTATTAACAAACTGATAGAGTATACTAATACTAAATATAATAATAAGGTTTTTATTTTGGTAAGTACCCTTCTTATTTTGGATAGTTATGATTGAATATTTATTTTTTTATATTTTAATAAATTGAATTAGTAAGGTTAATGCCATAATTTTATGCCACAATGAAATTATATAGTATCAATGCTCTAGCATAGAAACTCTAATGCTAATCATAAAATAATATTTCCTCCCTTTGACAATATGTGTTCATTTTAGGGTTTAGGGTTTTAAAATACTTCCTTCCTAGATAATTAATGATCATTAGAGTATATTTAGTTGGAGAGTAAAAATAGGATAACTTTCCTATAAATAAGTATCATGTGTAGAATTACATATAAAATTCATCTTTAAAAATTTACATTTCATTTCTACCCTAATCAAACATAAATATAACTTTTTATTTTTAACAATTTAATATACTCCATAATTAATAACTATTAAATTTTTTAATATATATATATTATAATTTTATATAAAATTACCCAATTATCATATTATTTATCACTTTTTAAAATATTCATCAATTGTTCAGATATAATAGATATTTTACAGCTGACCGGGTGACGAGAGAATCTCTCTCTTTCTTTGTCTCTCTGACACGATAGTAATAGCGGTTGGCCACTTGCCATGGAAGCACTTCTCATATGACCAAAACAACTTCTCTCTTCACTTTCGCCTCATACAACCATTCGAACCTTCCATCTCTCCTCTTCCTCCTCCTCTCTCTCTCTCTCTCTCTTCTGGACTGCACTCTTCACTCACATGTCAGACATTTCTCTCTCTTAGCTTCTTATTGTTCTTTATTTGTGCCTTCATTTTTCGTTTAAAAGTTTTGGGTTTGATTATCTGTGAAGGGTTTTTCATGAAACTAATTGGATACCCTTTTGCTTTTTGAGTTTTGTTGGTTGCTTGTTTGCGTGGTAATTTACTATGGAAGAACAAGTGGGAAGGAGTTGATCTGGGGTATCTGATGAGGATTTGGGCCTATGTAATGGGTATTTCGGAAAACCTTCATGAATCTGTTCTGGGTTTTGTTTTTTTTTTTTTTTTTTGTGCCTTGTAATTTGTAAGCATGAATTAGCTTGCCCCACTTTGTTGTTTTGAGTTTTTGAGTAAAAAGAATCCTGCTTTTATTTCACTGATGCATACACCGAGGAAGACTAGGGGTGCAATAGGGTCGGATTGATTCGGGTTCCGTTGTGCATAGTTCTAGAAAATTATGAAGCTTGATCATTACGTGTATCCTTTATGGTTGTGAATCACTATAAAATTATAACTGAATTCGATCTCTCTACCCCCTCTGTCTCTTTCTCTTTCTCTTCTCTCTTATTGTGTGTGGATTTGCCTTTGTCTAAACTTTTGATGTGTTCTATAATATTTTGTTATGGATTGCTACTTTCTTCAATCAATTGTTTGCTGCTGTTGCTGCTACCTCTCTTTCTTGCTTTAATCAATTGCTTGCTTGCTGTTTCTATATGGACAATGGCTTGTCAATTATTGATAACCTCTGCTTGTGTTGGACTTGATTAAGACATAGGTGGGGAGGATGTCGACTCCTGCAAGGAAGAGACTCATGAGAGATTTTAAGAGATTGCAGCAGGATCCTCCTGCCGGCATTAGTGGTGCGCCCCAGGACACTAATATTATGCTTTGGAATGCTGTTATCTTCGGGTATGTTAATATACAGCAGAATGTATAACTCCTGAGATATATTTTTTTTTCCCTTAAGTTTGTGTTCCCTTTTGTGGTTTTGGATTTTGGATTTATGATTTTTGTTGTTGTTGCAGACCGGATGACACCCTTGGGATGGAGGTACAGTTATATGTTCTGCTTTGTTTAACTTGAGACTTCATATATCGTTTCAATATTGATGTGAAAATCTATTTGCACATGCTAAGGCACCATTTTGTTTCTGTTTTCTTCCGTGTTTTTAGATCTCAGTGGCATGTGATATGAATGATTTAACTCTGCATGATGCTGACCCTTTTTTTGTTACTGGTCATGCCTTGATTTTTTACTACTTATTGAAGGATGCTTCTTGTTATTGGATGAGAAAGATGGATGGAGAATAATAAACCTTCCAAAGATTGTCCGATACTTTTCTAAAGTGAACTTAGTATTTGAAACTAAGTCATGTAACTGGGGATTCCCTGGTGCAGATTTAATTGAAGTTTCATAAGAATCAATTGTGACTTTATCGTTTGTAATTAAACCCTGGAGCATTGCATCTTTCTATTAAGCATTGATATGATAGCACAACTTTGATTCCGAGTGGATGGTCAGAAGCTTGGGTGAGCAAGGTTATTTGCATTCACAAATAATAAGAAACAAATGTTGAACTTCTCTTTGAGCAATATACTGTTACTATGATAGTCAATCAAGTATATATTATTTACCATTTTGAGTGTTAAAAATCTTAAAAAATGTCTCAAGTTAGTTTATCTTGTGTCCTAATCGGTTATTGAATCCAAGGTGTGTGTGTGGATATGGAAGCTTTTGGAATATTGTTCTGTTATTTAATTCATGCATGCATTATAGTAGTATCGCAATTGTAACCTGGTATTAGATTTGTGTCTTACATGATAGTTGACTCTTGATCCTTCCTAAGGTGATCTACTTTGTTGTGTGATATATTCTCCATGTGAGGGCATTTAATTTTACCTGGTTACCATGTCTTTTAGTTTCATTATCTTCATCTAGTCTGATATCTGCGCCCTTCAGGTACGTTTAAGTTAACACTTCAGTTCAGCGAGGATTATCCTAACAAACCACCTACAGTGCGCTTTGTTTCTCAAATGTTTCATCCAAACAGTAAGCAGGACCCTAAAACTTTCCGTCTTTTCTCTTTCTCTGCCAACATGTTTGGTACCTTGCCGTTACATAATAGAATTGAAATGGTAATCAATTAAAATATTTTTATTGTGAGCATGTTACTATCATATTTAGACAGGCAAATCCAAACAGAAATGAAAATCATTAGTTTGATATGCAGAATTAATTTGGCTTTCAGAAGCTATTGTAGAAACAGTTTTTGAACTTCAGTATTTTTTCTGTCCTGCAACCTCTATTTCAGAATTTATTTAGAAAATGAAGCAATTTTGTCTTTTGGTTGTTTGAATCTGTTCCTGGCTTTGGCTTTTCACTTCTAGACAACAGTTAATCTGTATATTTCCCCCATAATTTAGTTAGTCTTTTGGTGATGGCATGCTGAAATGAGATTAAAGTTTATTTACATTTCTTATATAAAGTACAACAACAACAACTAAGTCTTGTCCCACTAAGTGGGGTTGGCTATATGGTTCAGGTGACGCCATAGAGTTCTATCATGTATCATATTCATGTTAAAACCATTGACACTTAAATCTCTTTTGATTATTTTCCCTATAGTTTTCCTCGGTCTTCCTCTACCTCTTTTGATGGTGCTATTCTCCATTTGGTCCACTCTCCTCACTGGAGCCTCCAAACATGCCCAAACCACCTAAGGCAAGATTCTACCATCTTTTCTATAATAGGCACCACTCCAATTTTCTCTTTAATGCATTCATTCCTTATTCTATCATGTTTTGTGTGGCCACTTATCCATTGCAACATCCTCATCTCTGCCACATGTAGCTTACTTTCATATTGATCTTTCACCGCCTAATATTCAGTTTCATACAACAAAGCCGGTCTTATTGCTGTACGGTAAAATTTACCCTTAAGCTTTAGTGGTACTTTTTTATCACAAATAAACCCTGAAGCACCTCTCCACTTTGACCATCGTACTTGGATCCTATGGTTAATGATTCCCTCTATCTCTCATCATATGATAAAACTCAAATATTTAAATTTTGTGATTTGCGGTATGGTATCATCCCCAAGTTTCACTTTGAAATTAGATTGTGTGTGTCTTTTAGCAAACTTGCACTTCATATACTCTGTCTTACTTCTACTTATACAAAACCCACATACCTCCAAAGCTTCCCTCCACAATTCTAACTTTTCGTTTATTTCTTCTCTCGATTTTGCTATCAGAATTATATTGTTTGCAAACAACATACCCCAAGGCACTGGGTCTTGAATATACTTTGTAAGCACATCCAAGACTAGTGTGAAAATAAGAATAGAGGATGAAGTGGTCCTTTTCTCTATATCTGGTTTTGTCCCCATGGGCAAGATGTTTTAGTGGATTTTTATGTAGGGTTCCTAAAATTTTCATAATTATACCTGAAATTTCTCTACATGTTTGTCTCCTAGCCTCTCCGCCATGATGCCTTGCTCATAAGAATTATTTTTGAGAAAATTTCAAATAAGGAACTTCTATGAAAATATTTACCGTGAAGGAAAAATAACCACTTGAAATGGTTGTTATTTATAATATGTAGGCTTAAATTGGCTCAAATAATCATTTCGAGTGGTCATTATCATTTTTCGTTCTTTTTGTAATTGTTGCTGATCTGTATGGAAATAAGTTCTGTTTGTTATCACCAATGTCAGCAATTGCCAGTTATGAGCCCCTTTTTTATTTGGCAATTTTAGTTTACGCCGATGGAAGTATATGTTTGGACATTTTACAAAATCAATGGAGCCCAATTTATGATGTAGCTGCGATACTTACCTCAATCCAGGTAATTATGATCCACTGTATTCGATTTGAGACTATTAATGTTGAAATTGATTACATTGTACCCCATTGACAAATTTGTCAGCTAACTTTTGAAGTTTGATAGCAATCATTTACTTGAGTCATTGTTATGCTTGCATGAAGTTAAGCCACCTCATTTTGCATATAGCTTATGTCTAAGCAGAAGAGCTCTAGAATGGCTGTAGGTATGTTATGTGAACCATTACCTGCGTTGACTTCTGCGTTGACAGATGCATGCAGCATTTGCACATGAATCTATATGGCCAACGTGACATGTTGCGAGTATGTGGCACCCTTTGAAACTTTCATGGCAACCCCTTGCATATATTATATGACTAGTTTAATAGCACCGCTTGCATTGTAATCTCAAACAAAGACCGTTGCACATGGCTTCTAGAGAATAAATCTTCTTGCCCTCTTTTAAAATTTCCATCTTCTCTTTCTTTAGTATTTGAGAATTTCTATTTCTCTTTAGAATATCCTTGAAAACTACAATAAATGAGAAAATCACTTCAAGAATTTTTTAGATAGATTATGATGTGTTGCTAGTGATTTGCTCTGGATTTTTCCTGTTAACATGGAACTGGCTTTATCGCTGCAGTCATTGCTGTGTGACCCAAACCCAAACTCTCCAGCAAATTCGGAAGCTGCTCGGATGTTTAGCGAAAACAAGCGCGAATACAACAGAAGAGTACGAGATTGTTGAGCAAAGTTGGACTGCTGACTGATTGTCATGGGGCCTGTATTGCTGTTAAAAGGTTGTCAAAGGATCTTATTGAATTACCGTAAGACCTAAAAGAACAGTTGTGTTTTGTAGCCCTTTACATTGTGTTTGTTCAAACTTGTATGAATTGATGTCCTACTGTAAACTCTATGTTGTGCTGAATCATAATTTGTTACAACACCTTTCTCATTTTGTTTCATCATTATAACATAGGATGACTTAATTAATTGGTTGAGCTATGACAAAGAAAGAGGTCCCTCATCAGACAGGTAGAAAGATGTGAGGATGAAGTGCATATGATGATACCTTTTTATAACTCAATGAACAAGTGCTACTTTTTTGACTCAAGGGATTGATAGGAACTTACTACAAACAAGTACTAAGCCTTGTATCATTAAACAGAATCAGTTACATGGATCAGCCGATCAGATAACATTATAGTGTTCTATTGTAGTAGAGTAATACGAGAAATGCAGGTCTTATTGAAGAAGTTATGTGTTAACAAACCCATTTGTACTCTGATAATTTATGAACTGATAAGCAAACAATTTTATTAGCAGCAAGTCTACAATCGTGGACTGTTTGCACTGCTGCTCCTTGCCTCTTGAACTTGCATCGAGTACTGCAAATTCCAGAGAACATCCTCTATTGAAGGGCGATTACTGGCAACCTTGCTTAGACAATTGATGGCAATCTGCACTGCAGTTCTCAATGATTCATATACATAATTTCCCTGGAGGGAAGGATCAGTTGTGAGCCTTGGTGTTGACGATGCAGCTTCTGATAAACTTCTCTCCAGCTGAACGTGAAAAAAGAGGAAATTAAAGATTGGATTAACAAAAAACAGGTTACCATTTTTGTGGTGAAAAATGTAATTTGTACATAACATTTACGTCTCATTTAATGGTGAATAAAGTAAGTCGACATAGTGTCGTATGCATGTGATATATAAATGACTTTTTTGTGGTAGCTATAGTAAGTGTATATGTTTCTTCAATGGGATTTAAAAAGAAAAATCTAATTATGTAACAAGAGAAAATCTTATTATTTGTGAGCATTTAATGTAAATCTATCATGGATACCTCATTTTTTAACTCCTCTACTTCACTTGAAGATGTGATTAGTTTGCCAACGATAACTTGAAGTAGAATAACACCCAACTGATATATGTCTTCCTTTTCTGCATCATTGGTGCTGCATATGTAATAAAACCATGTTACACTTAGGATACATCAATGGAAGAGAAGAAGGGAAGTAAGATATATATTAACAACAGAAATACCTGCCAATATGATTAGGGCCACTTTGTTCATTACGTTTCCTATCAAAACCTTTCTGAAAATTGGCAAAGGAACTTTTAATTAGTATGCAATTGCAATGAGAGAATCATTCAAATTAATGTAGGAGTAATTCTACATAACCAGAATAATATAATCAGAATTTTTTATAGAATACATGATGATGATCATTGGATTAAATGAAGTGGTAGGATCTACCTGCTCATTTAAATATTATTAATTATGTCATGTCATTCTGGCATTTATTTTCTGGTAAAAATTCTGGATGTCTAGTATAAGGTGTTCTAACCTTGGATGGCAAGGGGATGCTGTATCCACTAACTTTTACATTGAGACTATCATCCAACAAAATGTTATCGATCTTTAAATTGTTGCCAAAGATGCCAGGAGCAACTCCAGTGTGCAAGAATTGTATTCCTCTTCCAATGCCTATGCTGATTGCCATTCTTTGTGGCCATTTCAGCGCTTCCTTTCTTCTCCTATCTGTTTAAAATGAAATTTCAAGTTATACTATGTTTTTTTATTCGGCCATTCAAACAAATCTTTGCTTTTACTCCAATGATTCTGTGTGAATTCTTTTTACCTGCAAGGTGATCCTTTAATGTCACCTTTGAGATGTGTTCAAATACAATGAAGATTGTGCTTGGCGTTTGGGGATGATCCTGATAAGTAATGACACTGTGTCCTAAAACACTCACCAAATGCCTGTGCCTTAAATTGGGCAACACCTTCTTCAAGTTCTGCATACTGTTTTTGTGCAAACTCTTGTGCTTTAGTTTTACACGATTAACCAGGACCATTGAACCATCTATGAGTCGACCTTTATATAGCTGTGTAAAAATACAAGAGTAAATGCTATTACAACTTGGTCTTGAGGGTTCAATCTCATTATAGAACATCAATTATGAACCTCATAAACACTTCAGATGAAAATTCTTTTACCTGTCCCTGTGATCCTTCTCCTATTAGATTTGATGGGTCAAAGTTATTTGTTGCATCTTCAATTTCTTCTGATGTGAAAATGCAATATGGTGGGAGTCCAAGTGCAGCTAGACTCACTATCTGAGAAGCAAGTCCTATTTCCACAGAAGAGAGAGAAGAGGAAGAAAAAAAGGGAACCCCAAATTAATGCATGGCCTAAATGAAGGACTAATAAGGAACATGTAAACCACCTCTTGATGAATGAAAAGTATGATGAAAATTTAAGATGTGAAAAATGCTAATGCATAATTGTGACCATACTTGCATCAATGTTTGGTCTTGGATAGGCAAGGGCAGAAAATTTATCAGCAAAAGATCTGTCTATGTTATTTTCTGCTCTTTCTGCTTTGTACTTCCTGTAGATGAACAGAATGAGTAGAGCCACAAGCCCAGCAATTCCTGCAGCTGCTCCAAAAATACCAAGAACCATGCCTAGATGCATCTCCGACTCCTCCTTCCGGCTTCTAACTGGTGGCTTAACTGCTAAGGCATCCACTTTCTTGCAATATGGAGGTGGATATTGATCATTTAGCCTTCTTGTTGACAAACAATTCCAAGAATACAGTGTCGTTCGATTTGAGGACCTTGAACCGATGCACGATGGCAACTTTCCTTCTAGGAGGTTATGTGAGATATCAACAAATGTTAGAACAGAACCACAGGTTATGTTCTGAGAGAGGGATCCGCTTAGTTGGTTTGAAGCCAAGTTCAAGTACTGTAGAAAAGGAAGAGAGAACAAAAAGGATGGGATGTTTCCAAATATTCCATTGGAAGAGATGTCAAACTGCTGAAGTTTATGAACCTGCATGAGTTGGGGAGGGATTTGACATATCAGAGAATTGTTTCTCAACACAATCCTCACAAGATTCTGGCTAATTGAAGGGAACTCAGGACCCAAATTGTTGCCACCCAAGTTGAGCTCTTCTAGAGAAGCAAGCCTTCTAAGATCAGGAACACTCCCATTGAGCAGATTATCAGCCAAAACAAGACTCCTGAGGTTCCTCATAGCAGATATTGATGATGGGATTTCCCCATAAATGAAGTTTGAGCTAATGTTAAGCACTTCAAGAGACCAGAACCTGCTAATCTTGGATGGCAAAGGACCCCACAAGCCAATGGACACCAATGACAGCACCTTCAAATTTGAGAGCTTTGAAAGGACTGTAAAGAAAGAATCAATGGAGAATCTTTCAGAGAGAGTATCATTTGAATTCCAAGTAACCGGTTTGGTTCTGTGAGAAGATGAAGATGATGATGGTTAGTTCTGTTACATGGCCACTTGTGCAGACAATCTTGAGAGAAGGTGAGGGAGGGAGGAAGCAGAAGTTATTGATCATGTTGGTCCATCCTTGAAGAGCTTGAGGGTATTCTAGAAGCTTGTGAACTTGAAGGAGGATTCTGTTCTCAGTTATTGTTAGCTGTGCACTGGGAATTGGAGTGAGCACCACAAGAATTATTGCAATGATTGCAGGAAACAAGAAATACAAAGAAACCAAGAAGCTCTTCATTTTCTGATGGGGGTACAATTTTCTATGGTAAGACAAAGAAAGAATAGTCAGTCACAAAAGACAAAAGAAGCATGCTACAATGAGATATATTGCAGTGTTGAAGATAATGAATTGACAACACCAAAAGATAGCATCCATTTCCATCCTTGGGATATTATATTACATTTCTTTCTCTTGTTTTAGTATTACAGAAAGTAATCCAATAACTAACAAAGAAAAGGTAATAAATAAGCTTGAAAGTTGGTTTTCATTTTGAAATGATGATTTTGCAAGAAAAGAAAATGTCTTGTTTTGCTGGGAAAGGATGTGTGGATAAAATGTTTCACCAATGAGGAGCAGGTAGGGAACCTTGTAAGGAGAATCAGGGGTTCTGAAAGGAGTAAGATTTCATGATCATCACACTAATCAGCGAAGCTACCATGATATATAAAGGTGGTTAATGGAACCTATTCTGTTAGGCATATGACATGGAATGGAACGGAAGAGTTCAGAAGCAACGCAACAGAAAGTCAATCTTGATCAGATACTATGCGGACCAGCATCTTAAATAGCAACCCGGTTTTCTACGTTGCCACGTTGGCCAATGTTGCAGGCTTTTATGCCAAAAAAAAATTAATTACGGCTGTATTTGGATTTTAACATTATTTATTAATATACATTTTTTTTAATTAAAAGAATACATTTATCGGTCAAGTGTAAAAAAAATGGGTTCAGATTTTATTCAATGCGTATATTATCAAAAATATTGTACACTGCACACTGCTGACACAGTACTGACACCCTGATAAAGCAAGTTCGGAGACTAGTTTTTCACTGCAAGGTCAAATGTATTACTTGCTTTTTGTTTCCCAAACATAATACATTTGTGTTACCCGTATTGCACAATGATTACTTGCATGTAATACGGTTCACCGTTAACCAATTTACACACTGCATAGTGTTTTCAAATGATGGCACATGGGTGTGTATGGCATGTGAAACACCGCATTGTTTCTTGTCTCTGTCTATACATGTTGAATCATATTGGTTACAAAGCCCAAAATAATGTCGAGACAATGTGATGTTCTAATGTGATGTGATTTGTCTATTTCGTACTCTGAAAACTGTGGTCTTTCTTAGTATCTCTTTGGTCAGTCTTGTGTTCCACAATTTTGTTATAGTATTTATTGCCACATTAATGTGACACCCACCTCAGTATGTTGGTCCTCTAAAATATAAATATGTTGATATTTTTATTATTTTATGATATGAATATCTTTAAGTTGGTTTGTAAACAAAATATAAAATAGTTTCTGAAGATAAAAAGAGTTTAGTTTATAATAATTTATGCATGAAACTAATAGTCCATACAATAATTGATTTTATGATATAATAGTTTATAAAATAATTTTAGGAATAAAATATTATAGTTTATAATATGCCTGCTACTAATTGCTTGAAATAATTTTAGGTGTAAACTATTTTTTTTTGTAGTCTATAAATGTAATTTAGTTTATAGTATGCATATTCAATTAAATTTGTTTACTCTATAAATTTGTTTAGTTTACGGATTTTAAATGAATTGAGGAATTTGGTTTTGCTTATGTTGTATTCTATGGTAAAATAAATTACTGCATATTTAATTACTTTATGCAGCCTTGAGATCCTGCATGGTCGATTTGATTTTACACGTGTTCATGGATACACGTATTGAGCCTTCCCTCGTTAAGGTTGGTTTTGGCATGCCTCACAGGTTCCTTTCTATGAGTATGATAATGGCGTTGCTTTTGGCCTTTGTGGAGCAATGGCGCCTTGAGACGCACACATTCCACTTGCTTTGGGGAGAGTGTACTATCACGTTCCAGGATGTATCCTAAGCTTGGGCTTAGAGTTGATGGTGACCCAGAGCGCACGGGGTGATGGGTTAACCATATTGGAGAGGATATATGGGCTATCGAGTGCTTGCTTGGACTGCGCAGATTATCCGGGGCATTATAAGAATACGCTTTCCATGTCGTGGCTCAGGAATGTAGTGTACGACTGGAGATTGATGCCCGAATCATGCAAAGGACGAGCATATATTTTGATGCTAATTGGAGGGGTGCTACTAGTTGAGGTCCATGTAAGATATCTACCATCCTGGAGGACTTTGCATATTGTGGCAGCCTTAGCTGGGGTTTCAGCTTCTATGCGTCCTGTCCTGGGATTGAGTCGGGCATGTGGCAGGCACACAGATCTTATTGGATGTTTGAACCTTCTACAGTCTTGGATTTGGTACAGGTGCCAAAGCTAATGCCCAAAGTAGATGCTGGCATTTCCTTTCATTTACAGGAGGTATGACTATTTTTTTTTTTTGTAAGTTTTGGTTTTTGGTTTATTTCTTATTTTATTATTTTTATACCTTATTAAACCAAAGCAAGTAACAGTAACTAAATGTAAATACTTTCATGTGGCGCGGATATAGGTGTTCGCTGGCTAGTGTAGAGACACAAGTATAGATGTTCAAGATGCACATTGACCTATTAACCCATGCCGATGTAAGTTTATTGGTTTTTGAGTTGGTTATCCATAGGTTACAAATTATTGCTTGAAAAAGTTAATGACTGGGATTCTCTACTCTGAGTTCGTGTGGACTCGTATGACAATCAGAGATCCGTGATGTGATTGGGTCTATGAGGAGTCACGATTTGGGCTTTTGTGACTTCCTTTCTTTACTTCCCTATAGTTGAGTGGCACTAGGTGGATTGTGTCTTGAGGCAATTGGGTGCACGAGCCATCCAGAGTGAGCCATTAAACATTGATGGCTCGCAGGTCAGGATGCTCGGGGACAAGCACCTTGGTGGCTGAACCATTATGGTGTTTGGTACAATTTGTGGGGATATGAGACCAGAGATGTGTGGTGATCTAGCGATGGCCCGGTTCAGTTCAAGTTCTATCACGGGAATACTTTGCATGGTACTGCGAGTTGGACGTAGGAGCTTGACCCCTAATGTCCAAGCATAGACATATTTGCCCACTGATGCATTGTTGCATGTGCCGATAATGTTGGTTCCTCCCTTGCCAGATCACGTTCACGATAGGCGGCGACCTGACCGACAAGCTCGTGTAGGGACCAAAGTTAAACCTCTAACCACCGCAGGATATTCCTAATGATGGTGATTTTGGTGATGGAGGTCACCATGACAACGATGATAGTAAGGATGGTGCTAGAAGCAGAGACGGTGATGGTGATGGTGGCAGGGATGGTCAAGGCGGTGGGACTAATGCACATGGCAGATATCACTCTGGGTTAGGACACACTCAACCTAAGTATGGTGGCAACACTTCCTATATGGTTAAGGGTAGCACTCAGATTTCATATGATTTCACCTGATCTTCCAGCCATAGTTTCAAGTCGGTGAGTCCAGCTCACAACCCGTTCTGCAAGTACATGATCATGTTGACCTTGGATGTGCGTTGACCTATGCAGACCTTGATGCTTTTTCCCTTGCCTTAGGACTATCACTTGATCAGCTTTCCCTTGGTTTCACAACTCCCTAGATGACAGGGGACTTGCTCCCTCCATGGCTCATGATTTTGATTTAAATGTCACACCACCGAGATAGGTTTCGCTATCTCCACTACATGGTAGTCCTTCGCTGCATGTGGCCTCCTCTACTCCTTTTTATATCTTAGGCGCACTCCACCCTCAGTCCACATATACTAGGGGGAGCCTGAGGAGCATGTTCAGAGGAGGAACGGAGATGGATGATCAGGCTGAGAGGATCTGAAACTAAACCCACGCCAGATAGACCTTTGTGTGAGATTCATCCTACTCGATGTTATACCGCTACATCGAAAAGCCCATTCCGCGCGAGACTACTAGTCCTCGCCACGAAGCATGTTTATTATGGTAAATGATTTTTATTTTATTTGAAATTAAAATTCCCAATTTTTCTTATTATTTTAATTCTTAAGTTAATTCCAATTTTGTCACTTATATAGGTATGATGGACAACTATTTATTTACAACATGGCTAGCATACCACTAGAAGGAGGACATTTCTCTTGTATAAATTATTAATATTTTTTTTCATAGTTGTCATATGTATGTTAACATGACACTTCGTCCTATGTGTGTTAGGTGGATAGAATTAGTTATTAGTGTTAACTCGCATCATGTAAGTAATGGCCATAAAAACCCAGGAACAATATAACACTAACATAATAGTAAATAAACCCAATTAAAATATAAATACTGCAAAACGGTAAATAAACTTCCATGAAATAGAAATGGTAAGTGACAATAAATAAAAACTATGGGATCCTTGCCCTTAAGATGGAACCTAAAACCTAAGGGCATCGCCCTTGCTGCTTGCATAAGCCGTAACACTTTCCATGGCCGACTAACTCATCCATCTTATTGCGAATTCTAGTTGAAATCGGTCGGCCTTCTTTCGCCCATCTAAGATCAGGATTTGGCCAAAGTTGAGGACCGTTGTAATGTGGCCAAAAGTCTCATTCGAAAGGTTCAAACTCCATCTGTAGACCTTGAAAACATTATGTAAGCTATACACATCATCAACAAAGGAAGTCCAATCAAGGTGAACCTCTAGATATCCACACGCTGCAAGTACATGACGGCATGGATAATGAAGGACTTGAAAATGCCCAAGTCGCACCAACGCTCGTTGAGTCTCACTCTATAAGTTCCCTAACGGAACTCCTAACAAATTGGGCCTCTTGTATAACAAATGAATGATTGGATCTTGAAAAATTGGTAACAAACATAGTATCCATCCCCTACGTATTGATGTGAATAGCTCATAATAAGGCTTCCAAGTACCTTACACCAGCTGTAATTTGGGCCTCAATTTGCTACCCTTTTCGAACAAATAGGACTGCAAGCTAGTAATAAGTGGCTTTAACTAAGGTAGTTATTGGAAGATTATGGACTCCTTTTAAAATAGCATTAACACATTCTACAGATTAGTTGTCATGTGACCATACCTACGGCTTTCATCTCAGTGCCTGTGTCCACTTTTCTAGGGAATTCTTTGCACCCATTCATCAAATTTAGGGTGGAAACCCTAGAAACCCAAAATAATGATCAAACTCTGCCTATGTCTTCAAATATGCTGCATTGACTAGTGCTCGATTTGCATCTTTGTCCTTCAATTCAAGTGCAAAGTTTGAAGCAATATGTCAAATATAATAAACATGGTAGGCATGTGGAGGATGCCACCCACTACCTTTCACATCTAAAGTAGCCTTAATAGCAGCATACCTATCAGGAATTATCAGAATTCCCTCTGTGGTGTCATATGGCGGTGAAAATTGCTTAAGAAAAATGACCAAGCTTCTCTTATGTCCTCTTCAACAGCAAATGCAATAGGCAAAATGTTTGAATTACCATCTTGTGCAATCGTCATGAGTAGTGTACCTCCATATTTTCCATATAAGTGTGTCCCGTCAACTAAAACAAAAGGCTTATAGTATTTAAAAGCCTCTACACATGGGGAAAAGTCCAAAACAAATGATGGAACATTGCACAAGAACGGTCAACCAAATCTCCCATATAATAAGGTAGCGTGACAATTCAAATTTTGTACCTGACATACATCAAAATGGAAAAAATAAATAAACAATGTATCACAACGGCTAAAAAAATGTGGTCCAAAAAAGTTAAATATAAAAGTACCAGGCATAAATGATTGCAAACCAAGTAATCACTTCGGAAGCTCATTGAAATACTTTCCCAATCTCCATAAATTCGAGCAATGGCTTTTTGTTTTTCCAGTCATGCCCTCCTGTACAAAATAGTAAATCCATTTCATTCACCAAGGCATGCAACACTCTAATAGGTATGGTCGGGTCAACTTCAATAACAGAAAAAATACAAGGAGTTATCACATCAACATCCAAGTGGGGTTGCTGAAACTCCCTCGCCAAATAGGTGTGCTCTCCATTATACTTCCAAACCTCCCAAACTCCCTTCTTCCATCGAAGTGTCACACGATACTCCAATTACACCCACTCCGTAATGCTTGCACTTTCCTTGATATTTTGTTTGATATGACTCATGGACCTTGTACTCAACTCCCCTTCGGATGCTATAGTTTTTAACTGCAAGTAGCACATACTCTTTGTTTGGGAACTTACCCTTCCCCAAAGGGTGCTTTCCAGAATTGCACAATATCCCCCAACCATAACACCACTAACCCTGCATCCATTGCCACATGTGTTGCTTCCATATTCAAACTTGAATAATGGCCAATCTGTTGACTTTCAGCACAAGAGACCTGTCAAAGGCTAACTCTGGTAGCAGGTATTATCTCATCATAATCATCTTGCGGCAATGACAAGTTTAAAGTATAATCAAAATATCAACATATTCAATGTAAATAATTAATCAATTATATTGAATAATAAACTAACAACACACTTCATCAAAAAATTTAATAATAATAAAAGCACAAATAAGAATTTAAATTATTCAATAAAAACCCTAAACCCTAACCACTACATTGAATACTAAAAACTAGCCACTAAAAAATTTAGATAATACTAAGAACTAACCACTAAAAACTAAATCACAAATCTTTCAAAAAAAAAATAACAAATAACATCGTAAATAAAATTTTACCATCGTTTGACTCTCTTCAAAACCCAGATCATTGTAAGGCTCATACCTTGCGATTGGACCGTCAAGTGGAACCTCCCTACCAACCTTGGCCATCAATTCTCTTAAGGTTGGCCCACTCATCACATTATCTACATTTACTTCTTCAAGATTTTCATTGACCACTGCACTTGGTATCGAAATAATTCAGAAGGCTGAGCTAAAGACAATTCATCAAATGTTTGAACAGGAGTGCTTCCATTAGAGTTTATCCAACTCCCCAAAGCTCCGAATACCTCCATAATATGAAGTTCAGAAATTGATTGACAATCAAACATCATCCTCAAGTCATCGTCACTTTCAATATTGCAACTCCTATACCGAACTACAACTTGACTAATCAACATAGGTACCCGATACACCATTTGAATTATTTCCTTACTTCTTGCACATAACTTGTGAAGAATTTTGGCATGAAGTTCAGAAAGCGTCATGGATGAATGGACACTAATAAGTGCTAGATTTTAACAGCAAATTGGACTTCATCTTGTGAGTTTTGAATTATCTCAGTTGTAATGAACAACCATGAACAACCTGCCATTTTCTTTTTCAGCCACTTAGTCTACCAAAAAAATATCAAACAAATTCCTCTCACAAATGCTTTGCACTCGGCTAACATTTGAGCTTCGTTTTATAGGTAGGCGGAAGCTATAAAACGTTTGGATGTGGAGCGGCTTAACTAAAATGTAGAATGGGTAGCCGAATTGTATACATATTTCAGCCAACAGTGAGCCAATTTACCATGCATATTTCGGCCAATACTGAGCCGATTTAATACTAACACACTGCACTAATTCGTTCAGCTACACAATGTTTAATTTTATAAAATGTTTTATAGTCAAACGTTTAATGTATATACTTCGTTGGCTATTAGCCCCTTTAACTACCAAAACAGTGTATGCAAGTAAATAATCTCTTAACATATGAGAATTTGTAATTATCTATTTTTTATTTTTTCCAGTAAAAAAGCCCATTTAACAGTCAAGTGAAAAAAATGGCTTAATTTTTATACAATACGTTTAATAGTCAAACATATTGTACACTGCACAGTGCTGACACAGTACTGATGCACTGACAAAGCGAGTTCCGAGACTAGTTTTTCACTACAAGGTCAAATGTATTACTTGCTTTTTGTTTCCCAAACATAATACGTTTGTGTTAACCGTATTGCACAATAATTACTTGCATGTAATGCGGTTCTCTGTTAACCGATTTACTCACCATATAGAGTCTTCAAATAATGGCACATGGGCGTGTATGGCATGTGAAATACCGCATTGTTTCTTGTCTCTATCTATACATGTTGAATCGTTTAATGAATAAACCTGAGAATGAGAAATTAGCAAAAGGTATCGTATAAGTGTCATTACAATTCATCGTAGTAAACATAGATAATTATATAAGAAGCATTTTGCATTAAATGAAATAAAAAACATATGCTCTTGGAACTTGAATGAAGTTGACAACAGAATATTTTGTACATCTAAAAAAATAAAAATATAAACCTCACTTTTATTTTTCACTAAAATGTCAAAGATAAATTTGTCTTTCAAAAATTAAAAGTGGATCTGAAGTTCTTTATTATTCAAAATGTGAAATATTTTTATTTCTCTATTAATATTTATTATTAAGTATTTTACATGTTTACATATTTAATTGTGTGATCCCTAACAATTAAAAATGCACTATAAGTTAGACTCATTTCACAATTTTGATGAATTTATTATTCTATTTTTATTTTTATTAGCAATCAATTTAAATCATTTTATAAATTATTTAAGATTAATTTTTATTATAAATATTTTGAAAAATATCAAGGAGGGATTAGCTTTCCCTATATGTTCAATTGTGAATGATCATAAATTTTTTTTTCTCTTTTGAAGGGCCAATTTGTTGGATTCTATTTTTTCAAGGATCAAATTGGAAGTTTGTTTTAAAAGAAAGTACACATTCTACAATCAAAACTCAAGAAACAAATATGTAAATTGCAAAACATATTGTCTATTATAGTATTAAAATATAACTACAAAGTTTATAAAAACTAATCTCAAATATTTTTAATTTAGATAGAAACAAATAATTAAAAAATAAAACAAAAGAGATAGAAAAATGAAATAGTGGGTGATACAATTGAGTCATTGAGATATTAGATTTATATCTAATTTCTTCTATTTTTAGTGTAGTATAATTAAAAAATATTGAGAGGGGGTGAGTGTGTGTATATGTGTGTGTGTATATATATACACACAAAATATTTAAAAAAACTGAATACGTATAATATGTAAATTTTTATTATTTAAAAAAAGGAAAAAATATGATACCCTACTTGCTATTAATTAAAAAAATGATACCTCGTACTAAACCGATGGAAATCATATGTGATAGTATTGTATGTAAAATTAAAAAACCCACTTATGAGTGATCGTGTGTATGGCATGTAATACGACCTAAGCGCAAACCACCTATGGGACAAGCAGCTCTCACTAGTTACTTCACATGCCATACACATTCACATGCCATCATTTTTAGGACATGTAGAGTGCATTCATCTATGCCTATATCAAGTGTCTGAATTGGTTGGTTGTGAACCAAATTTTGTGTGCAATACGTTTAGTACTCAAATGTATTAAGTTTGGAAAAGAAAAAGCAAGTAATATGTTTGATTGTGTAGCAAAAAACAACTCTCAAAACTCGCTCTCGTGCGTCAGCCCGTGTTAGCATGGTATAGTGTACACAATACATTTGACTATTAAACGTATTGCATGAGAACTAAACCCATTTTTTTTGCTTGATTTAAACGCATTCCTTTAATAAAAAAAAAAGGAGTGTATATTGGTAAATAATGTTAAAACCTGTGTACATACATAATTAATCAACTTTTTTAATTTTTTTGGTAAAAAAGCCCAAGGTTGCATGAGTTTACCTACAAAAAAGTGAGGGTCGAGTTCAAAAATTTTGATACATTTAATACCAACCCATAATCAGAGCCGACTGACGGGTAAACAAGTTAGCCTATTAAGCTATTTATTTATTTACTTACTTTTTCATTTTTGTGGTTCATTCCTTGCTCTCTTTGTCATTTTACTAGCCCAAATAGTGGGCCACTCAACTAAAACCCAAACTTAAATAGCCCACCCGAATTGTGAAAACATATCTCAATAACACATTTAGGATTTGTTTTGTTTGAGTTTCTAATTTTCAGTTTTCCAAATTTTATAAATGAAATATTGAAAATTCTAAAAACCACAAATTCCAATTTTCAATTTTCATTTCCAGTTTCAAATTTCCTTCACAAAACCCTGAAAATTGAAAAACTGAAAATGAAAGTGAAACTGAAACCAAATAGAAGAATTTTGTGACAACTTCTCACTTTGACCAAAAAAAAAGAGAACTTCTCGCTGAGAAGTTTTAAGAGAGACAAAGACTAGATAGTGAGAGTTTAACTCTCAGAGTTAGGGTTCTTTCATCATTCAAGGCCGTCGACACTTCTTTCATCATCGCACCACCATCGCGGACTATTTCGCATCCATCATGTGGAAGGAGTATCATTGACGGAGAAGTTGCGAGGAAGGAAGAGTGTTGTTGTTATTGGCTGCGAGCAAGGATAAATGTCGTCGGCCTGCACCATCATTAGAGAAGCCATGGATCCCGTCTTTCAGCCTCTCATATCTTCATTCAACCCCTATTTTTTCTTTCTTTTGAATCTTAGGCAAAGGATTTTGGTTTGTTCTCTATTTGCATGTTTGATTCTTTCTTGCCCACATTTTTTTTTATTGTAGATTGTTTCACTTAACCCTTAAGCCTTTGTTCTTCAGATTGTTTGCTGGAAAAATTCCCTAATACATGTGAGAACTGATGTTAAATTTTGAATTTTAAGATTATGTTGAATATATGATTGACATAATTTGTGATTTTGACATTGTTTTTGGGATCTAAATGATAATTTGTTGAAACCTTTACCGGTGATTGAATGCCAAAATAATTTTAAAAAGAATGGGCAGGCTAGGTTGGCCCGCGATTCAGCATTATATAGAACTTGCATAACTCAGTCTTAGGTAAATGGGCTGGCCCATTTAGGTCGTTTATTCGCTAGCCAATATGAACTAAGCCTAACCCGTAGGGCCCGTTGACATCCCTAGCGATTCAAAATTTGACACATGAGTGAATGATGATAGTTTAAGGAGAAATTTTTAGATATTTTAAGAGTAAGATAAAATATTTATTCTTTATTCATTAATTGACATATTAGCTATTACATTAAAAATATAAGAAAAATAAGAGATAATAATGATCTATATAATTAATATGTTAATTAATGAATAAATAAAATAAATATTTTATCTTACTCTCATGTTACTTGAGATGTTTTCTATTGTAAGATACAAAATTGTCCCGCATTTACTAATGTGTCAAAACTGAGTGCATCGGAGTATAAAAGTAAGAGAGCTCTGTCCTGCTCAAATACCAACTAAGGATTGGTTATTGTTTCTATTTTCTGTTTATTATTCTATTTCACTTAACTTTTCATGAATTTCTGAAAATAAAAAATTCAAACCTAAACCAATTAAGTTTTAAGAATTTCTCTAAGCATGGGTGACACAGCTTTTAAATCGGCATTACAAGGTGCAGGACCTTGTGGACCTGCCTGTAGGACAATATTAACCCGAAATAGATCATTTTAAAGAAATTAGTCATACCACGAGTGTCACACCATCGTAGAGTCATGCGCAATGGTACATGAGTTTGGGGAAAGTATATTTATGGATGGGTAATATTATTTGTACTCATATAGTATATAATATTATCTTAATACATTTTTTATCTATTATTATATGAGATATGAGTCCTAAATTAAGTGGGATTAACCTAATATAATAGTAAATAGGAGTGTGTGACATGTGGTATCCACAAATAATAAGTATGAATAACATTTCTTTTCTATATCCATAATAGCTTAGCATTCCATAAAATAATAGTATCCATGGAGAGAGACTATTACCACTCCATTTTGAATATTGTCACTCCTTTCTAATAGTTTTAGCATAACATTTCTAAACTATATCCTTAATTAAATATTCTTACTTTTATATTTCAAATTATATTATTTAGTATCCCACTAATCAATATGTCAATGTCGAGATTAAATAAGGGAGTGTTTTTTCATATTAAATAATATTAAGTAATCACTTTGACATACCACACCAATTAATAGCTTTTAAGCCCATAGAATACATGTATTTTATATTGCTTTTCGTTAGAATTTTAAATGACTGTATATATGAACATAGTTTTTTCGTTAGATTTTTTCTGTAACACTCTTCTAATCATTAAACTCAACTAGTTATAGGTCATGCTAATATGTAAGATATAAATTATAACTCAAAAGATAGTTTTATGTATAAAATTTGTCAATCAGTACGTAAAATTATAATTCAGCATAATACGGGAATAAATTACACATTATTACTTTTATTAAATAAAAATATTAATATGCTGTCTTCAAATTTTGATTTGTTATTTTACTTAGAAATTCTCTAATTTTTTTTATTTTTTTCTTATTTTAAATATAAATACGTTCAATTCATTTCTTCAACAATTAAAAAATTTAAATATTTTCTCTCTTCGTTGAAATTTAATTTATTGTTAAGTTTTGTCATTGAACTGCTCAATTTTGAACTGAAAAAATTGCAAAGTTACCTCTCAACTTGAGTTTGTTAAAGGGTGAAGAGAATATTGTTTTTTTTTAAATACCAAAATGTTCAAGCAAGCCAAATAGATTGATTTTATTTTAAATTGAAAATTAAAATTAGTCAAATTGTGTATTGAACATTAATTAGTGTAATTGCTAAATATAATTTGAAATATAAAAGTAGCAATAGAAAAGAATTGAGCTTTCTATCCAGTGCCCTTAGAGCAATGGTTAAGGTTACTAAAAAAAACTAAGTTTCAAAATTTTATCATGAATGAAATACTTTGAAAAAATAAAATATCCCTTTTCCAATGCAAAATATTTCCTAAAAGAATTTAACACAACATTTAATTAAGAGCATTTTAGGAATGTTAAACTAAATGCATTAAAGGAAGGAGTGGAAATAGACAAAAGAGAATAACAATAGTCACTTCCTCGTATCTATACCATAACTGTACACTCATGATTGGCTATAATTAATGACCATTCCATGCTCTATTTATGGGGTATTTATAGATAGGATAATGAACAATTATTTGATAGTGTGCATAGGGAATTTTCATAAATAGGTTTGTTTTTAATGTACTAGCATTTTTTACCCATGTCATGCATGCGGTTTTAAAAATTTAAGACTACTATGCATGTAAAATTTTAAAAAGTACAAGATAAGAGTAATTTACATTGTATTTTAGATGTGTAAAATTTTTAATATTTACATATATAAGACTCATATAATTATGTAATTACAAGATACATATATACAAAAACACTAAGCCTAAGGTGAAATAATATTTAAAAAATATAATTATAAAACTATTATTGAAATAATAAATGACATATAAGAAAATTTGTCTAAATCAATTTTATTTATCACTTCATTATTGAAAATGTAATTCTCTTTATAATAAATATTTTTAAAATTTTAAAGTGATGATAAATCAAACAAATAAAGAGAAAATTGGATTCATTCCTTCTATCCCTATAATTTATTATAAGAAATCCAAGCCAGATATCCTTCCTATCCTTTTGCCCACATTATTTAAGCTCTTAACAATAATTAACTAAATTAAATCAAAAATTAAAATCCATAAATTATAAGATCTAAAGTCCACGTGTTTAAGTGAAATTAAATAGTTAAAATAAAAAATCACATGTTTCGCATCCATTACATGTTCTTTAATATCCTAGCATATTTTTTGTTGGAAAAAAATTCGGATGGAAATTTTCATAGAATAATTTTACACATGAAATTTATTCATCATATTTATTTATAAACTTCTACATAGGAATTCCACTTCCTTTATATTAACAAAAATTATTCTCAATAATACATAATAAAATATAATTTACAATGTCATTAGAAAGAAAGAAAATATACGTAGTTTGACTTTACAAACTTCTGATAATTAAGTTGTGATTCATTTTAAAACAAATTTTTTACACTTTCAAATATATTATTTTCTCATTAGAATAATTTGGAAAATAAAATAAAGTAAAATAAATAAATAAATATTTACAATTTTATTCAATTTACAGCTTAATTTTTTAATATTTATTAATTTATTTAATGTTAAACATAGACTTGAAAAATATTTTAATTCCAAATGACAGTTAAATTAAATCAAGTAAAAAATTAAATAAATATTTTCAAATAAACTACATAAGGATTTAAATAGTCAACATTTCTTTTATATGTTTTATTGCATGAGTTCAAAATGCATAGTAAAATATAAAATATATATATAACCAAACAAAATGAACAACATTTTGAAACAAATAACATTATGTTACCTCTATGACTATATGAGTGTTTTGGTGAGATTTTATCTATTCTAAAACCTTCTTAATTGCCTAGCCTATTTAGCATTTTTTTTAAGCAATTCATTCTTTCCATTTTCTAACAATGGGTGAAGAAAAAATATAATAATAAAGAGACATAATATATTTATAATATATTATAAATTTGAAAATTATTTATAATATATTTTGAATTTTAAATTTTATATTGATGAAAATAAACAAAAACATTCAATTGTGCCATAGCATTTGTTTATGATCCATAGCATTTGTGTGTAACAATTTGCTGCAACATACTCTGCTTATGGTTAAGAGAGCAATTATGCTTTGTTTCTTGCAAAACCAAGTGATGAGATACTCTCCAAAGAAGCAACAACATTTATTTGTGCTCTTTCTATCAACTCTATTTCTAGCAAAATCACATCACGGAAACCTATAATCTCAGTAGATGTACCTTTCTTATACCATAGACCAAGATTAATAGTACCTACTAAATATCCTAAAATTCTTTTAACAGCATTTAAGTGTGATTATTTTGGGGTTAGATTGAAATCTAGCACAAATGTCCAGACTTAATTGAATCTTAGGTGTACTAGCAATAAGATAAAGGAGTGAGTCAATCATACCCCTATAATTACTTTTTAAAACTTTTTCACAATTTTTATCAGCATCAATGACTTGAGAATGATGCATGGGGTGCTTATAGGTTTAACTTGATCCATCTTGAACCTCTTTAGAGTTCCTTGGTGTACTTTTCTTGATGGATCAGAATTTCTTCTTTTTGTTGCTTGATTTGAAATCCTAGAAAGAATTTCAATTCACCTATCTTGTTCATCTCAAACTCACTCTGATAAGCTTAGAAAACTTTTCACATAGAGAAAGGTTAGTAGCACCAAATATAATGTCATCAATATACATTTAGACTATCAGAAAGTGATTATCTTATTGTAATGTAAATAAAGTAGTGTCTCAACATCACCTCTTTTAAACTCATTCTTAAGCAAAAAAGTAATTAATCCTTCATACCAAGCTCTAGGAGCCTGTTTAGACCATAGAGTGCATTTGTTAACTTAAAGACATGGTTAGGAAATGTTTGACTCTCAAATCCTAGAGGTTGTCTTACATAAACTTTTTCAGAAAGAAATCCATTTAGGAAGGCAGACTTCATATCCATTTGATATAGAATGAATCCCTTGAAGGTTGCAAAAGTAAGTAGCATTCTAATGACCTCAAGTCTTGCTACTAGTGCAAAGGTTTCATTATAATAATTCTCTTATTGATTATAACCTTGTGCAACCAATCTTGCTTTGTTTCTTACCACTTTGCCAACTTCATTTAACTTGTTTCTAAACATCCACTTGGCTCCAATGATGGATTTTCCTTTTGGTTTCTCCACAAGTGTCCAGACCTTACTTTTCTCAAATTGATCTAGCTCTTCTTGCATGGCATCCACCCAACTCTGCTCATTCGGTGCTTCTTCAATACTTTCTGGTTTTATGGTAAATATGAAAGCAAAATTGGTTTCATTTATGAGGGATGATCTTGTTTTGACATCTTTGAAATGTCCCCAAGAACTTGGTTCTAAGAGCTCTTTAATCGAAACTCCTTTGTAGTTTCTATCCGTTGTTGGTCTGCGTATTTCTTGATCTTCAACTGTTCTTCCTTGTGTTCAGAAAACGTGTCTCTTCTGAAGTGTCATTTTCTGATGGCTTTAGAGTTCTGAGATAGTTTTCTGAATTCTTTACTTTCTAGAGCATATTTTTTGAAGATTGTGTTTTTTCTTGCTTGCTTTCTGAAGGTTCCTCAATAGTCAGTTTTAAGGTCTTCTTCCAGATCAACCAGATCTTGAGCAAAGTCCTTTTTACGCTCCTTGAACTTAATGTGGATAGTCTCTTCAACACATAGTATTCTTTTGTTATATATCTTGTAAACTTTAGGGCTGAAGAGTATTCCAAGAAAACGTCTTCATCAGATTTAGGATTAAATTTTTTGAGCTTGTCCTTGGTGTTAACAATAAAACAGATAGATCCAAAAACATGAAAGTATGATATGTTGGGTTTTCTTCATTTTCAAAGCTCATAAGGAATTTTTTTGAGGATTGGTTTTAGAAACACTCTGTTTTAGATATAGTAAAACGTATTGACAGCCTTTACCCATAAATCTTTAAATAAACTACTTTCCAAAAACATTGTTCTTGTCATTTCTTGCAAGCTTCTGTTATTCCTTTCAACTACTCCATTTTGTTGGGGAGTTCTAGAAAGGATAACTCATGAGAAATGTCATGGTTTTTACAAAAATTTTCAAAAACGTGGTTTTCAAATTCTTCTCTATGATCTGATCTAATGGAAGTGATCTAAGAGCCTTTTTCATTAGAAACCTTTCTTGCAAAAACTTTAAATCTTTCAACTACCTCATTCTTAGAGGCTAAGAAAATAACTCATACAAATATAGAAAAATCATCTACTATACAAGACATTATCTTTTTCCTACAAGACTTGAGATCTTAGTTGGTCTAAAAATATCAATATATAAAAGTAGCTGAGCTGTCAAATTTCACTAGAAAAATAAACACGCCTTACGGTTCTTTACCACAACCATGGAAATATATACACACAATCACTGGTCAAGCCTCCAATAATTGCACAAGTTTTAGGTCTTTAAGGAACTCCATAATTTTGCATTTCGTCCTATTCATTCTACGTACTACATATATTTCTCCTCATCTTTTGAAATGTGCACATGTACCGAAAATCGCAGTTAAAGCTTGGGTTTTGGAATTTAGTGATTGGGAGTTTGTGTCGGCGAGGGCACTGAGCAGTTATAATTTACAGGCCACAGACAATATTGGCAAAATTCCTGACACATTCTTTAATGTGCTCTGAATTGGTTACACCTAATCCAATTCTTGTTTACGATCCCAGCATTAAAAACTACTACAGGGCAGGGAACATTAGATTAGTTGCTATAAAGATTTGAAGTTCAGTAAGGCAATTCCAGTCTAGCCACATATCCTTCTTGGTCATTAATCATTATGGATATGAAATCTTGTCATCTTTTTATGACTAATTGAATTCCATATCAATTTATTTATTTATTTTTTTTCCAAAACATCTACTTCATGTGTCGCCAGCATCCATTCCTTTTTTCAGCCGCTTCCCGACGACCTGTGATCAAAATAGTGGCATTAATTATATATCCTCTTTCTTCATTTGTTTGTTTCCATGAGACATCCTTCAATGTGGACATATATTGTTGAGGCTTCCTCAATAACTCAATGGATCCATGCTTCCAGTCCAGATAACTATTATGGTACGAACTCAAGTCAGAACACGTGAAGGAGAAATTAAATAACTACTATTATATAAAAATGACGTAAAAATTTCTCAATATGCTGGTTATAGTCTGGCGCCAACTTGTGCAGTTTTGTGCCAATTTAGGGTCACCTATCGTGTTTTAGTGACCTTTTTTTTTTTGGGATTCCAGTCCTCAAGAGTAGGTTATAAATGGGTTGGTTTGAATTGAATTTGAAGGAAAAATGAATCTAAACTGATTATTTTTTAATTGATTTGGATTAATAATTTTATTTTGTAAAATGAACCAATATGACTCAATCAACTTGGGTTGTGGGTTGGATTGAATAAAGTCATTGAATTTACTTGTTTATTTTTTTTTTCAAGTTTTGCCAAAAATTCAATAAAAATACCCTAAATTGTAAAATATCAAAATTTTATATAAGTAAATTTTCATATGTTAATATGCTACATGCTAATGCAGCATAACTTTGCAATGACAATAATGTGATGTTCAGTTGGGTTTCATAGGTTGGAGAATGCAAATCTGATAACCAAACTAATATGTGATTGGTTCTAATGGAATTTCAACCAATTACCAATGACCTAATTTAAACTGTACCAAACCAATTGGATTAATTTGGATTCATTGGGTTCATTGGGTTCATTAGATTTGTTCGATCCACTTATGCCCCTACTCAAAAGCTTCATAAATTGGTATTTACAAATTTCAATCTCATCCCCATCTGTTCTGTTGTGTTTTCTCACTCGATGAGCATGAAAAATGACATGTTATTTCCATATCCCTTTATGTTGTTGTTAAGAGTAATTTTATTTGAATATAACTTTATAATATTTTCAGAACACAATGTCAATATATCCCATTCATTATTAGATGAGGTGTAAGACTTAAATCAAGTGAGATCTACACATTATCCAATTATTAATGAGGTTATGTTGATATGATATTCAAAAAATATGTATAAGTAACATTATGTTAATGGCTTCTTGGTCTTCATTGGGACTTGGGAATTTCTTCTTTCTCAAAGTTCGGATTTCCCAAACGGCATCCTTCTGTCTTGTCTCCCTTTGGGCTTCGAGATTGTAGGATCACTTCACTTCTTGTTGGCTTTGTTGTTGGCTATTGGGTTTCGGCCTACATTGGAAATTAGATATTTTGGGCCCCTAGTATCGTCACTTCCATACTTATAGTAATGTTAATCTATCTATTATTATGGAGAAAGAACTAGTGGATAAGAATTTTCCATCGTGCAGTCAAACTTACTTATTGAGTTCAAGCACAACGGTAAAATAATGAAACTATTATTTGATAGTATGTGTAAGGTATTTTTTGAAAATAGGTCAATTTTTAACGTATTATATATAATCTAAGAGCAAAATAATTACTTATTATCCATTAAAAGAGAGTTAGGATCAAGTTACATCAGTCTAATTAATTTAAGCATACTTACATTGTTGATAACTTTCTATAAAATGTTGTTTTTGTCAATCCAACTATTAAATTATAATTATCTATTATAAAGATTATTTGTGCCAAGTTGACACTGTTAAAGATCAAGTTGACACTTTTAAATGTCAAATACTAACTTATCTTGATGCTAAAATTTTTAGGGATCAACTTGATGATTTACTCTATAATTTAATTGATTTTAACTGTCAAATCTAATATTTAATGGTTTTGATTTTATCATCATGATGCTTATAGACATCTTTGGCACCATATAAGAAAGGCGTCGCAAACAAGATATTATTTGTTCCTAACCGTCATTACAAAAAAAAAAAAACAACTTTTAGTGAAGCTACTATGATATATAAGGTAGATATAGAGATAATATAGAGATGTTAGAGACATAAACTTGTTTGGTGGTGGATATAGAAACGGGAATAGAAAATTTTCTGTTTCGGAATAAAAATACAGGAATGTTTCTACCTCCAAAAACTAGGATAGAAGAATAGAAGAAATTTAATATTTTTCTTTCAATAATACCTTATATATATATAATATTTCCATATGTGTCCTCACAATCATGGGTGGTGGTGCGGTGGCGATCGACGGTGAAGCGGCGGTGGCCAGGCGCGGTCGATGGAGGCGATGGCGTGGTGATCGGCGATGATGGTCCAGCGTAGTACGGGAAGCAATGGTGGTGGGCGGTCTAGTGATGGTTCAACGGTGGTCTAATAAGGGTACATAAAGTCTTTTATCATATATTTGTTATATTGTTCTGTTTCCAAATAAAATATAGAGATAGTTATTATGTCCAATACTTTACAACCAAATAGAATATAGAAATAGTATTTTTTTATCCCTCTATTTCTATTGTTTCTATTTTTACTGTTCTATATCAACTACAAAACACTGCCTAAAAGTGGCTATCGGATAGGAACATGACATGGAAGGTTACAAAGGCAACACAACATGAATAGCAACCCAGCCGGTTTTCTACATTGCCACGTTGGTCAATGTTGCATAAGAATTCCTGATATGATTTATTCAAAATTTGACGCATTGGTGAATGTTGATAATGGAAAAACCAAGGTTGACTCATGTTTATTAACGTGTCAAATTTTGAATAAACTAGAGTAAGAAAACTCCAAAAGTATTAGAGCTGAGAATCACTCCATGTTTATTTAATTTATTTAATTTATTAATTAAAAATATAAAAAATAAAAGATAATAATAATTTATAAAATTAATATATTAATTAATAAATAAAATAAAATAAATATATTTTATTCTCAAAGCTATTAAGAATTTTTCTATTCAACATTGCACAGGGCCGTCGGTGTCGTCCATTATTTTATATCAGACCTACCAGTGTGTTAATATTAGCCTCCAAAAAAAGTAGCTTTAAAGATTTTTTTTTATAATTATAAAGGCTTATCCCACCAACATGGGGAGTGTAATACAATATCCAAAAGGCCTACAACAATATACCCATATAGATCAAAAGTGACTATTAGTCAACAAACAAACAAAACACCCAAACCTTGTGTAACAATACAAAAAATTGAAAAAAGGTCATGTTGGGCCCTTGAACCACAATTGCCCATCCTTCCTCCCTAGCTTGGATCATTCAATTGTCTTAGGCAACCATAACTTTAACCATATGATTGATTCAACCTCACTCATGAAAATTGAGTGCATTTTGGCAGTTATATGCCTTTTAAGGCTTTAAGCAAATTAATTCCAAAAGTGGATACCCAGTTTTGATAAAACAAAAAATAGTATATATATCGCATACCATATTGATAAAATAATAGTATCACATACCATTTTTTTTTATAATTCATAAAAAAATCCTCCACACTAAAAAGAGTGGACCAAATCATCAATTCAAAATTGTCGATAAATAACATCAAAACACCCAAACCACCTCTAGCCCAATATAACTTCAATATTCTAACAGGCTGGATCCATATAACAACGGGCAATTAGTAAGGATAGAATTTTCCAAAACTACGACATATTTACACGTAGTTGGAGGCCAAACGGTTCATGCACCCCTCGGCGACTCACCTAGACTGAGATGAGTTGATCCGTGAGTCAGAGACTCCAAGTCCCCAACATGACCAAAAAAAAAAACATATTTACACATAATAATCACCGGTCGAATCTCTATTTATTGCAGAAGCTTTTGATCACTAAGCAACTTCATAATTTTCCAACGAAATTCTCATTTAAAAATTGATATTGCTTTGCAGTTCATATCCTATTCATTCTATTAGCCTTATGAAATACTAGGAGTAGTTCCATAACATATACGGAGTACTACGAAAAATTGCAATTAAAGCTTGAGTTTTGGAATGTAGTGACCGGGAGTTTGTGTCGGCGAGAGCATTGAGAAGTTAACAAGACCTGCCACAGACAATGTAGTTGCACCAAATCCAGTTCTTGCTTATGATCCCAGCATTAGAAGAAGAAATTACCACAGGACAGGGAACACTAGATTATTTGAATAAAAATTCATAGTAGTATCTAGCCAGCTCTCTAGGTCATTAATCATTACGGATATGAAATCTTGTCATCTTTTTATGACTAATTGACTTTCCATCTTAATGTAAGTATTTTTCTAAACATCTTGTGGCATTTATCGCTAGTATCCCATCACTTTTCTGCATCTTCCACATAACCTGTGATCAACTAGTAGCATCAATTTCTCCTTTATTTGTTTGTTTCCATGTGACATCCTTCAATGTGAACATACATTGTTGAGGCTGCTCAATAACTCAATGGATCCATGCTTACATACCCCAACACTTTTCATTTTGACATTAATTAGTTATTTCATCAAAGTGGAGATCCAACAACATGACTAAGTTGATGTTGAAATTAAAATTGTTATGATCAAATTATTGTAACCAACTTGATATTAAATTGAAAATGTTAGTACTAAAATGATTATTTACTCAAAAGTTCTAATTATGCTGGTTATAGTCTGCCACGAACGTAGTGCAGTGTTGTATTACGTACTTTAGGGTCTCGTTGTGTTGCAGTGACCCATTTTTTTCACTTTCAGTTCTCAATAGCTTCATTAATTTTGGTGCCATGTTTCTCACTTGATGATCATGAAAAATAATGTGTCTCTTTCCAAATCCGATTTTTTTCAGGTCATGATATCCCTTTATGTTGTTATTGTTAATGCTTCTTGTTCATCAGGCCGAAGATCCAATAGCTACTAACGTCAGAGCCTACATTAAAAATTAGATATTTCGGGCCTTTTGTACCGTCACATTCAATTCTTTATAGCTAGTATGTTTATTAGAGAGTAAAAATGAGATAAATTTTTTATTAATGTGTATCATATATAATTTTATATATAGAGTTTATTTATAAAAATTTACACCCCATCACCTAACGAAACATACGTAAGTTATAAAAATCCGGACAAAAATAAAATTAAGTTATTAAAATAAAAAAATGCCTGACTCCACTGAAAAAGGATAGCACCTAACCAAAAAGAAAAAAAAGCTAAAAAGCATTTTATGAAATTTATTGTTAGAAAATCACTATTTCAATCTTTCTTCATCTTTGCTCAGTTTTCCATTTTCTCTGTGAAAAAAAATTGAGCAAAGAAAGAGAAAGATGATTTTTCTATAATTGTCCTTTATATAAATGTGTTAATAAAAGATTTAATAATATTATATATTTAATAATTTACAAATTTAAATTTAATACATTGTTAATATAAAAAGTTATACTTACATTTTAGATGATTGAATTATTTGTTTTATTATATTATTTATGTATTTAACTTATAAATAATATTTAAACTTTATTCTTTTATAAGGATACATGTGTAAATCTACATTTCTTTCCTTTTTTACTTTCATTTTCTCTTATATTTTTTCTTCATCCAAACCATAAGGAAGAAAACTTACGTTTCTCTTCACTTTCTTTTCTTTTCTCTCATTTCACTTCACTTCCAAATGAATCATCAATGAAACTTATCATTTAGAGACAGTTTATTTCAAGGTTTTAAATTGCATTATTGGAAATGTTATACTTAGGAATGTCATTCCCAAATATTCTAGAAAACTTATTTAGTTTAGCATTAAACATTCATAAGATTATCTGTTGAGATTTATGAAAAAAATTTAAATTTGTCTTTTCAACAATTCATAATTCTGAGAATATATATTATAATTTCTAAAATATCCTTAACATATTTAATGATATCATGATTATGGAGAGAATTAAAATAAATGAAGGATATTTTAGTATATTTATTTGATAATTATTATTTCTAAACCATGAGAATCTTTTGTTTCCACTCTCTATCATGGGAATAAAATATGCTCAAAATAGATACATATAACTTTCGTGGGAATAATTGATATGTGAGAAAAGTTATATAAAACTTGTAACAAATATAAAAATATATCATTCTCAAATAATTATTCATGAGAATAAATTTGTAAAACTTGAAACAAACATAGGTAATTTTGTTCTATTCTCATTTATTACTATTTTGACTTCTTTTTTCATCTAATTAACATTCTCTCTTTCTCTCATCTACATAACATTTCATAACTAATACTCCATTCTTTTCACTTTATCTGTCCAAAAATAACAAGATATTTTTGCAAAACAAAATTTTTCATTTCATATTAATTGAGCATATATTTTTTTTTTTGCAAAACAAAATTTTTCGTTTCATATTAATCCATATCTTTCTTTTTTTTTTTGGGTTCAAAATCAAGTTTTTTTTTTTTACAAAATCAAATAAATTTTCAATTAATTGAGTTATATATATATAACTAAAAATATATAAACACAATACTACGGCTTTTCTTATTTTGAATTTCAAAATTCTTAATTTAATTTTCAATTCTTTATATAAAAGCAATACTATGAATTTTTATATCCTGAATATCAAAATTATTGATTTAATTTATAATCCTAATTTAATAATTTTTATTTTTGTTTCCTTCCAGAACTATCATTAAATAATTGCAACACTAATTTTAGACTTCTCCATCAATTTATTGAGCATATTTTTTCCCAAAAATTTTTTTTCTCATTAATCCGTATCTTTCTTTTTTTTTTTTGGGTTCAAAACCACTTTTTTTTATAAAATCAAATACATTTTCAATTAATTGTTATATATATATATATATATATATATATATATATATATATGTTAAACTAAAAATATATAAAAGCAATATTATGACTTTTCATATTTTGAATATAACTCAATTTAATATTCGTAATTTGATAATTTTTTTTATTTTCTTTCAACACTTTCTATTTATAAAAGCAATACTATGACTTTCCATATTCTCAATATCAAAAGTCTTAATTTAATAATTTTTTATTTTTACTTTCTTTCAAAAGTAGCTTTAAATAATTGCAATACTAATTTTAGACTCATCAATTTAATGAGCATATTTTTTTTTGTAAAACAAAATTTTTTCGTTTCTTATTAATCCATAACTTCCTTTTTTCTTTGGTTCAAAACCAAGTATTTTTTTCACAAAATCAAATATGTTTTCAATTAATTGATTTATATATATAAACTAAAAATATATAAAAGCAATGCTATGATTTTCTATATTTAGAATACAAAATTCTGAATTTAATATTCTTAATTTAATAAGTTTTTGTTTTCTCTCAACACTTAAATAATTGTACCACCAATTTTGTACTTCTTCATTCTTTTATTGACTGTCATTTTTACCCAGAACAAAAAAAATCTCATTTCCTACTAATCCATATCTTTCTAAAATATTTTTTGGTACAAAATCAAGTTTGTTTGCTTTTCTCTTTGCAAAATCAAATACACTTGCAAGTTGTGTGTGTGTGTGTGTGAAAAAGAACTATATATAAGATTTGACCGCTTTTATCAAAACTTTGACTAAACAACATTAATCAATCAATTTCTCATCACGCGATGTTAATCAACAAGCAACTTTGAAAACTACTCCATAAAAATAGTGTTTAGTCAAGGACCAAAACATAAACAACTAGTAGCCTCCTTGATAAACCATGAAAACTGCACTACTTACCCTCTCTTACTTCCACTTTGCCTTAACCGTAGCCTTCTTAGAGAATGTAGTTGAGCAAGTGGTGTATGTCTAATGAAAATGATACCCGGGCTCATCCTTGGTATCGTGAACTTCATTGGCAGGGCATTGACAACCTCATAATAATAATCTTATAGGACAGTGACTGGATACATCAAACCATCTAGGAGGAAGATTCTATATTAAACCAGCTATTAGTGCTGCTGGTGGTGGAGTAAGGTTTGGCATAGCATGGAACTTGACGTTTCCTGTCATTGTTGTACGAGATTATTCTGAGGTCATCAATGGCCTTCGATGAAGTTCATGACCAAAATCCCTATCATTTTCATCTTGCTATTAGACATTTCATTTGAAGAGGCTTAGAAAGCATTCTTCGAAAGCAACGGTCAAATGCATGTGATGGGTTTTCCGTATATTTGCTTTTGGCCAATAAATCATGTTCAAAGCATGATTTTAATTTCACAGGAGCATAATTTATACCCTAAACCCATATTAGTGATAATGATTCACTTAATACCCATATAAAAAATAATTTCCCTTTTGATGTCATAGGCAAAACTATTCTCTTTGATTTATATGACTATTATTTTAACATTGCAAATAGAGTAAATAATCTTTTTACCCTAATACTTTTAATTTGACACAATTTAATGCTAACAAAGCTTTTTATATTAATTTAGATATTTTTTATTTTGACATCAAGTTAATTTCAATAAATTTTTTATGTCAATTTAATGCTATATTTTTAATTTTACTATCAATTTAATTTTAATATTTTTTTGTTTTGATATTAGTTTAGCCATTTCTTTAGAGTTGTGATCCATTAAAATTAGAGTAATTTACATTCACCTCTACTAAGGTTTAGTGTAATTACATTTGACAAAATTCTATTTTACAAAACTATCACTGACGTCCTAAAGTTCACTAAAATTACAATAACCTACCTTGTAGATACTAGTTTATTAATTTAAGTGATAAAGAAATATAACATGGAATATATACATAATTATTCATGAAAAATTATAATATTTTGATAATATTTGACATATATATTAACTAGAATACCTTTTTGTATCATAAATTATAATTATAAGTTTTTTTATGGAATAAAAATGTATTTTATTCAACTGATGTGTTAAATATTGCTAAAATATTATAATTTTATCATTAATACTAATGTATATATCACATATTATTATTTTATCACTTAAATTAATTAACTAGTATATAGAGGTCAATATAATTTTATTGAATTTTAGGGGAAGTTAATGATAATTTTACAAAATAAAAAATGTTGAGTGTAATTTTACTAAATCTCAAAGAAGTTAGTGTAATTTTCTCTTAAAATAATTAAATTGATACCAAAGGTAAAAATATTGAGATTAAATGGATGTTAAAAATTTTATTAGTATAAAATTAATGTCAAATTAAAAATATTAATAAAAAAAGCTAAGTCCTATTGAAAATAACATGCATCATTAATGACAAATTAAATTCCGAAGTTAAAAAAGAAAAGTTGAAAGTTTTACTTAAAAAATTGTTATTTATACTGTTGTCTGTGGGATACTATTATCGGATATTGTGTTGAGATATTTGATTATTTAATAGTGAAAAAGTACGAGTCCATATAATATTAGTAAAAAAAAATATTATTAAAAAAGAGACTTAATATTATGTTAAAAAACCTCGTAAGAGGAATCCATGACGCTGCTTTTAAACCACTCTGCCACACACAGTCTCTCTTCCTCCCATACACTGTCCAGTAGTTCACTGCTGCACCAACCAAAAACCGAAACTTTTTTTTTTTCTGCTACAAAAAAACTTCTCCTTCACAAAACCCACATTCCAAATCTCTTATTCTTTTCTCACCTACTTCACTCCACTTACCAAAACATTCCTGATTCATTCATTCAACCATTTCCTCTCATTTGTTTCTGTTGTTTTTTATTGCTTCAGCTGCTAGAGGCTTAGGGTTCCTTCTTCTCCTGCTTTCTTCAGGAACTGGGTTTGATCCTCTTTACCTTCTTTCCCTTTGTTTTTGGCTTGAATCATTTGTATTCCACCTTGGCTTAAATGGGTTTGGTCCCTTTTGATTTTTTTTCTGAAAAGAAAAGATTTTTTTTGGTGGGCTTTGGTGATTTTAGTGCTTTTTTTTAAGGAAAGTGTGAAGGTGACTATTGGCTGATGCTGTGTTGAATTAATTGTAAATTCAAGTACAACTTCCATTATTTTGTTTGTTTTTTATTCCTTGTTCTATCTCTTGTCCGTATTGAAAAATTAAATTGGCAGTGGGGTTTGGTTTTGGATTTTTTTAATTTCTTTATGGTAATGTTTTCTTTTTTTATTGTATATAATTGCGACGTAGGTGTAATTTAATGGACTTTAACTCCTGTTTCCTTTATTATACTTTTAACTTCAAGATGGGTATGTGTTACTGTGTTAGGTATCCTATCCATTGAATAAAGTCTTTTTTTTTTTTTTTTGGGAGCAAATCTCCAATTTGGCGCTGAAAAGATTTTTTGATCATTAAATTGTTGTTATGAAAATCTTTTGAGAATAAAAAATGGCGGTTTGCTCTTTTTGTTTTCAGCCTTAAGTTTGTGTTTGGTTGTTTGATTTATTTTAACCTCTCCCACAATATGTTTTTGAAGCTTAGTTGTATGTGCTTCTTGCAGAATTTGATGCTTGAGCTCTGTGTTTTCTAAAGCACTGATCTTTGCTGTGATGGGGAAAGGAAGAAGTCCTGGGAAATGGATCAAGAATTTACTCTTGGGGAAGAAATCATCGTCAAAGTCTAATTCCTCAAAGAAGAATGATAGTTTGGTAAGTATTTAGTGGTTGACATCCCTTCTTGTTTATGATATACTATGGTCATTGTCTTTGTTAGAAAAAGAGTATGGAAGGCAGAATTTTTCACTGTTGTTAACTGGTGTCCGTAAGTGCTTATACTTTTGAAATACGGATTTGTGCAAGTTGTAATTATTATTTCAATTCTTGTGTAAAGAAACTTTCGAGTAACAAGGATGTGCTGGGGTCTTCTGAGGATTCTTTGCTGATATCAGCACCAATTCCTGGAGCTAATGCTATTAATGGAGTGCTTTCAGAAAAGAATAGGTCATCACATGACAGGGATATTCCTTCAACTGGAGATGCAGAGGCTCGCGCACAAGTTGTTGGTGATGTTGGATCTCGAGAGGATCATGAGAACCTCAAGCTTACAGAAGCTGCTATAAAAGTTCAGGCTGCTTGTAGAGGCTATCAGGTCATTAATCCCTGATGCTCTTACAATTCTTTTACTGATGTGATTTGCAGCAGTTATAATTGTTTGAAAAACATCATGCGCATTCCATGTATGAATTCTTTAAAATGTCAGGACAAATCAATGCAACCACAATTGCTGTACTCATTGATTCTGAGTTTATAAGCCATGGCATGAAAATTTCATAAGCATTGATTCTTCATCTGGAAGTTTGTTTATATATTGATTAATGAATGCTGCTTAAAGTGACTCTTGCATAACTTAATTGAAGGCTCGTCAGACATTTCAAATGCTCAATGGAGGTATCATACAACTGCAAGCTCTCATCCGTGGCCACTTGGTTAGAAGACAAGCTGTTTCTGCTTTGTACTGTGTGAAGGGAATAGTTAAGATTCAAGCATTGGCTCGTGGTTACATTGTTAGGCATTCTGATATTGGGCTCGCAGTCCAGAAAATTCGTAAGGTGATAGTTCTTGATATACATGCGATCTGTGGGTCGTTTTCCTGAACTTTTTGGATGGAAAATGTGGAAGTTTCTCATTTAATCAGGATCTAACAGTGTTTTCTATCACGCAATTGGCATGTTCTAGTGATTTATAGAACATGTTCCATGGCATAGATGCATAGGTAAATCCTTGAATTGCCTTATTCCTGTATTACCTCTCTTACTGCTTCTTCAATATATTTTTGTCAGGATACTCAATGTTCAAATTCTATTCACGTGGTTACATCCACACATGCAGAGAAGCTGCCAGAAAGTGTCTTTGTTCAGAAGGTTGGGACTGCTAATTAAATGCCTTATATACAAGGAGTATGAGTGTGTGTGTGTGTATATATTTGGGTGCTTCTAATATCTGAAATAGTGTTGTTTCAGTTAATTGACTAGAAGATATTATTATCAGCCAATATTTTTACTGTCCATGGAAGGTTTCTTTCCTGCGTTGGTTTTGAGATAATGATATTGGTACTTTTAACTTGCTCCTGAATCCCGATACAAAGCTATTTTTAGGTTACCTGTGGCAGTATTTATTGCCCTAAACAAGGACAAAATTAGCTCTACTTTTGGGACCCTACATTTGTCTCATGTTATATGTGATGTCTACGACTTGTTTTGTTTATATTTCTAGGTTCATGATCTTGCTCTACACCACATTTTATATTCACTATATTACTATATGCTTCAACTCAAGTTTCTTCATTCAACACCCAGTGTTCTCAAACTGTCCATCTTTTCCCTGCATTGTAGGCAATGGCATTGGTTTGCACCACTGCACTAATGGTTATGGTCTTTGTTAATGTTGACAAGTTGTTCTTTGTCACTGAACCAGTAACATTATGTTATGAGTGTTGATTGTAATGACTCTTAGAATTTTATAGGTCAATTACCTAGTCTACTTTACACCCTCTTTTGATGTGATTTATGAATATGAATGCTATAACAAAGGTTGTTCCCTTTTTATTTATTATTTTTTGAAAGTTGAAACTAAGTTCTCATAATATAATTTTGGTTTTGATAAAGACTCATTTCATATCTTATCAATTTCAGCTTCTGGTTTCACCGGGATTGGCAGTTCCTCTACCTCTCAATTGTGATCCTAGGGAACCTAGCTTGGCCTGGAAATGGCTTGACCGTTGGACATGGTCACACTTTTGGGCACCTCCTTCAGAACTGAAGATGAAATCGGTGTCTGATGAGAAAAATGGAAGTTTTCAAACAGTTAAAAGGAAGCAAGTCAAAAGAACTACGCAGAAATCCCCTACTGTGAAAGCTGACGATGGCTCATCTTCAGGTTCTAACAGATATAAACATCGTCCAAAAAGGGATTCAAACAGCCCATTGCTTTCAGCTCAGGAACATCCGCAAAAGGAAATAGAGAAAAATAGTGTTAAGAAAACCCGCTTGCAGAATGTTTCAGATAGATCTGAGGTCGTTACTGAGAAAAGAAAATACAGCACTCGAAAAACTTCAGATCATACTGTCACTAATGTTTCAGAGCAGGGCCCAAGTGCCTCTTCAGAGAAAATGAAAGATTTGGCAGTGTCGAAGCCTGATCCTGAGAAAAGTCTTGTACAGCAAGAAGACATGCATGATACTGAGCTGAATAGTCTTAAAAAACCAAGTGTGCAGAATGTTGCAGATAGATCTGAGGGTGTTAGTGAGAAAGGAAAGCAGGACATTAAAAAAATTTCAGACAATACTGTAACTGATGTTTCAGAGCAGGGCACAAGTGCATTGTTGGAGAAAAATAAAGATTTGGCAGTGTCGAAGTCTAAAGAATCCAATCCTGAGAGAAGTCTTGGACAGCGAGAAGATATGCACGATAATGAGCCAAATAGTCCTAAAAGAAATCGTCTTCATAACATTTCAGATAGACCTGAGGTTGTTAATGAGAAAAGAAAGCACAGCACTCGAAAAAGTTCAGATCATACTGTCACTGAAGTTTCAGAGCAGGGCACACATGCCTCTTCAGAGAAAAAGGAAGATTTGGCAGTGTCCAAGGCTAAAGAATCTGATCCTGGGAAAAGTCCTGGACAGCAGGAAGACAAGCATGATAATGAGCCAAACAGTCCTGAAAAAACTCGTCCTCAGAATGTTGCTGATAGATCTGAGGTTGTTAATGAGAAAAGAAAACACAGCACTAGGAAAATTTCAGATCACACTGTCACTGATGTCTCAGAGCAGGGCCCAAATGCCTCTTCAGAGAAAAAGAGAGATTTAGCAGTGTCAAAGTCTGAAGAGTCTGATCCTGAGAAAAGTCTTGGACAGCAAGCAGAAGACAAGCATGATAATGAGCCAGATAATGATCCCTTGCAGACTAGCGTGACAAATGGCAGGAATGAAGGAATTCAAGGAGTCGATGAGGACTTGAATGGTGGTGACAGTAGTGTCGGCAACAATTACCAGCGAAGAGCTTCACTCCCTGCTAATTTCAACGATCAAGAAAATGAGTCACATAGCACTCCAAGACTGCCGAGTTATATGGCTCCTACTGAATCTGCAAAAGCTAAGCTCAGAGCACAAGGCTCCCCTAGGTTTGCTACTGATTTTGCAGACAAAAGCAGTACAACCAGGCGGCATTCACTATCGTCTTCATTCAATGGTAAGTCGGGGTCATTTTCCCCAAGAGCTGAAAGACTGGTAGCTATGAGCAGCAGAGGAGTGTTAAGGAGTGACAGATCTCTGTCATCTTCAAGGGATGGGACAGGTAAGCATGTATTTTACACCTTCTTCTTTGTACTCTTTAATTTATTTATTGGTTAAATCTCTGGTCTGGGGGGTCCTTGCCTTGCAAGTTGATTGTGATTTGTTGGCAGACTTGCTTTTTTAATACTATACACTGACATGCATAGACACAAATATTCTGTTAGGATCCAATTGCGAGATATGGGACTTAGAGTCCGCATCGAAAGAATGTGATTCCATTGAGGGGCTTGTAAGGCCTTAGGCTCACCAATCACAATGGCTAGCTTTTGTGTGGTGTGGTTCTCCCAAGGTTCTTATCATATATTCATATACAGAAATACATGTTTAATATATGTGCTTATGATGGGTTATGTGGTGGGGAAATTTTTTCCTTTGTCATGAATTATTTCTAGTCTGGTTGTTTGAAAAAATAATTTTCTGGTTTTGAAGACCGTGTTTTGTGCCAATTATAGATGAATAATGTACTGTGCATGTTGAATTGTTTATTTCCCACTCAATGTTTGATTCCCTTTCTTTCAATCTCTTGTATTTATATTTAAAGTTTGTTCTTAAATGCCTGCCTGCATGGTAATCTGACTGCTAAAGCTTTTGCTGTTTTCATCACTGCATTCTATGGATTTTTACATTTCAGATAAGTTGATCCAACCTCAGTGGAGAAGGTAATTTTACATAGCCTTTCAGATCGAAGATACTTCAAGGAGGTAAAAAGCTAATAGAGTAAAAAGTATGCAGATTTACATTACAGCCTTTCTTTACTCATGGATACTATTTGTGATCATAGATACATAAGGGGGATTTATTTTGTGGTATGAGTGTGGTGTCAAATTTCCTATAGTAGAAAGTACTTTGGTGGGTATATATTTACAGATCTAAGCTTATGAACTGGTTTTTCCTAGCCTTTGTGATGTATTGCTCAAACTATTGTTTCAATGAGTGTCACATTTTCAAAATTTGAGAAAGCTTTCCAGATCAAAGCTTATATTCAGTTATGTTGGGTAGGGTTACTTCTGTGATGGATGCAAGGCTTTCTTACCATAGGTAGGATCGTAATATGGAATCAAACAAAGCACATGGCTGCAGATTTTGATTCCATACCTGCAAGAATTGTCAGGAGGGTGGTGCTTTGTTACGAGCATTCAAGAAAAAAAAAAAATTAAAGTGAACAGTCGGCCAATGGTGGTTAGCTGGTGGTTCGGTGTTTGGTTGGTGGTGATCCAGTCGATCGATGGTGGTTAGGTGGCGGTTCAACCTTGATCGGTGGTGGTTTAGTCAATTATCAAAGTACGGTTTCGATCAACGGTTGTTCAAAGACCATTTTCGGATTGTAGTACCAAATTTTTAAGGGACTAATTTGTTCAACATAAAAAATGGCACAATATTTGGGTTTTTTTTTTTTTTAATATTTTGTTTGGTACTTGAGAATTTTATCTAAGAATTTTAGTAGTCTTGTCCTGGGCTATACCTCGCAAGTCGCAACTATACGTATAGCCGCCAACTCTATTTGGCCCAGTAAATCGATCGAGTTGGTTAGGTGACAGATTAAGAAGTTAGATTTGGATCCAGTTTTTGAAAACTGGATCAAACACGGAAGCCATCGGTTCAGAAGGAAAAAAAAAAGGGGGTTTATTGGTTTAATTTGGATATTTAAAACGACAACATATTCTTGACGTAAAACAGAAATCCAAGCAAAACATGAAATCATCGCTTATTTATTCATAATTTCACGTGTTGAAAACGATGTCTACCATAACTATATACAAATATTTGTCAAATCACCGGTTTTTGTAACTTATTAGGTTGCGATAAAATTAAAGCACAAACTCGCAGTATGGGAAAATATTTTGTTAGTCGATATCACGAGTTCACGATGTCCGAGTCCGGCAAGGTACAATGTGGAGGGAACTTAAAGCGAAAGCAATAATTCTTTTTATTATTTATATGGTGGGGTTAAGGTGGAGTGGAAATGACATGGGGAGATTTAGAGTCACTATTAGTCAATTTCTTTCATTATAACTGAAATGGCACCATTATAAATGATGTGGCAGATTGGGCGTGCTGGGCTAAGCTGCAGGAGGAGGAAGTTAAGTTGAACATTGATGGTAACCGTTGTTGGGTTGCTATGCGGTGTGTGGGGATTGAGGGGACTCATAGAGACTCAAATGGGACGTGGATTGAGGGATTTTCTTCTGGATTATCTATTTATTTGCGAGTTATTGCGATTAGAGTTGGATTTGTTAGAGTATGGGAAAAGACTATCATTTAGTGTGATGTGAAGCGACTTTTTTCATGCCATAACTTTCCTTACATCAAACTTTTAACCAAACACATCCTTGTACTGCTTTACGGTGTCTCACCTTATGCATGGAGACCTGGGTTATTCGCTGCTCACCTGGACGAGATAAATTCTTGTGTTGATGGAATGACAAAGTTAGTAGTCCAATAATAATACAATTAGGTTTTGGCAATCTCCTCCTATTTATTGCCTCACCTTAGTGATGATACATTAGAGAGTAGGTATTTAGGTGGTCAGCTTTTCTCCTTGCCTTCGTTGTTTGTTTTCATCTGTAACCAAAAAAGATTGGGCATGCAAAAAAGAAAAGATCTGAATTGCTAAAGATCAGGTGTGGAAGTTAATTATTACAAGTAAAGAGGATGCTAGGATTCTACTGTATCCATTCTAAGAACATTTTTCCTTTCTTTTTTTTCTTTTTTTTTTGGGTATACAGAATGATTAAATTTCATGTTATTTATATATTTGATTTCATTGTTCCTTGATTGTTGAAAAAATATTTTATTTATTTATTTTTATTTTAAATGCCCCATTTTGCCAGCATCTTATCAAGAATAATAATCACTAAAATAGGGAATGGGTGGCTAAATGGCCATTATTGTGTAACGAAATTCATGCTCACAGTGTACTATATAAAAACGGTGATTTGAAAATATTGATTATCAAAATTTTGGAAAAGATTTTAGTCAGGAAAAGATATCTTCGATGAGACGTAAAAGACACAAAGCCCCTACTTTGGGCATCCCATCGGCCAGATGGTTAGGCCAGCACAAAGCCTTAAAAAAAAATACAATTGAGCTTCCTAGCACACTAATTTTCTTGTCGATTTTAGAAGTTTTTTTTACTGTGCAAACATTCTTTACATCAACAATCCAATTTGTAGAGAAAATATAAACATAAGAAAGCTGTTCTGCAGGGACTCTGACTTCTGCCTGTGCTTAAACTTTATGCAACGAGAATATGAGACAAAAAAAAAAAACAAAAAGAGAGAGAGAGAGAGGGGGGGGGGCGTGTCAGTAGATCAGAACCATGGAGGTGGGGCTGGCACAACCCCCAGAGTATCGCTTTGGTTTTTTTTTTTTAAATATCGTAATAGTTTACCAACAACAAAGTACACACAAAACAATAGGCCCTAAATTTAGCCCAAACCAGTAGGAAAGAGAGACAGAAAAAACCTAATAGGGGCAGACGAGGGCATGGCCTGAAGGATCTCAGCCACGACCAAAAAAAAAAAATGATCTCAGCCCAAACATGCTTGGTATCAACATTGTCCAACTAAATTTATGTTTGTGAATTTGAATTTTGAGGGAAAAAAGTTTCCAAAGTAAAAAGATATCACCTTGAGTCCTTGACCAAAAATAAAAAAGTAAAAATATATTATAGTCACAGTATAAGAACAAAATCGGTGAACATGTTGCCCATTAGTTCGGGAAAGAAATATTTCTTTGGTTTTCTCATTGAGAAACACAAGAAACTAAGAGAAGAAGTTTAATAACATGATAAAAGAGTGAAACATTCTTGTATAGGCATAATTCTAATAATTCATTCTTAGGTATATTTGCAAAAAAGTTGTTGGTATCCACAGTGGAGGAAGATGACTTAAAAATTAGAGGCCAGATAATGTAAAATTTAAATCATGAAAAAATTAGGATATTTCTCTGTTTTGGCTTTTGAAATGTGTCTAAATTAGATAAAAAAAAGTGGGTGAAATGATTTAAAATATTCTTGGACTTATCTTTTAGTGAATTTTTTTTCATGTAAGTTATAAAGTGTATACCTACACTTTAATCGCTGAAATTTTTTTGTTTTAATACTATGGTCACTAAAGATTCAATCCATACACTTTAATTTTCAAAAGTTTTTATGTCAAATTCATTAATTCTTATAGTAGGAAAATTATACACAAATTAGTTCATGAAATTATTGATTTTTAACAGGTTAATTGTTGAAAGATTCAACTTGTAACCTATTTATCTTTGGTCCTTAAAAAAATTGGCTTTTAATATATCAAGTTTTTATGTACTAATGTTTATATTATTATCCTGTTAAGAGATTAAAATGTTGTAATATGAAATCTTTTGAGAATGAAAGTATATATATTTAATCTTCTAAGAACCAATATTTATATGATTTCCTTATTTAGAGAGATTAATATGTTATATAATGTGAAATCTTTTAAGGATTAAAGTATATGTGTTTTATATTTTAAAAATCAAAGCATTTAAACAAAAGTATTTAAAGAATTAAATTAGATTTACTCTTGGATACATTATCTCCTTAATAATCATATGCAATTATATAATTTTTTAGGGACAACACATGCATGTTTATACATAAAGAAAAAAAAGGAAAGAACTTCCTTAAGATCCTCTGCCTTTGGGTATCCATAGATGAGTGAACATATATTAAATAAAATTGATAAGATATTGTAAGTTTGCTTAAAATATGATATAGAACTTGTATCTATGTAAGAATTTCTATAAAAGAGTGGCCACATATTAAGATAACAAGATTGTTAAATGAAGAAGTGACAAAAAGCCATTTTTCATGGCCTTTTGAAGTCAAAGATTGAGGGAAGAAAATTTTCCTTTCCTCTACAAAACCACTAAAGGCTATAAAATGAAATAAATTGACTTGGATGGAAGTTTTTCATTAAATGCACTACGGCTATGGAGTGCCTATAAAAGGAGACCCAAACTCCGAGAAGGCATCTCATTTTGTGAGTATCATGTTTTCAGTGAGAAAAACAATCCTTTGTTGTGTTGTATACTTTTATAAAGAGAGGTGTTATTGTTTGCTTTTTATATTTAGATATATTTGTAATTTTATTTTCCACATAGTGAAATCTTTCTTGGTATTGCTCATGGTTTTTTTTTTCATCATTAGGGGTTTTTCACGTTAAATATTGGTTCAGTTTCAATTTTTTCAACTCTATTTGAGTTGCATTATTTTGTTTCCATAACTTTGATACTCAATAGTAGTATCAGAGCCATTGGTTATAGTCAATGTTGTGAGTTACTATTCATGATCACTATTCATATGTGTAGTTGTATACTTTTGTAATATTGTTAACAAGTATTGGATTTGTTCCAATATAGGTATCACTCACATATACCATAGTGAAAAAATCAAGAACTAGTTTAATAGAGAAACAGATCGGCAAATACCATGGCAACAAAATTTGAGATTGATAAGTTCAATAAGAATATTTTTTCTATGTGGAAATTGAAGATAAGGGCAATCTTGAGGAAGAACAATTGCTTACCTGCAATTGAAAGAGGTTGCTGAAATAATTGATGACGGTGGAAGGAGATGGATGATAATGCTATTGTCAACTTGCATTTAGCAATGACAAATTTAGTATTGTCAAGCATTGCAGAAAAGACGACAAAGGAGATTTATGATGCTCTTGTCAAACTATACAGGCCAAGTCATTTCACAATATAATATTTCTAAAGAGGGTTGTATATCTTCAGATGAGTGAGTCCATGTCAATGACGAACTACGTAAATATCTGAACACTTTATTCTCCCATCTTACAACATTAGATTATAAATAGTGGAGAATGAACATGTAGAACTTCTACTTTAAAGTCTACCCGACTTATATTATCAACTCATCATCATCACAAATAATAATATTGTTGACTATTTATGTTTGATGATGTCGCTGGTGTCATTCTTGAAGAATCTAGGTGGAAGAATAAGGAAGATAGATTGGAAAGCTCAAAGTGTAACATCCCAAATTCATAACTAGAATAAATATCGATTAATCCTAATTATTGATTTAGATGAAAAAGAGCAAAACTAATAGAATCTAGACAAGTGTCATGAAACATAATAAATATTATTAGAATATTTAAGTGTGTCTAGAGAAAAATGTAAAGAATTACAAAAATGCCATCACTTAATTGAAATTATGAAAATACCCTTGTTATGTAAAGGAAATTACCAAACTACCATTGCCTTATTAATAAATGACAAAGACACCCTTATTCTATAAATAGAATTACAAAAATACCACTGTCATTGTTAATTACAAAAATACCCTTGTCTTGGTTAAAGAAATTACTACAATGCCACTACTTTAATAATTATATTACAATGCCATTACTTTAATAATTACAACAATGCCACTACTTTAATAATTACAAAAATAGGCCAACATGTTTGCACAAAACATGGAACATTTTCTTATCCCAAAATTTGGCCAACATATTTGCATAAATCATGCTCCAAGCATTAGTTCTCTAAGTGCTTCATTCTTTTCCTTCCACTATAAATACTCTTCAAACTCTCTTCCATTCATTTCATTTCCAATTCACAAAGAGATCTCACCATGCTTTGCAAGAGCTACATCGTCTAACTCTTGTAAAATACATACACTCTTTCTAATCTTCAAGCCTTAGAAACTCTTTAAGTGTTCTTTATCTCTTATTCTTTCTCTACCATTTCTTCTTATGTTTCTCTCTTTAAAGACTTCTCTTCACTTTCCAAAATTCATCCAAACACTTAAATTCTAAGCCCAAACTTCCACTAGCCTTCACAAGAGTTACAATCTTTAACTCTAGTAAAAAATATTTTCTTAAGCACTCAAGTTCTAGAGCCAAGATACAAGGAGGGTCATCCACTCCAAGGAATCTTGCTCAAGCTCAAGGAAGAAGAGAAGGACTCTTTTTTGACCCTACATAAGAGGTAGGAGTTTCTTCTTTACTTGTTCAAGCATTGTTGGTTTCTAATCTTGTCCATGGTTAGAATGCCTCAAGCTTGTGTTATTGACAAGAGTTTTGAATGATTGTTTGTGAAATATATTTTTATGAATCATTGCATGTACTTCTCTGTTATAAATGTTTTTATGATGTTTCATGCTTATATAAGGCTTAAAAACATGGTAGATGATCCTTATGTTGAGGGACTAACAACAAACATGAAAATGATAGGTGCTGGATTTTTGGCTATTTCTGCAGGAGCTACTTCGACATATGAAACTCACAGAATATGAAGCTGGATAAAACTATTTTTGCTACCAACTAGACTTAATATAGAACACTTTCCAAAAGAATCATTTTAAAAGGAGTTTTCTAGCCCAAGATATAAATTTTTAAAGTAGAGCTTAAGACTGAACTCTAAATTTGACCATAGTAAAATAGGTGTAACTCCTCTAGAAAAATGCAAATGGACTGATTTCAACTCTGTTGGAAAGCTAACAAATCTAGGAACACATCCATGTATGGTATGCATAAATCTTTTTACCATGAAAATACTGAATGAGAAATAAAGTTTCGGGATGTGTAGAAATTGGAAAAAGGATAACTTTAAAAGGGTACTATGACATAACCATGAATGTGTTTTTAATGAAGTTACCCTCAATGGAAATCTTGATGAGTTAAGAATGGAACTATATTTAAAATGCTGAGATAATAAGTATATAAAAATTTACAAATTTTCTTATAAAAGACGTTAGAACTATAAATAGAAGATTCAAGTCTTCTAAAGAGATTTTAAGGATCTAAGTTGCAATAATTTTCAAACATAGGGGAGCCTAAAAATATATGAAGAACCTCTAATAATATTTTGAAATGCAATAATGAAATAAGGAAATGCTAAAGAGTACAAAGAAAGATATTCATAATGTATACATACCAATCAAGACATCCATGACCCCTTAGGAACACTAGGACTCGACTTGATAGCTTAGATTGCTTAATACAAATCATTTATGAGAAATCTATTTGAGATTATTTGCTGATTACTATGAGATATACATGACATGTCTAGTGTTTTGGCATGAAGTGATATACAGTAATATGAATATATAGTGATGAGATATGAAATGATTGATTGTGCCATGATGATGTGCATACATTCATGTTTCAAATGAAATAATAAATGATCAAACTCACTCTTAATCCTCAAAAAGGAATTAAGGTATTGGTGATTTTACTCAATGAGAATAAAATTAAAGCCTGTAAAAATAGCAAAGATAGTATGAAAAAATGGACTTGAGCTAAGCTTACGGCTTAATCCCTAACTGTTGAATCACGGCAATGGAAAGAAAACCATAAGGTTGTGGCGACGGCCACGGTATAAGCTCATTATCCTTTTAGGGTGGTCTAAGGCATTCATGCATTAATCCCGTGAGTAATTCAGAAATATAATAGTGGGAACCCGAAGATGTAGTACTCAAGATAATATAAATGTTGAGGATGAGTAATCATGAAATGCATGCATCTCCTAAATTATTACTTCTCATTAGTGATTTTATATGATATATTTGGATGCATGATTGATGAATGACTGAATATATATTTCTGTTAATGTTATAAGAATAGTTAAAAACAACTCACTTCGGCTAATTACGTTTGCGAAAATTTAGTAATTGAACTATTTATATGTCCACTTTTTATAATAAACCCAAGTGACTGGGATGACAACGATGACACGTTAAGTGCAAGTAGGAACTCCTCCTAGAAATCTTGTATTTCTCACTCCTATGTTTCTTTCCATTGTCATTACCAGAGATGAACGAGTCCACCTGAAGCAACAGAGCTGTAAAAGGAGGCAATCACATAAAGATTTTAGACCTTCCAAGAATTAGCACTCTAGTTTAGTTATGTTGTAGATACGAAAAATATACCTGTAGTAATAGAATTTATATTGTTATTTACTAAGAACTTATCACTGTGGTATATGTCCTTATATGACTTATGTATTAAGTAGTTAGATTTCAGCTTATGTAATGGTAATTTTACATTTAGTCCTTTATTTTGCTGTATTGAATTAAGTAAGTAATTAAGTAATTAAGTAATTTTGAGTACCATCTATGTAAGCGCTTTATATTTCAATTCTCGCTATAGGCTTAAGTTTTTGAAAAGTAATTTAAAAGAAAAAAAATTATCCACTATTTTTAAAAGTTAATTTTAGAAGAAAATGAACGCAAGGCATAAGTGATATCAAATAGAATCCAAATGCGAACTTAAGCGTAGTTGGCTCCTTTTAGGGTGTTATACAAAGCAATCGGAGGCATTGTTAGTGACAAGAGAGAGATTAATGGAACGTGACTCTAGTGGAGTTCTGGTTAGAGTATATTGAAGTTAAGAAGAAGGAAGAACTTCAAATGCTATTATTGTGGTACGAGAGGCACTCGAAGAAAGATTGTTGGAATAATAAGAAGAAGAATAGATAAAGCTCCAAAAGCATCAAACGTTCAAGGATGTTTTGCGAGTACTTTGAGGATGGAGAAATAATATATAATGAGACAAAAATTGGTTCTAAAGCCGTAAACAGTCCATTGATGTTTGGATAATGGATTTAGGAGCAACATGGCTCATGACTCCATGCCATCATTGGTTTTTCACTTATGAGCCTATCTTGGAAGGATTTGTGTTCATGGAAAATGATCAATCCTTAGAAGTTGCTGGGTTGGTACCGTCAAATAAAAATGTTTGATCGTTCAATTCACACAATTCAAGGAGTGCAACACATGAAGAGCTTGAAGAATTTGAAGAATATGTTGTTTATTGGGCAACTAGATGACCTCGGATGTAGGACTTATATCGAAGATGGGATCTTAAAAGTTATTAAAGGTGTTCTTCTAGTGATGAAAGCAGAAAAGATTACATCAAATCTATACATGTGCTTAGGAAATACATTGTCAGAGGCAGGTGTATTAGTAGCATCAGCAAGTCAAGAAGAAACAACGATAATATGGCACCACAAACTAGGCCACATGTCAGAACGTAGTTTGAAGGTTCTTGTGGAACGTAGTCTTATTCTGAGGCTCAAATTAGTGAACTTACCTTTTTTTGAGCAATGTGTTACAAGAAAGAAACATAGTTGAATTTTAGTAGATTGATTACTCGATGCAAGCACATTTTGGACTTGGTTCATTCTTATGTGTGGGAGTCACTAGAAATATCCTTGGAAGGAGCAAAACATTTTGTAGCATTTATTTGTGATTACTCAGGAGATTATGGGTGTACCAAATCAAGAAGAAGTCAGACATGTGTCCAATATTCAAGGACTTCAAAGCAAGAGTGGAACTTGAATCAGGAAAGAGAATCAAGTGCTTGAGGAGAGACAATGGAAAGAATATACAGATGACGATTTTCTCACATTTTGCAAGCATGTAGGTATTCAAAGGCATATCACAATTGCATATACACCTCAACAAAATGGTGTAGCAGAGCAGCATGAACGGATTCTTCTAGAAAGAATAAAAAACTGACAACTATAGGATTAGTTAAGTCTTTTTGGAGAAGTAGTAAAAATGCCTTATGTGATAGATTGGGTGCCATTAACTGATTGGTTTAAAGACACTAACAGATATGTGAAATGGCAAGCCGGCAAATTATTCTTCTCTACATGTCTTTGAATGTCTTGCATATGTTGTGATCAACTCCCAAGAAAGAACAAAGTTGGAAGCAAAGTCTAGGAAATATATATTCTTGGGTTATGCGACTATGTAAAGGGTCCTCCTAGGACCACTGCTTGCAAGGTTATTGTTAGAGGGATATTATATTTGCTAAATTGAATTCTTAAGTGAAGGTGGAAATAACAACACGGTTAAAGAGACAACTAAGTTCAAATAGATGAAAAATCTAGAGAAAATGATTTTGAAGCAAAACCAGAACTAGAAGATGATGAACGAGTATCAGATGAGGCTAATGATATAGAAGTTAGGCGCTCAACATGCCAGACAAGACCACCATCATGGCACTCAAACTATGTTATGACAAGCCATGATGCATTCTCTTCTAATATAAGGAGATCACCATCTTCCTTTCAAGAAGCTTTAAGTGGTCCAGATGCTTCTTTGCTGATGATAACAATGCAAGAAGAAACGGAAGCCTTGCATAGGAACCAAAAAAGGGAACTTGTTGCACTTCCAATAAGGATACTTTTCTCTTTGATGATCATGATCATGAAGGTGTTTAGAGCACCATGAAGTAATCATTCTAGCGGCTACAAGTATTCGCAAAGTTTAACACCTCTTGATTTGTGTCCTACAAGATCTTGCATAATCAAATTAACACAAAAAAGTTAATAGATCATAGGCATAAAATTGATAAAAAAACAGGATACCATATGGGTCTAAACTCATAACAATTAGGTTATAAAGCAGCATATGAATGACATAGATCTAGCATTTTGATGGAACTTTTATTAGGGATTTGACAGTGAGATGAGAAAGTAGTTGAGGTGAGAGAGGGAGCTTGATAGTTTCAAGCTCAAACTATCATTACTTGATTATAGATCATAACTAAGAGGATTATGAATTCATGAAAAACAAATCAAAGGGCAAAATGGCATATTTCAACTCTTTTTGCCCTATTCCTTCCGAAAATCCAAACATTGCACACAATCACCAACATAGTTGTTGACAAAACATAATTTTCCATCCTAATAGCAAAGCAAGAAAAGGGAGAATAATGGAAAAGATAGAGGGTTCAAATTCTAAACAATAAATCTGAAATGTAGCAACACAAACCCAAAGTCACAACCACTATCCAAGCCCCCATCACCATCGAGCCCACTATAGCCCCAACATCATCTCCAACCACATCGATCACTTTCAGCCCCATAAAGCCACCGCGCCACCAGTCTTGAACCCGAAACCCTAGCCTCTGAACCAGCTACTATCAGCCGTGAAACCCCATCAAACATATTATGGCAGCACAAAGCAAACTTTTTTTTTTAATAAGCAACAACAGACAAGTTCCTAGGATTGAAGAACATATTAAGAAGCTGTTTGGTTTAATAAAATAATCAGATATTTGCAATTGATAATTAAAAGGAAATAAGCCTTGATGAGGGTTTTCATGAATAGTTGAAATGAAATGAGAACATGTGAGTGTCCATAAAGACAAAGCCAATGAACAGAGAGAGAGAAGGGCTTACGAAGACTCAAAAGTGAGAACCACTCACCTCAGCTCGTGGCGAGGAGGAGTGTCGAGGCGGCCGGGCGAGTGGAGCAAAGGAAGCTTTGTGGAGCAGTGCCATCACGAGAGAGGAGGGAGGCGTTGCACGGACCATCGAGGCGGCAATGGCAAGGGCGGAGTAGAGGAAGCTTCATGGAGGCGCGCGGAAGAGAGGAAGGGAAGGTAGCCGCATTGCATGGACCAGGAAGCTTCGTGGAGAGAGGAAGCGTGAACCAGAGGCGAACGGTGGCGGTGTTGACGCGGACGGCAACGGTATGCTGAGGTGGACATCATGCCGGCGGCCGGGGAGAAGAAGATGAGATGAGGCCTGAAAGAAAACAGTAAATGAACAACCCTAACTCTCTTTTTTTTTTATTTCTTTAAACCCAAAAGTTTAGAAAAATTGAAAATTAGAAGAACATTAGGGCGGTTGGTTATATATCCAACCGCCATTTTTTTCTTGAAAAGTGGCGGCAAAAGCCGCCTTAATTCACCGCATATTGTAGAGGTTTTAAATAACCGCCCTAATTTAACTACCACAATTAACATAATTTTTTGTAGTGTTTTGCCAGTGAACTTTGATTCTATAATATCACTATAAATTTGCCTTTGCGCAAGTATTGAAATTAAGTTGCATTATTTGTACTTATCATATATTTAGACACTGCACTAACTCACTCCACATCTATTATCATTGGATGAGGCGTAGATTTCATTCAATTAGAGTTCATAACCAATCTAACGGTGGATAGGTTGTGAATCGGACGATATCCAATACACAATAAGTACAAAAAACATTTTCCACTGAACTTGGAATGGGTTGTTTTGTTTGATATTGTCTTAAAAGTTGTGCTCGCTCTTCTTATACGAGGAAGTTTGACAGGAATGATGCACAAACAACTATACTTGCTACCTAGGGTTGTCATTTAATTTCTTGCATAGACTAGTGCTAGATGTAATATTGTTAGATCTTATAGCTTGTAATTTGTAATGAATTGCATCTTGATTTCAATTAAAATACCTATGGTTCCTAATGAAGTGCTCAGGGAATTCCAGGGAACAACTTATTCACTTCCTTCCATGCTACTCCTTTACGAGGCAATGGACTTTAATAGCCTACTAATTTATAGTGATTTTAATTTGTTGTTTCGCCTTGTACTTGTAGTCATAACTCATAAATTCACAATGGCCTTTGGGTTAATGAACGGTTAGGCAAAATTGTAGAAAAATAACAAAACTAAAAGAAATTCGATGTAGAACAAGAAGAAAGGTCAAAGGGAAGGGGACTAGTGCCCCCACAATTGTATCGAACCATGGTTTGAATTCTAGTTGAGAAGTGGAAAACTCAACGGTATCTCGAACATAATTGTCTTAGAAAGTGGAGAGTGTTTTTTAAAAGAGTTAATGCTTAATTTAGTGAACATTTTTCTCATGAGTTATTTTAGTCTCTAACTTTTAAAATGAGTCAGTTTGACTCCTCGCATTAGAACGTAAATCACTCTAATCGCTCCATTTATATCTATTAATTCTCTTAGTTAAATGATGATATATCTCGTTAAGTGTGAAATTGTAATTCAAGTGATTTATTTGATCACTCACGGTACATAAAACGAGTTATTTTAATCATTTTGTAATCAATTAGCAAATTGCTCCTTCCTCCCCTCCTCTTCAATTCCTCCACCACTACCTCCTCATTCAGCCACAATCCACCATCACCACCTTTGGTCACCTCTCACCCCCCACCCCCACTAGCTCCACAATTCCTAACTTCTTCCTTAACTTTGATAGGTAGCCACTTTTAATCGGTGAAGCATAAACAGATATACTAACCCAAGTAAGGGAATTAAGCGACATCATCTATAAGTGCCAAGAGAAACAAATGACTTGGTCCATGCCATCATTCACTCCTTTCCTTGAATGCATTTTCACAAAGCTACTCACCTTCTCTTTATCATTTTGTAAGGAAGAAATAGAACACTATTTCTTTGTCATGTCAACAAACTCTCTAGTGTATCTCAACCAAAAATTGCACAATTTCTTCACATGCAACCTATACCCAGAAACCAAATCCCAATTTGGGCATGCCACCAATCTCTATCTCTTTGTTAGTTTCATCAATTTCAGAAACTCCAATAATGAATCGGCAATCACCTTATATTAAAAAAATCAAACTCTTCTGAGCGTTTTCACCCAATTTGCACCTTAACTAGAAAAACCATAACCCCATATAAAAATACACACTTAAAAATTGAAAAAAGTAACACCACCAAATAAATTAGCAATAAAAGATTTCAGTTTTTAGAAATATTAGAAAATCAGCCTTATCTAAATTTTCAACTACAGTGATACAATCATCTCCAAAATTCATTAAAAAAAAAACAAAAAAAAGTGAATAGAGGAAACAATTCATTTTAGGGAGGAAGCGGAAGAAGGGAAAAGAAAAGGGTGAGTGAAAGTGATATGATGGCATTAGATAACTTGCAAGTTAGGCTAGGGAAAAAATGAAAAAAAAAAGGGTAAATTACATTCACCTCCCAAGGTTTGTGGAAATATAACTTACACATCTATTTGTCCACCTGACACTTATACCCCTCTGCTTATCAAATTTTCAATATTTATATTAGGTTCACTCCTCATTCACATAACACTGATAATAAAGTTAATAGAATGACATTTGTGCGATAGTAATTGTTTTTAATTAATAAAATTATAAAAATATCCTAAACTTAAGAGTTGGTACATGTATTTTTTATAATTTTATTAATTAAAAATAGTTAATATCATTAAAATATCATTATGTTAAGTTCATTATAAGTGTTCTGAATGAATGAGTGAAATGTAATATAAATACTGAAAATTTGATAAGGTGTAAGTGTAGTGTGGACAAAGAAGGGTGTGAGTTACATTTCCACAAATTCTAAGGAGATGAGTGTAATTATCAAAAAAAAGTTGTGGCAGAAGGTGACCAAAGGTGGTGTTGATGGTGGATTACGGAGGAATAAGATGGAGAAGGTGGTGGTATAGGGATTAAAGAGAAGGAGGGGAGAAGGAGCAAGAACTAGTTTGTTAAATTTTATTAATTCATCAAACTAAGATGACTCATTTTATGTAATGTTAGGGACCAAATTGAATTACTTGAATTACAATTTTACATTTAACGTGATATTTCATTATTTAACTGATGGAGGGTTAACGGATACAAACGAAGAGATTAAAGTGATTTATGTTTGTAAATGTAAAGGACCAAATTGACTTATTTTAAAAGTCAAACTAAAATAACTCACTATTAAAATGTTAGGTATTAAAGTGAGGATTAACATTTTTTGAAAAATCAATGAACAAAGGTTGCCTTTAAATATTCAATTTGTGACACTTAAGCCATGCGGGTGGTTTTTGTTTCACACTTAAACAAACTTTTTAATGCTACAGTTGAGATGTCTCACATTGAGGGAAACAAAGCAACACTTTCTATTTTTTCATAAGCATCTAAGAATCTCTCAAAATGAAAATGATGTAAATATGAACCTAGTCATATTTTGTTGTCAAGGGAGAAGTATACATATGTATTGTTTGGAGTTTCTTTTTCTTTTCTTTTTCATGCACATTCCTTTTGACATATTATTCACTGATTTCTGAACACATTATCAAGTTGCTCTTGCTGCAAGCAGCACCACTGTTCACCTTACTAGTCGTGGAAGATGCCCCAGGAAAAGTGTGCGGTCCATGTTATTGTTGCATTTGCCCTGGCTGAGTTGGGGAAGATTTGTTAGTGACCCCACGAATTCTGAACCCTTTTTTCTATATATACCAAATTCTGTTGAAAAGGGTGTTATTCTTTTGCTGATAAAAGAAGCTTAAAATGATAGGCTGGAAAAGAAATTGCAAAAAGATGTTGACTTGATCCACTGGCCTTATCCATGATTATCATCCATATAGTCCACCTCCTAGTCCAGGTTCACTATTTAGAATTAAACTCCTTATAAATGCAACCATAGCAGAACTGAACTTATCTAAGAGGTCGCTTAGTATTAGTGTATATGTATAATATGTGAAGCTTTCGTCATAGCACCAAATATGAAGCAAAAATTGAAATAAAGGCATTTGGTGGTCCCTAGAGTTCCCTGACCATTTCAGTAAGGACCGCCATTTCTCTTCATGCTTTCTTTATTGAAGTGTTTGGGGGAACTCCGGGATCACTGGTGAACAAGGTTTGGAAAGCTCTCATATTGTTGCGGAAGTTATTAGCAGAATTCATTCATTCATATATGTTTCATTTTTCTGATGTTATTTAGTTTCTGTTGATTGAAGTGCTTCTGCTGATTATGATATGAAGCTGATGAAATCAAGGTTAGTTTTAGAGCCTCAACTGTTGACAGATTAATGTTTGATGAAGCGATTGAATTGGCTTATGGTGCAATATATTTTTGCAAATGAAACAATATATATATTTTAAGAGTTTAATTTCTATACATTGACTTTTTATACTATCATCTAGTTAAATTATCCCGTTTGGATGACTTTTCAATTAGATGATGTGAGACTTTACTACTTTTGCTTATGTGTCAATTTATAGGATTTGATGACAGTGTAAACAATTTTTACATTGTGAGTGTATAAAAACATAGTTATGAAAATCGGCTTGAAGCTTGTTTTTTCAATGAAACCGGTGAAACGGTCATGAAATCAGTCCAGCACTGTGAAATTCCCGCATCGAAACAGTGTGTTTTCAACTTGGAGGTTTGTATCAAAACCGATGAGTTAGCCTTTCAGAATCGGATCGAGGTTAAGTTTTTCTTTTTGCTTTTTTAGCTAAATGATGTTATTTTTTAAAACCTTCAAAAAAAGTTCTAATTTGACTTATAGAAAAATGCAATAACTTTATTTGTATTGTCATGACTTATGAGTTTGTGATATAAAACTTTGTGAGTTTGTTTGTGTAATTATTTTTTGAACTTATCAATTGTGATTTGTGATTGTGAAATGTGAACAATATTTAGGAATTTATGTTATTTATTTCTGTTTTTGTATTTGGACCCCTTAAAGAGTATCAAATTGATAATTAGTTGTCATTTTATTGTATTTTATTTACATTTTTATATATTTTTATATATATTTTTGTATAAATCCGTTTCGACCATGACCCATTGGGAGAACCAGTGATTCAGTGACCCAGTATCTCGATCAAGTCGATCATTGTCCGAATCTTAAAACTATGCATAAAAATCAAACTTATATTTTAATTCCGGCTTGTTTATGTTGCCACATTTTGAGAAATATCAGTTAGTTTTGACCAAAGTGAAATTATGGAAAGGAGGCTCATATAGGCTGCATTTGTTTCAAATTGGTTGCTTTGTTAGCCAAGTAATCCATTGAACATTGGATGCTGTTAAATGAAAAATATTGTGACACTAAAAATGAGAAACTAGCTGCAAACTGTTTGTCTTCATCTCATGTTCTATATAAATAAGGGAAAAAAATAGAATAAAATTTTCCCATAAAATTTTAAGATGGAATTTCGAAATGGATAATTGTGAAATTTGGAAATGCTATTTTTTTCCATAGTTATTCCTCTTAATTAGATCTCTCTGTTTTTGGAGGGTTTTTTCTCTCCTAATCCTTGCTGATAAACTCAACTTTATATTATTACTTTGAATAAAATCTCCTCGCGCCCGTTGTAAAATAACTCATTGAGCGCCATGAAATCAATAGTAGACGGAAAGAAATTTCACAGAAAAATGATAGGTCAACGTTACAGCGCCTATGACACCATGAAGTTGACATGTTTGTTGATAGATGATAGTAGTCCTGACGCTTAAGTTTAAAATATTACAGAATAAAGACTCTTAAAAATACAAATGTATTTATTCAGATTTTAAAAGACTATATTGAGCTTGTTTGTTTTTGTTTCTATCAGAAGTAGGTAGGGACCTACTTATGAAAAAAGCATAAAAACTTATTATTTTATGCTTCTTTTTTTTTAGAAGCATAAACAAACATACTAAAAATTAAAATTCTAGAAATACTTTTTTAAAAAAATTTCTAAAAGAAGTACTTTTTTCACTTAGAACCTTATCCAAACAAGCTTAATATAGTCTTTTAAAATCTGAATAAATAACATTTTTATTTTTAAAAGTATTTATTTTGTAATATTTTAAACTTAACACTATATATATTTAAGCATTAACATTGTTATCATCTACGTACACATGTCACTGTATAGTGCCATAGGCACAGTAGGCGTTCACTGTCATAGTCACCAGAGAAGCCACCTTATGTTACTAGACAGATGATCATGGGGACATAATGTTATTTGATTGAATCATCATAGCTGAAGAGTTCTGTTGAACAAAGATAATGGTCACCGTGTGTTCAATAATTTTATTGTTATTATTTTTGGAAAAAACCGTCCACAACATTCAATTGATTCCTATGGTAATTTGTTCATTAAATGTTTGTGAGTTTGTAGGGAAGGGAAAGGAAAGGAAAGGTATAAAGGAGAAATAAAGAGACAGCAAGAAAGGATTTTAAGGGGTTTCAATCAACTTTGTTCAAGAATTTAAAATTAACAAAAAAAGAAAATTGATGGTTTATAATATGTCTTTATAATTCTATTCTTTAGTTAAATAAACTCAATATAATTAATATTTCTAAAATTAATGATTTATGTTAATATTAAATTTTAAAAATTTGTGCCCTTAGAATTGTGCAGCTCAGAAAATAAATTTTAGCTAAGTATATTAAAGTCTATTTTTTGTTTATAAAAATACTTGGTCACGTACGTATGCAAACTCTTTTTATGAGAACATATGCTAACAATTAGCTTTCACGTAAATTTGAATTCTTTTTTACTTTAATATAAAGAGATAAAAAATTTCAAAATTTCAGTTTCATTTGAATTTGAAATTGATAAAAATGGTCTTTTAATTTTTTACATATGCACATTCAACACATTTTTAAGTTATTTTTGTTCATAGTAAAGCACATTTTAAAAAAAATTAAATAATACCTTGGACTTGATTGATGATGTGCCCATTTTGGTCGTTGGTATCGTCACTAAGAGTGAGAACCTGATCATTTCTTGAAAAAAAAATTAAGAATAGATATTTTAAATAATTTAATTTCTATGCATTTATAGTGTAAAAGAGTACACTATCATCTAATCATGTATTGCCACATCAACAATTATGACTAAACCTCACATCAATACTTGAAAAGTCATGTAAATATGATGATTTAATTGGATGATAATATAAAAAAAATTTATATCGTAAGTGCATGTAAATTCCAACTTTTGGCCTATGAGATGTGTTCAATATAAATAAATGGTGCATATATTTCAACAAAACACGGTCTTATCTCCTTTGAAAAGGAGAGGATCCACATCTATATATATATATATATATATATATAGACTTTAAAGCAAATGGCTAACACAACAATATTAATGTGTATTTGGATTAGTTGAGAGATTCAATAAATTATGTAAATAATCAAGTGTACATATAATCGATTTTTTGTTATAAATTGATTATTTGAAAAATCATTTTTAATCTATGTTTGAATGTATTAACTTCAAACTAATTTTAAAGTATCGTATTTTGTTTGGATTGTATACAAAATTACTTTTGTATAATTAAAAAAAAAGATAGAATAATTTTATATTTTTTTAATAATATTTGATTCCTGTTATGATCCAAGATCCTGAATCTCGGAACCTAGGTAGTCGCTCAGGGTGTCAAAGGACGGACCACCCTGACTCATCATCCCAAGGCAATCGGTTCGGAGCCACAGTCACTAGCAAGCCCAGGCACGGATGCTCTAAAGAGCAGGGGCATGAGGATTGATGTCTATGATGTAAGTCCAAGGACCCCATCCTAGTGAAGTTGAATTGGCACAGCCTTGATGTTTGAACGAGTGCAGTTGAGCGCATTATCAACGCCGGACATATATAGTACAAGTTTTGGAATGACTTTCCTAATAGTATTTCATACATTATAGCTCAGCCCTAGAATCACCTATTTTGAATATATTCGAGGTATAAATAGCAAAAGGGAAACCCTACTTGGGTAAGCTAATTTCATTCAAATTGTCTATTCCTTTTTGGTCACTCTTGTGTTGACTTGGGCGTTGGAGTCTATTTACAGGCACCCATCTCGACGCTCAGACCATCGTAAGGAAGAATGCAATCAAAGGCCCCACCGTCCGTAACGGAAAGATTCCAAAGCGTGGCAGGACATTACAATTCCCATTGTTATTTTGTCAAAAATAATAAAATTCTAATATATTGTTTTTCCATATAGTTAAAAGCTTTAAAAATATGTTTTTATTTATAGGTGAATTTTATGGATTTTTTTTTTACCATTTAAACTTTTTATTCAAACATACAAAATTATTTTTGTATAACTTTTATTGAAAATAAAATTGCATTCCCAAATATAAATCTAATAATATAAAAATTTTTGTAAGCATCATTAGAAAGCAAAACAAGGCTTATATAGAGTTAACAAATTTATTGTTTGATCATTGAATATGCTATTCAGCTGTTATAGTTGTTAATCTATTGTAATAAAAAAATATTTTCACTATAAAATAATGCTCATTATAGTATAATATTTTTGGTTTTTATTTTTAATTAAAAAAAATTTGCTAATGGACATTTAAGTTGGAGAAATCTATTTAAATATAGCAATATATCATTTATATAAAATAACATATTGAAACTTAGCTTATTTATATTAAATAAAGTTATATATACATACATTTCATTTATATATTTATTGATACATTGATCAATCGATGTGCACATTCGTTTTAGTTTTTTCGCATAAATTGCTGGCAAGTGTTAAGATTTCCTTTCTGGGATATATATCAACAGAAGGGGGAATACATGCCTCGATCAAACGATCTCTTCAACTTGGAAAAACTTCTTCTAACAAGTAACAACAGAAATTATTTTGGTGCTCGCGAAAATCTAGATGGTCCTTGCATGGCATCAATTCCTAAAAGCTAGGAGCAAAAGCTACAGGCATAATATGAAGTGGAAAGTGGAAACGAAAAAGAGAATGAGTAGAAGAGAGGAAAGAAAGAGAAAGGTAGCAAAGTAGGATAAACGAAAATTTTATATGCATAACGTGTGTGTCTATATATATATATATATATATATATATATATATATATATAGACACACACGTTATCATATAAAATTTTCGTATCTACATATATATATATATATAAGTCACATGTGTAACTTTAAGCAAGTAAAGTTACACCACTTATAATTTTCAATAAAATAATTTTTTTATTGATACAACCGTTGAATTACAATTACCCATCATAAAGATCATTTATATCAAATATCATAAAAATTGAACAGCAATAGCAATGCAATCACGTAACTTTTATTCTTATTCATTTTAAGTATATATATTACGTTAATTTTGATACATAAAAACTATATCAAACAATTTCATATTTATTTGAAATTTTACAACTTGATCTATACTATGCAAGTTTCTAATTCAATGGTAAGTTTTGTAAAAATTTACACCAATAAAAAGTTATTCAATGATGTAACATTTTTTAAAGTTATATCCTTGTACTTTACCCTAACCCATATATATATAGGGTGAGAATTGTTTACAGGTGTAAGTCTTGTATACTCACATCCTTTAATAACTCTTATAGAAATTGAATTGAATTGATCCGATCATTGAACTATGATATTATATTGAAGATCAAGCATACCAATTTTAGAAAAATCGACTAACAATTGACATGTATTCTGTAATTTATATTTACTTGTATTTTCAAAAAATATTATCCATCAAAATAAATTGGCATGATGAAATTTCAAATCATTTTCAAATTTTATGAATTTTAATATATTTGATCTATTAAGTAAAAACTTTGAATTCAATGGTTGAATTGATGAAATTTATACCCACAAAAAGTTATTAAAATGTGTAATGTGCCTAGATTTACATGATATAAATGAATTTCCACCCATATATATATATAGTGTATTTTGAATGTTAAATGTTTATATTATTATCCAATTAAATTATATTTTCCTTTAATTTGTGTGTATTTTTGAAGGCTAAAACTCAAACTTATTTTACTAGTCTAACAATATGTAACTAGATATGATTGTATCAAAAAATTTATACCGTCAATATATTAAAATTAAATTGCATTAATATATATATATATATATATATATATATATATATATATATATATATATATATACACGTTAGTTTATAGGATCTCAAGACTGACCTAAGACCATATACTATAATCAAATCACTCTGCGTAAAAGGAGGTATCAGTATAGCGTCGTGCGGTTTCGTAATCGTCAACATCCTATATACTAAGTCCATTTTTTCGTCTAGGTTCATGGTTGAATGTGGCTACCATAGAATCCGAAGCTATTTGTAAAGCTAGAAGCAAGTGACCGTAACATTTGTGAGATGGGCTCAAATAGTCCAATTACTACATACAAAAAAAAAAAAAAATCTAAGACATTAATTTGTAATGTACAAAGATGTTTCAATTTAGGTTTGGCATTAGTTTTGATTACTATGTCATGCAATGTAAGAAGAATTCAAAGTTTTAAATTGCAGTTGCTGCAATATTGGAGTTTTGATAGTGCTTGCAATGACCGCGAGTGACCACACAATTGTGGTTGCATTATATAGTTGCATTTTTCTGCAAATGTTATGTTATCTGGACATAAAATGTGGTGAGACATCTACTCAAATCTTATTTATCGTTGAATAGACTATACACCCAATTTAAATGAGTTTTACATCTCATAAAATAAGTTGACATGTATCTCACACATTTTATATATAAATAACATTCTCTACACAATTTTTCACACATAGTACTTGCAATGCAACCTCCACTACAAGAAATTTATACATAAAAAAACACTTAGTTTTAGGTACACGTAAAAATTGTTGTTTATGCACACATAAACAACACTTTTTCTAAATGTGTTGTTTTTGATATAGCAAAGACTACATTTTTTAAATTAAAACATTACTTTTTGAAGAGTTGCTATATCATATGTGGTCAATTGTCAAAGGCAACATTTTTTAACAAAAGGGTACACTTTTAAGCTAATGCATCACTTTTCATAGTGTTGCCATAATAAGTGTGGCCAATTGTTTAAGGCAACATTTTTGAGTAGAGAAGACAATATTTTTAGATATTAAAGGGAACACATTTAAAATAAATGTTGTCTATGTGTATAAAAAGTAATACTTTTCATATGTTACCAAAAACAAGTGTTGTTTTAGGCCAAATTTCTTGTAGTGCTCGTCTTTAAAACATCGTTTGCAAGTGTTAAATACCTGGTACGCCGAGGATGCAATACCGAAGATGAAGCCAATGTATCCGATTCAGCGAAGCTACTTGGGGAGTAGGTGCAACAACACCTTTTGTGAAGATAGTAATGGATGAGCCTATCAGAGGGAGGAGACAAAGAAAGAGAAATCCATTGAATGCCATACGTGCTAGCTTATTCTGCTTAATCGCTTTTCACCGTTTTTTTTTTTCAGGCAAATGCATGCACCCCTTATATTGGAAAGCTAAGTGCTCTGCTTACACGTTAATTTAATAATATAATATTAGTACTAAAAAACGGACTTGGCGGGCCTCAATCTTTTGTTTTTTATCCTCAAATTGAATTATCAAATATGACGGCGGTATTTATAAGATATATATAGTATGAATTATAGTATGTAGCTAGCGTCCATGACCCTTGACTGTCCACAGATTGACATTTCAAAGTTCTAAGTATGTGTTACATACTCGTTTTGAAGTCGAATATCTGTTAGATATTTATAAATTAAATAAAAATGTATCATTATCGATCTAATAATATTTATTCCACAATTATGGATTTTTATGTTTAGACCAAAATCGTTTTGAATTAGAAATTATATGACAAATCAGCAGTTTGTTTTACTCGGCCCACAAGAAATACCATGACCATGTGTGAATCCGTAGTTTATTGGATAAATATGGGTTGAAACGTTATTACTCTCTTATTAGGAAAAGTTTTAAAACTTATTTGAGGAGATTTTTGAAATTACTGTAATAGAAAATTTGTATTTCTCTCTATAAAAATTGAATTGGAATAAATAAATATTTTGAAAAGCTCAAGATTATAACTTTGATGTTCAACTCAAAGCCCAATACTCAAAACTTTGTCACTACAAGAAATTTATGCCTAAAAATATTTAGTTTTAGGTACACGTAAAAAGTGTTGCTTATGCACACATAGACAACACTTTTTCTAAATGTGTTGCTTTTGATATAGCAAATGCTACACTTTTTTAAATTAAGGCATTACTTTTTAAAGAGTTGCTATATTATATGTGGTCAATTATCAAAGGCAACATTTTTTAACAAAAGGGTACACTTTTAAGCTAATGCATAACTTTTTATAATGTTGCCATAATAAGTGTGGCCAATTGTTTAAGGCAACACTTTTGAGTAGAGAAGACAACATTTTTTAGATATCAAAGGCAACACATTTAAAACAAATGTTGTCTATGTGTACAAAAAGTAACACTTTTCATATGTTGCCAAAAACAAGTGTTGTTTTAGGCCAAATTTCTTGTAGTGTGTGATGAAAATTCAGTTATAAGATTGAATATTGTTGTTATCCTAATGTTGCTAAGCCTTAATCTCCACCTTGTATTTTACCAATACCTCATGATACAAAGTTCAGTTGAGCTGATTTTTTAGGTTTTGGAAAGCTAATTTAATTCTATACAACTTTATGTCTAATAGTTGATAGCTAAATATAATTGTAGCGATAGCTATCAGGCTCACAAAGTGATGATTCAGATATGTTCTTGTCCCATAACGCAAATTGGTTCAATCCTAGACCAATGGAGCACAAAATTAGATATTTTGGCCCAATTCTGTGTAATTAAGGTTTAGCCAAACCCTAAAACATAATGAGGGCTATAAATACAACATCTCAATATTGAAAAACGGTCTTTGGTGGCCTTTGATTTCCTTAGCCAATTTGAAAGGCATCAAGGAGAAGTTACGATTTTGGCGACTCCATGAAGGAAAAAGAAGTGCATGAGTAATGCTAGTGTAGAATGGATTCACGTAAACTCATACGTGACAATATATCAATCATTTAAAATATAATTTAAGATCATAATATATTGATGGTATCAGATCACTTGAGAAGGGGGGGTTTGAATCAAGTGATTCTTTAAAATTTTCTCACACTTAACAACCAGTTAAAAAGTTCACCTAGATGACTCCTGAAATGCAGAATATTCATGTAACAGTGTGTGTTTTGTGAGTAAACTTTGGATATAGTGTTTCAAGTGCTATTTTTCCTTCAAAGTAATGTATCAGTAATGTTAATATATTTCAGTTATAAAGATCAAAAACTTGTTGGATATAAAGTAAAGAGAAGAGAATAGAGTTAAAGAGAATGCACCAAGAATTTTTTTTACTGGTTCAACTTCAATGTGAAGTCTACTCAGCCTTTACCAATGATGATGAGAGTTCCACTAAAATCAAAAGATTTACAAAATAATTACAAACAAATAGTGCTTCACACAAAACCCAAGTGTAATTAAGCACCAACAAAGAGTAGTCTTTGCCAAGAGCCTTTCCAAGCTCATCCCAAGAGTAATCTTTTACAAGAGCCTCTCCAAACTCACACAAAGAGTAGTCTTTACTAGAGCCTCTCCAAGCTCATCAAGATTCATTCAAGAACAAAGGAACGAAGTTCCTTAACAAAGGCTCACTCAAAATATGGCTTCTATCACTCATAAAAACCTTACAATTAGAACAGCCTTTTTTACAATATTTTTTGCCTCTCTCAAAAGAATATGATCACTTGAATACAAGAGACACAAACCTTCTAAATGGATGTATTACATACGTGACAGAGGAGAGAAAAAGAAAGAAATGTGGGAGCAATATTCCTTGAGAATGATATTCAATTTAGGCTACATTTCCTCTCAACTTGCTTGTTGCCTTAATGTTTTCCTTAAATAAGGAAATGCTTAGACCGTTGCAAGCTCTATAGTCTTGATAGCTTGAAGGCATAGGAGGATGGACATTTCCACTTTGGATGATAACCTTGAAGTTCTTTCTTTGTTATGCAGAAATGTTTCAGCAAAGTTATTACCAAGATGGAGTAAAGTCTTAACCGTTTGAAAATCCATTTGTTGTCCTCTCTTCTGCTATTTTTACTAAGCTTGTGTTGCCTTTTTCTAGCAAACGAATGAGCTTGAAGGCATGGGAAAAAGAGCATTTCCATTTTGGATGATAACCTTGAAGTTCTTTCTCTAATATGCAGAAATATTTCAACAAGGTTGTTACCAAGTTAGAGAAATGTTTTGACCGTTTAAAACCCTCTTTGCAAAGCCTTTTCTGTTGTCCTTGCTTGCGTGCACTTGTCCCTCTTTCTATTGTCCTTCTCATTTACTATGTTCTAGAAAATAGAGCTTTGTCCTTTTGTTATTGTCCCCATGCTTGTCCCATGCTTTATGTCTTGTTGAGTGTGCTTTCTTTTGACTTTATTGTACTTGTGATGTAGACTCTTCTCTTGATAGGTCTCACAAGTGCTGAAGCATGATTCTTACTGACACTATATTGCTTGCCTCCAGTTGTCGCATTCTGCTTCTTGATTCAAGTGTGATACATGGTTTTTCAAAAACAGACTAAGGATATCTCCTATGAATACAGGAGATATTTGTTGTCTGATATAAATCTGAAACATTTAGCAAATATATTAGAGAGAAATATGATTATGTTTGTCATCATTTAAAGGTTTCTCAAGCTAACATATATAAATACTATAAAAATCAACCATTAATATATTAATTGCCATGTCTCATGGGACACAAATCAGAGTCTATATATATTAGGATACTATCACCATTCTTTCAGAATACGTGTCGTCTTCTTATAATGTAACTCGCTTATCATTCAATCCTAATTTGTTTTATTTGTAATATTATTGTTTTTCTTTATGTAATTATTTTAATCTTTTTTAAATATATTAATAGAAGAGTACGTGGAGCCTTAATTTGCGATGCTAATTTGGAAAAACCATCGTAAATTTAACTGTGGAGCTCTTATTTTCTTAGCTAGCTAGGGACCTCCATTTATTTAATTTAATATTTTTAAATTTCTTTAATAATTAATATTTAAAATAATATTAAAATAAAAAAGTTATCAAAATTTTTTAACAATATTTTCACAAGTGTTGTATATAGATCATGTTACTAAAATATCTTACGAACATTTTATATAATTTAATAGCATTTTTTCAAAGTATTACTAAATATCAATTATATTATGATGCAACCAGGCGAAAATTTCTGGTAAGAAATGTTATTTATACAACATGAAAGGCTCCTATTTGCTATTTGCCTATTTCAGAAATCTTCAAAATTTATCACTCAAGTCAGCTAAGAACTGTTGAACAAGCTTAAAAATCATAAATTATTTCACCTTTCAGTTACTCTTGCTAATACAATTTGTAAATTTGACTGCTAAGTGTTTGCCGTTTTATCACTTGTGGCATATATATACATCACGTGCTTAAGTGCCTCAAACAATATTGTTAACTCGAGGTAGTTTATTTTGTTCAGCGTAGTTTATTTATTCCATCAAACCAATATCCTGCGTTGTATCACTTCATATATATATATATACTGGAGTAATAGTTTGGGCCAATAAAATATTCAGAAGAACCCATCACTATGTAAGTGGCATAAAGCCACTTTTGTTAAAAAAAAAAAAAGGAAAGGCTGCATCATTCATGGGAGTTACCTGTGCATTACATAGTAATGCATAGTAACTTCACGTGAAAGCACCTAAATCATAGGAGTTATTATGTATTGCATAATAGAGAGTAACTTCATATGTGAGCACGGAAATCACAAGTTACGTGTATTGGTTGTACAATAACTCTCAAGTCTCTATAAATAGAGGCTGAATTCATTCATTCAGACAACGACAACAACGGAGAGCATTTTAGTAGAGAAAAAAATATATAGTGTCTTTTGAGAGTTTCTCCTATTTTTATAAAAGGAGTTGTATTCTCCTAGTATAAGAGATGATATTATTGTTCTCTCCTTATATTTAGAGAAATATGTAATTTTATCTTCCACATAGTGAAAATCTTTCGGCCTTGCCCGTTTTTCTCTCATCATTAGGGGGTTTTCCACGTAAGATTCTGTGTCAGTTTCAATTCTCAACTCTATTTTAGTTGCTTTAATCTGTTTCCATAACTCGTACCAAATGGTATCAAAGCCATTGGTTATAGTCCACGTTACGGGTTATTACTTTCGGTCATTGGTTATACATGTAGTTATATACTTTTACAATATTGTTAACGTATATTGGATTTGTTCCATATACGATATAAATATATGATCCTGTTCATGTATACGACACTATTTATATATATGACATTGTTCATGTATACGGTCCGTTCACATATATGGTACTATTCACAATGAAAAAAAAGTGACCGCTAGAGAAACAAGTCCCGGTAAACACTATGGCAGCAAAATTTGAGTTTGAGAAGTTCAATGGGAATAATTTTTCCCTGGAAATTGAAAATAAAGGCAATTTTGAGGAAGGACAATTGCTTACCAGCAATTGAAGGAGCCAGCCGAAGTTCCAATGAAAAGTGGAAGGAGATGGATAATAATGCTATTGCCAATTGCATCTTGTAATGGCATATTCAGGATTATCTAGTGTTGCAGAAAAGAAGACAAAAGGAGATATGGGATGCTCTTGTCAAACTGCAAGGTCAAGTCTCTTCATAATAGAATATTTCTAAAGAAGAGACTGTATACTTTCAATGAGTGAGTCCATATTATGACGAACCACATCAACAATCTGAACACCTTATTCTTCCAGCTTACAACATCAGATTATAAAATAGCAGAGAATGAACGTGTGGAGCTTCTACTTCAAAGTTTACCTGACTCATGTGATTAACTCATCATCAACATCACAAATAATAATATTGTTGACTATCTATCCTTTGATAATGCCGCTGGTGCTATTCTTGAAGAAGAGTCTAGGTGCAAGAATAAGGAAGAGATAGATTGGAGAGCTCAAAGCAAAGAGAGGCATTGTTGGTGATGAGAGGAAGATACTGGAGCGCAACTCGAGTGGGAGTCATAGTCAGGAGTAGCTCAAAGTCAAGAAGAAGGAAGAACTTCAAATGCTATTGTTGTGGCATGAGAGGGCACTTGAAGAAAAATTGTTGGAATAATAAGAAGAATGTCGATAAAGCTTCAGAAGCATCAACCTCTCAAGGATGTGTTGCGAGTACCTCTGTGGATGGAGAAATCCTGAGTGAGGCAGCAATTAGTTTTAAAGGCGGTAAACGACTACTTATTTGGATAATGGATTCAGGAGCATCATGGCATATGATTCCACACCGTGACTAGTTTTATAGTTATGAACCTCTCTTGAAGGATTTGTGTTCATGGGAGATGACGATGCCTTAGAAATTGCTGGTGTTAGACTGTCAAAATAAAATTGTTTGATGGTTCTATTCAAACAATTCAAGGAGTGCGACACGTGAAGGGCTTGAGGAAGAATATATTGTCTATTAGGCAATTGGATGACCTCGAGTTCAAGGCCTATGTTGAAGGTGGGATATTGAAAGTTGTTAAAGATGTTTTTGTGGTGATAAAAGTAGAAAAGACCATGGCAAATCTATATAGGCTTCAAGGAGATACGTTGCAGGAGGCAGATGCATTTGTCGGATCAGGAGTCAAGAAGAAATGATGATGATGTGGCATTGCAAATTAGGCCACATGTTGGAATGTGGTTTGAAGGTTATTGTGGAACGTAATTTCATTCCCAGGCTCAAATTGGTGAACTTACCATTTTGTGAGCATTGTGTTAAGCAAGCATCATAGATTGAAGTTTGTAGATCAACTGCGGAGTAAGCATATTCTGGACTTGGTTCATTTTGATGTGTGGAGTCACTAGAAATGTCCCTAAAGGTGCAAAATATTTTGCATCATTCATTGATGATTACTCTAGGAGACTGGGTGTACCCAATTAAGAAGAAGTCAGATGTGTTCCTAATATTCATAGACTTCAAAGCAAGAGTAGAACTTGAATCCGAAAGAGGATCAAGTGTTTGAGGACAGACAATAGAGGAGAATATATAGATGGAGATTTTCTAGCATTTTGCAAGCATGAGAGAATTCAAAGGCAATTCATAGTTGCACATACACCTCAGCAAATGGTGTAGCAAAGTGGATGAACAGGACTCTTCTAGAAAGAACAAGAGCAATGCTGTAAACAACAAGTTTAGCCAAGTTTTTCTGGCAAAGCTAAAACTTCCTATTACTTGATTAATTGGTTGCCACAACCGCGATTGGTTTAAAGACACCAATGGAGATGTGGAATGGCAAGCCAGTTATTATTCTTCTTACAAGTGTTCGGATGTCCAAGAAATGTATATTCTTGGGTTATTCTGACAGTGTAAAGGGTATCGCTGTGGATCCCGCTACCCACAAGGTTATTGTCAGGAGGGATGTTATATTTGTAGAAAATGAATTGCAAAGTGAAGAAGAAATGACACTTGTCAAGGAAATGACTAAATTCCATAGGTGAGAAGTCTAGAGAAACTGATTATGAAGAAGAAGAGCATGATGAACAAGTACGATCAACAAGCCAGACACAACCACCATCATGGCTCTCAGACTATGTTATGGCAAGTCACGATGCATTCTTTCTTCTAGAAGAATGAGAGCTATCAACCTTTCAGGAGGCTTTGAGTAGCTAGATGCTTCTCTGGATGGAGCAATGCGAAAAAAATAGAGGCCTTGCATAGGAATAAGACATGGGAACTTGTTGCACTTCCAAAAGGTCGGAAAGCCATTGGCAACAAATGGTCTATCAGATGAAACGAGATGGCAATGATCAAGTGGAACGATATCATGCAAGATTGGTGGTAAAAGAATTTGCTCAGGAGGAAGGTATCAATTTCAATGAGATATTTTCTCCAATTGTTAGGCTTACCACTATTAGAGTAGTGTTGGCTATGTGTGCTGATTTGATTTACATCTTAGCTTAGATGTGAAAACTGTCTTCACAGAGAACTTGAAGAGGAGATATATATGCTCCAACTAGAAGGCTTTGAAGAACAAGGAAAAGAAAACTTAGTTTGTAGGTTAACCAAATCTCTATATGGTCTAAAGCAGGCCAAAGTGTTAGTACAAGAGATTTGATTCCTTCATAATTTGCCTCCGATACAGAATTCAGTTCAGACTATTTTACATACTACAAGAGGTTTGGTAACAATGTTTTCATCATTCTGCGTTGTATGTGGATGACATGTTGGTGGTAGGCCTAACAAAGATCGAATCCAAGAATTGAAGGCATAATTGGTTAGGGAGTTTGATATGAAGGACTTGGGACCGGCAAACAAGATTTTAGGGATGCAAATTCATCGAGATAGAAAGGACAGGAAGATCTGGTTTCACAGAAGAATTATTTGATGAAAATCTTGTGGCGCTTCAACATGCAAGTTTTAACCCCACTTGAATTACAAATTATCCTCAGGTATGTGTCCTAGTAGTGAAGCGGAGAGGATGGAGATGTCTCAAGTACCATATGCATCAGCGTGGGAAGCCTTATGTACACCATGATTTGTACTAGGCTAGATATTGCTCAAGAGTTGGAGTGGTCAGTTGTTTATGGAGATCAAGAGCATTGGAATGCGTGAAGAGGATCCTAGATACAAAACCTCGGGTGCTGCACTATGTCTTTTGGAGGATCAAAGTTCATTGTCAGAGGATATGTTGATTCAGATTTTGCAGGTGATCTTGATAAAAGGAAATCTATCAAGGCTATGTGTTCACACTTGGAGGAAGCCTGAGCTGGTTGTCCAAGTTACAGACGTTTGAGTCTACTATAGAAGCTGAATATATGGTAGCTACACAAGCTTGCAAGGAAGCTATTTGGATTCAAAGGTTAATGGAGGAACTCGGGCACAAACATTCAAAGATTACTGTGTATTATGACAATCAGTGCCTTTCACATTGCAAGGAATCCAACCTTTCATTTCAGGACGAAGCACATAGGAGTCCAATATCCCTTTGTTCGAGAAGTAGTAGAAGAAGGAAATGTGGATATGCAGAAGATTTACACTAAAGACAACTTAGCAGATGTCATGACAAAACTGATCAACACGACAAGTTTAAATGGTGTAGATCTTCTTATGGCCTATTAGAAATGTAGGCAGCGGAGAATTGACAAGATGAAAAAAGGTTTTGAAAGCTCATCAAAAGTGGCTTTAAGTGGGAGATTGTAAGTGGCATAAAGCCACTTTTGTAAAAAAAAAAAAAGGAAGGTTGCACCGATTTATTAAAGTTACTATGCATTGTATAATAATGCACAATAATTTCACATATGAGTACCAAATCATCAGAGTTACTGTGCATTTGTTGCAGCATTTTTAGCCTCTATAAATAGAGGCTGAATTCATTCATTCATACAACAACAACAATGGAGAGCATTTCAGGAGAGGAAAAAAATATATAGTGTCTTATGAGAGTTTGTCCTATTTATATAGAGAGAGGTGTATCTCCTAATATAAAAGATGGTGTTATTGTTCTCTCCTTATATTTAGAGAAATGTGTAATTTTATCTTCCACATAGTGAAAATTTTTTACCTTGCCTGGTTTTTCCTCATTATTAGGGTTTTTCACGTAAATATTCCTGTCAGTTCAATTCTCTCAACTCTATTTTAGTTGCGTTGATCCGTTTCCATAATTCTGTACCCAACACACTAGTCTTGTTTGCTCCATTGTGAACTTTGGCAATCTTCTTCTCACAAGAGATATTATTGCATGCTTTTTGGATAATTGCCGGATGTAAGTGGATCCATGAACCTAAAATCAATATCAATTAACATTCAATTATTCAATATTTCTTTCAATAAATATAGGAAAAACCAAGACTGAGTATCTATATGCATCCTCAAAACCTTAATATAGATATACCCCTGAAGTTAAGTGAGGAGCTTTTGTCATCTATACATGAAGTCAATTGTTCTTTCAACCATCAGCTGCCTTTTGCTCGGATTTGGAATCTGCGAGTGGTAAGTACCAATTTGCTATGCCTATTAAACCCTATTGAGAAGCTTGCACACAAATATTGAAATATTTTTTAATATTATTATAGCTAATCAAATTTTTAAAAAATATATATCAGAACAAAACCTATCAATATTCCCCGTCTTAATTCTTATCCCCTTGTTTACTCAAACAATTAATAAAATTAAACCTAATTAGCTTTAAAGCTTCAATATTCTAAACAAAGTCACAAACCTGTTATTTGGCCTTGTAAACTCTGACGGTAGCAAATATGAGCAAGGAAGTTGGTAATGTATAACCAAATAAGGCTCAGTCGTCCCAGAATCACCACTTGGTAATTTTTAGTCATCCAAGCAGAGCAACGATTGGGTGCCATTTCCCTATTTGCATAGCCATGTTGACTTTAACTCCATGGCTCATTCATATAGTAACCCAATCACCCTATCACAAAAAAGATCTAAAGCAAAGCTCTGAAGATTAACATGAGTGTGCTAGGATAAAAAAAAAACCCATATCTAAATATTATTTGAATTTTCTGAGGAAGCAATAGACATTAATTAGTATGAATGGAAACTCACACTATGCGAGTGCTTAAGAAGCCACCATATTGGTCTTCTAAGATTTTGTGTTTTGGTTTCTTTGAGATCCCTATCTTTCTATTGTTGGACATCTTTGTATCTTCTCCTGCTCATTTTCTTGATAAGAATCTTGAGTCATTTTTCAATTATAATCTGAAAATATAACTAAAAGCGAAATCATAAAACTAACATAAATACCAAATATTCACTAGGTAAGTAAAATTTTTGTGGCACATTAAGCTTATCCATTAAAATATTACTCCAACTTTTATTCTTCAACCAAACACATTCATGTAAGTAAATTTTCAATCGAGTTAAAATATGTGGCGGAATTCATTATTGCAAGAACAATATTTCAAATCACATTAAATTTTAATTTTGTTTACTTTAACTTATGTCATTTAGACAGAGAAAAAAGAAAAAAACATGGTCAATTGCTAAAAACTGGAGCAAACTAGAATAAACAACCAAAATCAGTAATTTAAAATCGACAATTTTGGCTTGTATAGTTTTCAAAGAGAGTGACAATGGAGTACATCAAGAAACACAAAATCAGTAAAACGGAAAAGAAAAAATGACAAGCTTCAACACCGAAATAAACCACCAAACATACTAACTGAAATATGACTCCTTGGGCTTTTGCCAAGGTTCCAACAACCTCATCCTCATTCACGAAGACAAATCTAGGCATTTTTCCAATTCCCACGTGCGGCGTGCCTCTAGTATTCTATCCATGTCAACCTCCTCAATATCAATACCATCGCACTCTAAAGCAGATTGAGGGACTCTTTTTGAATTCTTTGTTACACCTTGTCTCTTGAACAAGATGCAGTCTTCCTTCTTCTTCCTGTGCCCTTTGAATGTTTCAATTTCCTCTTTTTTTCTCAATTTCTAGCTAAATCTGATGTACCTGAAAATCGGTACATGTTGCTGACTTTTAATAGCGGAATTGCTGAACAAGATGCAAATTAATATGAAAACCCATTGCAATAGGCAAAAGTTAATTTTGGTTGTGGATGATCATAAGAGAGACACCGAAGAGCAAAACCAAGAAACAACAGAAGGCGCAAAGAGCAATACTCGAATCAACACCACCCCAAAGCCCTCCTCCCTCTATTCAAAGGGAAACAAAGCTATCCAAGAGAGAAGTAGTGGTTAGGGATAAAATGCATTTGGTTCATTCTTGTCAATTGTCATGCATTGTTGGTTGCACCAGAGTTCCCCCAAACACTTCATTTAAAGAAGGTCTACTATCCCTTCCAATAAAGGGTATTGGATAGGACTAGCTAGCCCTAATCATATGAAGCGTTCAGAGGAACTCCAAGGGACAGCCAACAAACAATCTCTTTGTTTACACATGCTTCATTTGTTGTCTTGGCTAATCAAATGCAGAGCAAGAATTCTATTTATAGGGGAGAATTATGTCAGAACAAAATAAAGGTGTGAATTTATGTGGTCAAGGAGAAACCAACGCAATTGAGTCCCTTCTGCCTATGAACCTGGTCAGGATGTTTGGAAAGAAGGGAAGGAAGATTAAAGAGAGATATATCCCGTTGCAGTGAATGATGAGGTGGGCTCGTTGCTGGTAAAGTGATATACTCAAAACATATGTTGAAAGCTAACATAAGATACCTTCTCAATCCTTTTCCGTCATTTCACTGTGATGACTTTATTGCTAGGGCAAACACAAGACTTGATCATGTGTAGTTAGATGAAAAAAAAAACAGAAAAAAAGAAATTTATACTCTTTTCTTCCTTTGGGTTCGAGTGAATCAATCCTTATAAATTGACATGCTCAAATATGAAATATCTCAAAAGATTTTGCCTTTGGTATTATTGCTCAACTTTAAGCTTTCAAGAAGTTCCGGATTTATGCTTAATTGCTTAATGAGCTAATTCTACATTCACTATCTTATCGTTAAAAATTTTTCCATCAACCAATAGTAATTAATTGGAATTTATGTTTTCTTTCTCTCTATAGCTCTTGAAGAGGCAAAACTTAAATTTTTCTTCAGCTAGTTTAGTGAACTTGTGTTGGCAAACGAGTTTACTTTGATGAAAAAAATTGTCAGCAAATTAAAACACACCTAATGCGCTTCTTACCAACTTTCTTACATCAAATCTTTTAGTTTGGTTGCAATTAAATAAAAACACAACCGCGTTTCCCAAAGTTGAGATGTTTGAATAAAAACAACCAAATCAATTGTGTACAGATTAGGTTGGTCGAAAATTTTTTAATATTTTCTAACCAATTAGGGGTGAAAATAGGCCAAACAACCTGCATTATACCTTTATCAAGTCTTTCGTTCCTAAAAACCACTAATCCACTATAACTATCATGTTTTACATACGCATATTTTTTTAAAAATTAAAATATTAAGAAATAGGGGTGGTGAATAGTATCAAACTCATGATCTTCCTTAACTCATTAAGATATGCACAGTCTACCATTAAATTGTGAACTCACTTGTTACATATGCATAAATTTTACTTATATACCATTGTAAGTCTTGATTTATTTTAATATAATTGAGGTTTTTTATATCATTTTATATTTGTGTGTGTGTGTATATATAGCTTGAAAAGTTGATAATTAATGAATTTAGAAAAACTTAAATTGAGTATCAACTTTAGCATAATAATAATAATAATAATAGCTACCATTAAAAGCTAGGCTTTTTTAACCAAAAAAAGACTTATTACAGATGTCCATCACTTTAAATATTATTTACTACTGTACACTAATTTTTCAATTAATATACACTAATTTTTTTAATTATAGGAATACGGCTAATAATCAAACATTTTTCATACACATAATACGCTTAGCTATCAAACGTATTACATATACGCGTGGTTTTTGGAGGTATACACAATACATTTAGCTGATCAATGTATTATACTGACATGAATTTTCGAGGAAGTGCTAGAGCACGTAAAACTGCTGGCTACCACCAACCGCATATTATCCTTTCAAAAGAAATGGCCGACTGCAAACCATATTAGGCATTCAAGGAAACGGCCCATTGCTAGCTATATTAAGCCCCCAAAAGTCTGAAAACCAATACATCGCGTGAGGGTAGACCACCGAATTAGTTTTTGGTTTTTTAGAAGAAAAGTTAGAAAGAAGTGGAAGAAAAGAAGTGAGAGGTAGAGAGAAGATAGAGAGTAAAAGTAGATAGGAGTAGTGACAGCGTTAGATGGGTGATAATAAGTTAATAACTTATTATATCCTTGGAATCAGTGCACACACATACATGCAAATCTCGATACTCAGGTAATTTTTTTGCATAGTTCAAGTTGTTCTAATTTTGTTTTTCATTGGCGTACAAATTTAATTTGAATAGTATCATGAATTTATTTTAGTTTGTGTAGTTATATACAAATTTAATTTAAATAGTTTCATGTAAATTAATATTGCATTAAAATTAAATTAACATAATGACAGTAAAGAGTAGATTTACGGGTAAAATTAATGAAAATAAACAAGGTTTATTTTTGTATATCTTGTTTATTTTTGTATATAAATTAATATTGCACACTGCTATCTGTCTCCTTACATCTAACCCTCTATTCCTTGTTCTCTCTCTTTGTGCAAACTTACCCCACTCATCTATCTTTTCTCTTAGCGACGGTAACTTGGTCATGACCTTGCTTTCACCATGATAGCGACTCCTTCATAACCTCGGTTGCTCACGAGAGTGGTGACTCTTTCACAATCTTGTCCTCCCTTAAGTTTTTTTGTTTTTGAATTTTTTTATTATATATTTTTTAATCTCTGATATGTGTAAGCAAATTACTTGGATTAAGGCTCTATTTGGTATATTGTATACGTAAAGCCTAATAGTATATATTAGATATGTAGTATAAGATTTGATAGTATATTATACACAATCTATTTGTATAAATTTTTACCCTATCCAGGATTTGGTGCGCAATGTTAGCGGCATCAGACAAGCGAGTGGGCGGCAATCGCCGGGTGTTACGGTGATCGATGCGAGGAGGGGGCAGACATTGACATAGAAAAGTAAATTAGGGTTAATTTGGAATTAACTATTAAAAATAATACTATTGGGTGTAATTAGGTTTCTTGGGATCTGATAATTTAATCTTATAGTTATATGATAAAAATGGTCCTACAGTATAATATTATACTATCATATTTGATACCAAATATGTGATAAAAATAAGTTTTATAATATTAATTAATACAATTAGGTCTTATCCTTTGTATTAAATAGGGTCCAAATAACAGACTGTAAATTTTTGCAACTAATTTGGTTTTTGATGTTGATTTAGTTAGACTTCATTATATTATTTTTTTTATTTTCATTTACGATCAATATGTTGAAAATATGCAAATTAATTTGTGATGAATAGTGTTTTCTTAAAAAACCCAGCCCAAATCGAACAAAACAGTTGAAGTGCAGTTCGGTTCTATTAAATAACGAATCCATAAATTCAACTATATAGAATGTAAAGAGTTCTATTATTTAATCATCAATTTCAATTCATAAACATTACTTAGACATATGAAAGATGTGTATAAATAATTGGTAATTTTAATTCAAGTTCTAATGAATCTATTAAAAACACAAAGAGTTATTTACTGATCACATTATACTTATGTTAATGATGAATTTGCTAAAAAAATTTCTCATCATTGACTATTAATTATTAATTATTTTACTACTTTTACTTTTGGTTTGCCCATTTCTATTAACTTTAAACCCACCTAAGTATTATGCGCATGGGGAAAATCTTCTTAAGAGAAATATTTAGATGCGTATGGAATGTCATATGGATATACTTCATATGCATTAGTAGAATGACATTCGGCTAGAATCCACTTTTAACACTTTTAGTTGAAATGTCACCTTATTAGTGGATATGGAGCATATTTGTTAACAATAAATATCTTATTTATATATCTTAGTATGATTTGATTAGATTTGGTTTGATTTATATTAATTTAGATTGATATATGTTGATATTAGATTGATTTTATCACTATTTTTTAATCTTGTTTTAGGCCTATAAACAGGCGCTACTTTTTGTAATTTTACAAGAAATCAACACAACATCTCAGAAATATATTTTATTAATTTCTATGTTCTATCATGGATCTTAACAATACCCATTTGGTGCTCCAGGTGCATCAAAGAATTTCTCCCTTCTTAATCTAGCCATCAATCTCTTGTCTATATCTATCTCTTATTATTTTCTCTACTCTATCATATATCTTAACATGATATCAAAGCCAAGGTACTCACCCTGAAACATCATCTTCTACTTCTATTGCTTTGAGAGTTCTTGGAACTCACTTTTCTTGGTTTTCATAAAAAAGTGTCTCTCTTTTCTCTCCATGATTTTCTCCACTTACTTTTGCTATTGCGCTATGCTACCTCCATCTTCATGCTCCGTTGTCTCTACCTCCATGTTATGTCATGTGTGCCGACTCCGTTTCCACCTCCGCCTCTAACCTGTCTCCTTCTGCCCTTTGTAGACCTACCTCTATTCCCCTTCCGCTTAGACCCCATGCTTGCTCTTGCCTCCCTTGCCAATCTCCATTTAATTGTGGCAAGGTTAAAGCTCATGGAGCTTTAACTTGAGAGGAGTGTTAAGAATAAATATCTTATTATATCTTAGTATGATTTAATTAGATTTGGTTTATTTGATTTATGTTAATTTAAATTGATATAAGCTTATATTAGATTGATTTTATTATTATGTTTTGATCTTAGGGTACGTTTGTTTCATATTTTGAAAAAAGTTATTATAAAAGTTAAATTTTACATATAAAAAAAGTTGAAAATTGATTTTTTTTTCAAAAGCTACTAATTTTAGCTTTTACAAAAAAGCTTAAAATTGATTTTTTTTTTAAATTTTGATTATTTTTTAAAAAGTATCCAAATATACTAAAAGTGATTTTTTTTGGCAAAGTAATTATTTGCCAAAATAATCACAAACAAAAGCACCCTTACTTTAGGCCTATAATAGGTGCTACTTTTTGTAGTTCAAACAAGAAATCAACACAACATCTCAAAATTATATTTATTATTTTCTTTGCTCTATCATGGATCATACCCATATCCATATGGTGCTCTAGGTGCATCAAAGAATTTCCCCTTCTTAATTTGACCATCAATCTCTCATCCATATCAATGTCTTGATGGATGTTTCATATGTATTTACGACATATACCTCCCCCAATACCTATAAATACCATGGCAAGGACATAAGTTAGACATATTTATTTGAATCCTGACTAGATTTCCCTAGTTTCTATCAAGGTTATCAAACTCTAGATTTTAGATAAACTCTTCATTATGTGACAAGATCATAAGCTTGTAAAAATTTAAGAGTTAACTTCAGAGTTTAATAACCATACTATCTTGCAAGGTTATTAAGCTCGAGGGTTTAGATAAACTTGTTTTTGTATGATAAGAACGTAAACTCATAAGAGTTTAAAAGTTAACTTGAGAATTTAATAGGTTTTATTACTTAGGGTCCCTATAATTTCACTTAATTTTCAATCAACTCTATAGCTTAAAAGTTTTTAATTAGATCCTTATATTATATAAGATTTTTCAATTGAGTCCCTGAGTATTAACCATTACAAAAAATGAAATGTTCCTAATATATTCCATCTCTATCTAGTATATTCCTCGATATTCCTAATATATACTAGGAATATTCCATTTTTTATAATAGTTATTAGTTGCAAGGAACCAATTGAAAAATTTTATATAATATAAGACCTAATTACAAACTTTTAAATTATAGACACCTGATTAAAATTGAATAAAATTATAGGGACTTACAAAGTAATTAAACCAATTTAATATCCATGCTCTCAATCTCTACCTCTAGCAGAATTGACATCAACAACTTTATCAATACAAAATAACATTAAGATATTAAATTATTTGTATAACCATATTCAAATATTTAAATAATATCCAAAATTTAGAATACCAATATCTTTTCTTGAATGTAAATCGCAATTTTAAGAGTGCTATTGAATAGAAAACCAGCCATTCACGTGACAACTAGTTAAGAAGTAAGACAGGAGGGGATATGGTAGTCCCAAACAAATCTGAAGTTGGTAAACGAGGAGATTCTAATGTAATTCTCAGTTTTGCATTTTTAAGTTTTCAATCCACAGTATGGTGGTTGTGGACTTTTGCACGTGTAAGTTCAAAGCCTTGAGATTGAGCCAGTGGCAGATCATATCAGGGATATTTTTTCTCTGGAGTTGTCTTCCCAAGATTTATTTTACGATACTATACTAATATCTCGTAGTCCAATCAAAAGCACTATCCATCATTCAATTCCAAAGGCAAACTTAACAGTGAAGACCTGATACTGTAATCTGACATTCCAATATCGACGAAGCAATGCATGAGGATTTCTTAACTTTCTTGTCATATTACTTCCTCCAATTTAAAATAGATGTCTCTGTATCTATTCATTAGGATTTTCGTAATCAGTATCTGAATAACAATATCTTTTTTTGGTTATAGATAAAATACAAACAAGTAAAAATAACAACGGATGCTAGCAACACAAATTCATTAACCATGTAAAACTCACTCCCTAAGCATCTTACAAAGGTGAGACAATAAGATGGGAGGGGGAGTTTGCCAAAACCTAACGATATCGTCACTAGTACTACCCAATTTAATCATTCCATCATAGGAATTGATCTCGCGTACCCCATGAGACAATACCTAGTCTCTTTTCAATAGATGACACCTTTGTGAAGAGAGCAGAAGTATGATACTTGGTCTAAGAGTTGGATGTAAGTAAAGTGACGGCATAAAGTGAGTCACTTTCACACCACACTAAACGAAAGCCTTTTTCCTATACTTTGGCAAGATCAACTTTGATCGTTATAAGCTCTGCAAATAAAATAAACTAATCCCCCAAGAAAACCAAAAAATCCCTTAATCCACGTTCCATTGGAGTCTCATAGGACCCAATCTCCGGACCCGTCGCATCAGCAATCAACAACGGCTACCATTCGATGTTCAACTTTATTTCCCTCCTCCTACGCCGACCTAGCGTACCACACACATAACCATAGTGTGACGTTGATTAAAGGACAAGTGCGTTCGGATGGAACAGATATCCGCAACTAGCAAGGTTAATACCTTATCCACCCTCCACAAAGACAGCTCAAAAATTTGTTTATTACGCTAACACCAAACCTACCATAACATTAATGCAAATGACAGAATTAAAGGAAAATCTTAAATACGCATTTACCCAATCAAGCAAAAGAAGAGTGAAAGTGAGATAACTAAAGCCTAGATTAAGCCAAACAAGCCTGGAGTGATAACAATCGCGGAGGCAATGCAGGACATCTTCCCCCAAGACCACATCTGACACAATCTGGTGAAGGAGCAAAATGCCTATTAAACCTAAATTTGGAGGAAGGAGAGCAGTGATATAGCTGCAGATCAAAAACTTGAACTTCTTAGGGACTAGCAGTTCCAAATCCACATCCAAGACCCTCCAACCTCTCTAAGCACAATCCCGAAGTAATCAACGACCCGCTCGCAGGAGAATATTCACCGCTTTCCCGTCCAAGCTAGCTTCACCACACTCACCCCAACATGGTAAAGAACGATCAGCCAGAAGCGACAGTTTCTTCAGGTAAAGGAGTATTCAAAATATTAAAGTGCCATTGGCTATCCCACCAAAGGTCATGGATACTGAGCTTTAATCTGAAATATGGACGTAATCTACCATAGTAGCCACTTGTTCCCTATCCAACCAACTGTCATACCATAAGGAGACGTTCCTGAGCCAAGTGAGAAGTGAAATCCATCCTTTAGCCTTACCAGCTTTGCCAATCCCCCTCCATATATAAGAACACAACCCTAATGGTATGGATTGAAAGACCAAGCCATTATTGAGATATTTTGGCCGTGATTTGAACCCAAATTTTTGGAGAATTATTTTGAATGAGCCACCCCAGCTTCTGAAGTAATGCTGTATTCATGTTACAAGCTCCCTTAATTCCAAGGCCCCCACAACTCTTATGTCGAGTTAGAACTTCCCAAGCAATAGGATGGAAACCGCGGCGGTTTGGTTGATTACCCCAAACAAAATCCCATACAATTCTATCAATATGATCACACCCCCTCTGGTAGCCACAACGACGCATAGTGTTGAGAGGAGATGTCAATAGAGACTTGGCTAGACAAAGGCGACTTGCTTTATTGAGTAAACATTTCTGCCAAGAAGCTAGCCATTTCTCCACCTTCTCAAGAATGATATGAAAATAAGCTTTAGTTACACACCCCGAAGGATTTGAACACCCAATTAACTTCCCAAATTACCTGTAAATCTAATCGAAGTGAGCCGTGACAAAGCTTCTTTCTTCCTGTTAGGCATTAGCCGCGAAGCCATAGTTCTCTATTTTATAGAAATTCACTTTTAATCCTGACATAATGCAAGATTTATGCATAATATCCATAATACCCCTAACTTTAGACTTTTTCCCATTACAAAAAAGAAACACATCATCAGCAAAGAAAAGGTGAAAAATACCTGGCCTACCCCGAGAAACATGAATAGACTTCCATGTACCACTATCTACCGCCTCTGAATCATGGCCGATTACTTTTTCATACATAAGACAAACAAATAAGGGGACATGGGGTCCCCTTAACACAACCCCTCGAAGGCATAAAAGGGGCAAGTTTCCCTCCATTCCATAATATAGACAATTGAGATGAAGAGACACAATACATAATTAATCAAATAATAACATGGGAAAACCAAAATCCTCCAACGTCGCCTCCAAGAAGTTCCACTCCACCCTATTATAGGCCTTCTCTAAATCAATTTTAAAGGCCACTACCCATTTTTTATTCTTAGAGGACTGCATCCAATGTAAAACTTCTTGGTTAAAATAATATTGTCGTTGTCCCTCTACTTGGAATAAAACTACCCTGAAGAGGACCAACCAGGTACTCATGGAGAGGCCTAATCAGTTTACCAAAACCTTAGTGATTATGTTATATATCACATTGCAAAGGCTTATTGGATGAAAGTCCTTAAAGTGTGTAGGCTATTCCACCTTAGGAATCAACACAAGGAGAGTCTCAGCCAGGGCCGAGTCAAACCACCTGAGTGAAGGCCTCATGAACTAGTTGAAACACCTCAGAACGCACCACATGCTAGTATTACTTAAAGAAGATAGCCTGAAAGCCATCAGGCCTAGGAGTCTTATAAGAATGCATAGTCATGACTGCTCTCGTCACCTCCTCTATGGTTACAGGGGCCAAAAGACTAGCAACATCAACTTGACTGAACTGGCACCTTTACCTGATTACAATTAGAAATGTGGTCCCCTTAAGATGTAAAAAGATTATTGTAGAAGTGCGCCCAACCTGAAAAGTCTCCAGGTCAGGACACCAAATTCCCCATCCACATGAAGACCATGTATTTTATTTCGCTTACTCTGTTACTGTCGATTCTGAGCATGAAAGAACTTAGTGTTCTCATCCCCAAATTTCACTCTATCTTCTCTAGACTTCTGAAACCATAACATCTTTTCTTGATAGAGAACATCATCGTACTCCTTGCACAAGGAAATTTCAAGATGTTTGAGAGACAAAAATCACTAACCTCTAGCTCCTTTGCACACTTGAAATCCTAGCCTCCAAAATGTGGTTCCTTTTACCTATGTGCCCAAAAACCTCTTTATTAAACAACTTAGAGGTTGTTTGAGTTTCCAGCAAGCAAACCTTTACATTACCCTCCTGGCTCTCCAAGACTTACAAACCACCTACTCATAGTCCCTATGCATTGCCCAAGCCAAAAAGAAACGGTCCTTCCCTCCTAGGTTTTAGCCTTCAGACAGCAAAAGAGGTGTATGATTGAATAAAGACAAGTGAGATTCTTTACATAAGCTTCCCCAAACATAGTTCTCCAGCTGAGGATTAGCTAGGACATGATCTAGCCTGCAGCACAGATCGAGCTCTAGTTGTACGTCGAAACCAAGCAAAACGTTTACCAACAGCACCTAAATCCATCAGTCCACAATCATCCATGGAGCAAGGAACATATCTAGCTCTAGTCATCAGGAAATTACCTCCCCTAACTTCAGAGGGATGAATTACCTCATTGTAAAGAGTAAGTTTTAAATTTTTTTTTAAATGAATCACATATTTAAAAATATAAAATCTCTAATTTTTAATGTGATATATTTTCCATTTATAACTCCTTAATGCCTTTAGGACATTAGTGAGATAAATCCTATTTATCATTAGACACTTTGTGCACACTCGAATAAGCTTTTAGGAGGAAAACAATTTTTTTTTCAATTTTTTTTTTAAAATTGAGCTTCTAGGATTTTTTAGCATATTTGTTTGTGTTTCTAAAAAAAAGAAAAGTAAAAATAATTAATCTTCTTTTATTTTTTTAGAAGCAGGTCCCTATATGCTTCTAGTAGGAAACAATATAAGAGAGAGAATATTCTTGGTTGATATTTGAAATTATTTAAATTTTAAATTTATTCTCATGAATTTTATGAAATGACAAAGAATAACCTTCCATTAAATCACTTTCAACCCTCACCCTATTTTCCACTATCTTAGCCGTAATAATTTAATTGTTCTGCAATATATTTTATTTTTTGCATGTATTATTTTATAATTCAATAACACATAACTTAGCAATAATATATATATATATATATATATATATATATATATATATATATATACACATATATATGTGTGTGTGTGTGTACTATAAGTTTAATAAGCCCAATAAATATTACATAACATAAGCAATATAAAATATTAAAGAGTTGATTTTACTTTATTTAAACATTTTTTATTAATTATATTTACTTAAAAATAAATAAAAAATAGTTGTATATGAAAATAATTTCATGTGCAAAAAATACTAGAAATTCCAAACATCTTTTTTAGTGAGTAACTTTTTATACACTTAAGTATAATTTTACTCAAAAACATATTTCAATATCTATTATATAAAAACAGTTTAACAACTTCTAATTCTAATAAAAAAATACCTCTACAATTATATCCAAATGTATAAAAAAATTTTGCTTTTGATTCTAATCTGATTTTGCTTATGAAGGATTTGAAGAATACTCCTTTCATAATTTTAATTAAATGAGCCATTTATTTGATAGTTAACATATATAAATAGGAACTCTATGTAGGAGGTGGGGGCTTAGCCCCCACAACATTTTTATAATTTTGTTAATAGTTATATAAATATATAAACTTTTGTTCCTATTATTTTATTAAGTTTGACTTCATATTTATTTTAAATGAAATAAAATAATAAGATACTATCCAATTTATTTGTTATTATGCTTATGTATTTTTCTTGCCCCATTGACACAATTTTCTGGATATGTCACTGTATATAAATATATTGTTTATTAGAAATATATATATATATATATATATATATATATATATATTTGTTAGAAACTAATACAAATTCTAATGTGCAGGATAACGTACCATATATTTAATGTTAAATACTTAGGAGCGACATTGCCTCGCCTAGCTATCAACAGTTATTTAGACATCCTCTTTCTCTTTCTCCTTCTCTTTCTTCTGATCACGTGCCTTAACACTAGTTGTCCCTATTGAGTATTGTCACAGTCACTAATAATTTACGAAGGATTCTCACATGCAGTTGATGGTCAATGTCATCTTGCAACAGTTGCAATTAACCACATTTTTATAATGTGGTTAAATGCAATAAAATCTGTGGAAACAGTCACACACACACACACACACACACACACACACACACACACACACCTCTCCTTCCTCCTTCCTCCTTCCCCCACCTCCGCCACCACTCCCCTATCCCTACCACCACCATCACTGCCTCATCCATGTGATCTGCCATCGGCGCCTCAAGACGATGGCCCGCCGCGACGACATTTGCTTCTGATCTCTCACTCTTCTTCTTCTTCCTTCACTTCATGTCACTTCCTCTACACACACACACAAAGCTTAGAATTCAAAAGCTACAGCAAGATCTAGCAAGTAAAACCATAAAGCAGCTTCATCATCAAAGAGTGGAAGGCCCTGAGCATGACATGTTACTCCCCTACATGTGTTCAACGATCGCTCCAAAGTGCTGCCGCGATAATGGCGAGAGAACAGACGCAGATGTTACTTTAATAATGGTGTGGTAGCAACCTGTGGCAGAACACTTAATAATGGCAGCTGCTCATTTGGGAAAGACCAAAGCCACCATCCCCATCCAGATCGACTACTTCCTTGGTGGTTTGACATGGAAGGCACCTCTACAAACCTCCACCACGTAATGTCCACTTGTGGTGATTCACGCCGTGTTAGCGGCCTCTCACCAATGGAACCGCGAGCAAGAGGAGGCAGGAGGCGGAACACGACCAAGGCAAAGGATCGTGATGTAACGACTGGCGACGGATGCTTTCAACCAAAGGAGGGAGGAAGGAAGCTTGTTTACCTTAGGAATGAAAGTTTGAGAGCGAAACCCAAATCCCAGGAGAGACAGAGATGCTGAGAGTGGCAGATGTGGGGAGGGAGGAGGGAGACGTAGAGTAGCCACATATTTAATTGCATTTAACAACATTTTTAAAATGTGGTTAATTGTAGCTTGCCACACTTTTATTTGCATTTAACTATATTTGTGAAATGTGGTTAAAGGCATTTTTAAACTGAATTCAAGAGGTCCGATTTCAACTCAAGCTACAATGCCAGAAATGTGTTTGGCGACACTTTTATCACATTTAACCACATTTGAGAAATGTGGTTAAAAGCAATTGCATTGACTTTTAAGTGAGAGGAGTGGGCACCATAATTTACTACATAACTGTTCATCTTGTTTGGAACTTAAGCAAAGGATATTTTTTTATCCAAATCAAGAAACATTCATGTGTGGGTCCACACGTGAACTCCTCCTAAATTCCTATCCAAAGTACCGTTCTGGTTTGCCATGTACTGTTGAAATGAATATGAAACTTTGTTCCAATCATAAAACATCATATATGACTTCACTTTGGCTGTAAAATTGTTATCAGGAAAAAAGTTATTAAAAAGAAGTAGCTACGATCAAAGGAGAATCCCCTTCATTTTTTTAAAATTGAAAATTAAATTTACTAAGACAAAACAAATAACACAGACCCACTCTATGAATTAATGTATCTTCCTTTTTCTAGCATGTGATAAATATAGTTTTTAATCATCAAGTCAAAATAAATTTCTAGACAATAAAAATTTGGTGGGGCGAGAGCCCACCACAAGATAATTTAGCCATGGCGCAACACCTACCATTCCCATGGGAGGTACATCCAATAGGCTAAGTAAAAGCATTATATTATCAGGTTGGACACCACATCTTGACCCAAAAATCTTAAGGTAATGAGTCATGACTCATTACATATTATATACTATTTATTTAGTTGATTCTCAATTAATATGAATTTCACCTTTCATACTTAACTCTAACAAAATTTGATGAAGTAGGCCCAAGTTAGGACTATCAATATCTACAATGGGCTATCAAACAATTCTAGTTGCCATCAAACTGAGTTTACACCAAAAATTGGATTAGGACCTCTCATATGGTTGATTATCGAGGTGTATGAGGGATGAGTTAGGTCGGTTTGATCAAATCCAAACTTCAATATATAATAACCTAATGACCAGGTCAAATGGTCAACCTAACTTTCAAATAATATATGAGGATTTAAATATTATACATAGTAAAGTTATGAAATTTTAAAAGAAAAAATAAAATTTAAAAGATATTTTATCATATATATTTCAAAACAAAGCATATTGATATAAAGATAACATTAAATTATAAAAAATATATTAATTGAACTATAAAATATATTGTAATTTGTTACTAATTATTATAAAAAAATGTCTTCAAAAGAATTATTGACTTCTGTTCTACCAGACCAACCCAAAATATGACCCGAACTTGACCCAAAAAGCGCATTGGATTAAATTTTAAGATATGAACCGTTCAAATAAGCTTTGAAATGGGCTGGATTGCAGGAACGGATTATGAACGCCCTAGTTGATTACATCGGAAACACATACAAACTAGTGCAAATCTTGGGTGTTTTTATTTTTATTTTATGTGTTTTGTGTTTTTAATATTTCATTGACAAACTACTAAAACAGAAAATATAAAAATGAAAAAAGAAAAGAGAAATTAAATTGACCGTTGCTTTAGGTTTACCCTCAAAGTCCAGCTACTTGGTTGACCTTTCAACAAAATATTCATACACATTCAAAAACCAAAGGGGGATTCTTTGTAGATGGAAGAGTTATTGTAGTATAAAAATATGAGGTGGACCAATTGATAAAGTACATGTGTAAGTGGGGGTCAATAAAAAATTATAAACCTATGCATAAATGTTGTGAATATATGCGTAAATGTTGTAAACCTATGTGGATAAAAACTCTTAAGGAAGATGAATAAAAAAAAGTGTAAACCTTATCTGAAAGTTGTAAACCAATGAATAAAATGTTATAAACGTATGTTTAGAAGTTGTAAATCTTGTTTGAAAAGGAAGGTGAAAAAAAAGTTATAAACCTTGCATGAAAAGTTGTAAGAATTCCCTTGTAAATCTTTGTAGTTTAGTTTGATAGGAATAATTAAGGGTGTTAGGTCATAGAAAAATTTGACAGAAGGACTATTTTGTCCAATTTTTAAAATTGTTGAACTAATTTGTTTTTATTTTTTAGGGACCATTTTGTCCAATTTTTGAAAAGGTAAGATTGATTTGTCCTTTTATTCTTAGGAACCAATTTATTCATTTTAAATTCTTTAGGGACTATTTTGGGTTTACTCTAATAAAAATTAGCAGCTTACTTTTGTAAAGGGTTTAAAGAGGGAATATTTAAAAAAACAAAATGAAATCCACCGAATACGTGGTATTTTATTTGCTCTCTCAAGATTTGGCATCTCCTTTCCTCAATATTGAGTGTGATTTGGGGGTATCTTTTATATTTGCTTGTACATCTTTTATATTTGCTTGTACTATAACAATATATGATATGGATCTCACTTTACCAAAAAGGTAATCAAGCATTTTTTTCTTTTTTGGGAAACGTCAAGCAGAATAAGAAAACCAAGGGAGAAAGTTGGTAGCATCCTCCATCTTTTCAAACGCTTAAAAGAGATGCGGGACACTCGAGGTGGAATTCAAGGATACGCTATAATATTACAGAAACGCCCCATGTTTACTAGGATTAGAAATAATGAAATACAAATGGACCGCCTAATTGACCTTTCCAAATGGAATAGTTAAAGTATTCTGTTTGATAAAGTTGTGATTAGATGGCCAGGAACTTGAAACAAAGCAGATATATATATATATATATATATATATATATATATATATATATATATATATTCTTTTTCTGTTAAGGAAATGGGTTAAACCCTTTTTCGGTAAAAGAGATGTATTGAGGAGGGACAAAAAATGACAGGCCAAGAAATGCTTGATTCTATTTAAAAAGTTTTTGACGTTAAATATGTTCAGCACTTATGTGTTAAGATATTTTCTGTTCAATTATAATATAGAAAAGCCGTATTTTATTCGGGTGCTGATAATATTGTCTAGTTAAAACATTGGAAAATAAAACAAAGAGAATTTAAGAGAAAAAGAGAATAAAAACAACTAGAAAAAGGGAGAGAGAGGAGAATTCGTGCAACAAAATTGTTCATTTTTTCATTAATTTATATCTTCAATTGAGTTAATTTTCATGCACATGATCATGTTTTATTAACACCCATTATCCAACCCTATCATATAATATGTAGCTATAGTTGATCCTCGCATTTAGCCTCCTTATTAATAGTTTATGTTTTGATGTATTAACTTGAAAGTAATTTTAAATTAGTGTTTTTTTTTTTGTGTGATTACTATGATACAATTGAAGGTCAATGTATAGTTCATGCAGTTGGTGAATAACATCCATTAGAAAACTTACATGTGGCAAGATTTGAATGTCTTACTTTTTGCTTGAGATATTTGAATAATATTGAAATGAGATTTAATCGTCTAAGACGAGTGAATGATGAACCAAATGAGGTTGTTTAAACTTTGACATTGCACACTGTGTTTCCACAAATTGGCAAACAAGTTGGTGGTGCGACATTTTCAACCTAACTCCACTGGAGAAATTACAAGCACATCCCTATGTCTTAGTTAACTGGACTTGGGACCTTTTTATCGAGTAAGTATCTAATTATTTTTTCCATGTAAATCTTATAGGAAAATTTTTTCTTACCATATATTGTTATATGCACATAATTGCATATATAGTGAATTTAGAAGAGAAACAAGAAGACAATTAAGGAGTAAGAACAGTGTTTAACTTTTAGGTTGAGAGGATAGTTCATAGAGAATTTTGTGAATGATTTTATTTGCGGGTGAGTATACCAATAGATGAAGCCAATCTATATGAACTTTTTGGTTTGTATTTATGTTTCTAACATGTACAATGAATTTAGGTCATGAATAATTTTTACGAGTCATATAAGATGACATCAAGTTACTTGCACAAGGTCTATTTCAACAAGCGAAGATGGACCGCATATAATGTTCATGGATTCAAGTTTTGAACTACCACTCGTGAACAAGGGTTGAAAACTCAAAATAATGGAGTTTTTGTTAGTGCTAGAACTATAAGTTTTGCTAGTAGCAGTGATAACAACCCTAGTAGAGGATTGGTGCCATATTATGGAAAGTTGGTTGATATCATAGAGCTCAACTATTCTGTCGGTTCTTAGTTACTTTATTCAAATGCAAATGGGCTGAAACCACTACTAATAGAGGGATGAGAGAAAATGATTTCAAATTTGTGAATATTAATTTTTCTCTTCTTATACATATAGGAGATAGTATTGATGATGAGCCATACATTCTTGCCTCAAATGCCCAGTTAGTGTATTATGTGGAGGATGAGATGGACAAAGATTGGTGTGTTGCCATACATTTGAAGCCTAGAGACTTATATGAGATGGGGGAGCATAATGTTGATGAAGAATTTTATGAGAGTGTGTCATATCAAATGAATGGCCTAGATATGTTATCCAATGATGTTGAAAATATTCCATTAGTTAGGGAAAAAGTTGATGACGAACAAGACACTACTTAATTTTGTTGAGTATGTGAAAATATTATTTGATATTATGTTAGAGTTGTGTTCTCTCTCTCTCTCTCTCTCTCTCTCTCTCTCTCTCTCTCCTCCTCTATCGTATTTGCCTTTATTGTTCATATTTTGTTCTCACATTAAAGAATCATCCCATTATAAAACTTCATGACTTATTTCTATACTAAGTTCCAGTATGCCTAGAGTGGCACGATTTGGAGTTGTGAAAAAAAAAAGTCGAGATAAGTGGTCTACCCAAGCTTCCTTATCACAAGCACCACCAGCCACTCGAACTCAAGTTCAGCGCAAATGCTCTAGATATTGGACGGTTGATGTGAAAGGTAGTTTGAGTGCATATCATATCCTTGCATCTAATTTATAATGCTCTAACAAATATAATTCACAGAGATGTTGTAGGAGTTACCAAAGTTGTACACTTGAGATTGAAGGACCTTTGGGTGCTTCCTGTTGGCACCAAAGTAGTGTTACCTGTTAATGATTGCAAAGGCCAATAGGTGAAGCAGGTGGTCTCTTAGGACAAGCTCTTGGACATGTAGGAGCTGATTTTGCTACACTTCCAATATGTTACAAGTCTTGGAGATGTTCCTGAAACTTACAAGAATGATCTTTATAAGGCCAAGTTACAAGTAAATTTGAGTATAAATTGGAGATTTTTCACTTTAAAATCCATAGAATTTGCAACAATGTTTCATGATATTTTCTTGTATATTATAAGGAAAAGTTCATTATAGATGATGATGTGGTGAAGAAGATCATTATGAAACGAATAGGAGAAAAGTGGAAGGAAAATCGATCTGATGTTTTCCATAAATATTATAACCCAAAGCTTAGCAAAGAAGCAAACTATGCTAATCATCTCCAGATAAATCAAGATCATTGGACTCAATTTATTGAGTATCGTTTGCATTCAGCCACTTGTGGTAAGTAAATTAAGTTATATGATTTATATACTCCAATTATTTCACATGGTTCACCTTTTCATTTTTGAACACTACAGAAAATGTGCAAACAAAATGCACAAATTCGAGGGAAGCAATTAATTGTGCACTCTGGAGGATCAAAGACCTTATCAAGGAAACAATTTGAGATGGTGATAGTTAATTAGTCAATAGTATTTTCTTTTTCATTTTTGTTTTGATTATGTAATTTATGATGAGTAATTTTAACATATGTAGGAACTTGAGAGTGGACAGCCTGTTAGTAGGGGTAAAGTTTTTATTGCCACACACATTAAAGTAGGTGGATCATATGCAAATAATTCTACACAAACTATTTGTGTAAGTATTTCTTAGAGTTATAAATGGACATAATAGATCATTTATAGTGTTATTTTAACGTTTTAAAGAATATTCAGTTTCGTTTTCATTTTTGAATTAGTTTGAATTTGTATTATAGGAAAAAATTATTCAAGCAGAGAGTGAAGGAAGCTGTCCATAGGTAATTGCACCAAATGATTCCTTTGGTCAAGTGTTCGGAAGAAGCGTTCGGGTAGAGTTAGAGGTTTGGGTTTAGGACCTTGTCCTTCCCAAGTATTTGGAATCCAAAGGCAAATCCATGATGGGGAAGGCTCTAGTTTTTCCTCAACCAATGGTTCCATTGCTCATATGCAACAGAAAATTGTAGATTTGGAAGCACGATTGGAAAATGAGACTAAAAGTTGACTTGAATTTCAAAATGTTGTGTCTCACTTCCTCCAACATGTTCCTACCTTATCCATGAATCCTAAACTTGTAGCAATCCTTACTTCAATGGTAATGTTCCTAACTAAAATCTCTATATTGTTATTCTTGGTTTTCTAGAATATTTTTTTTTTTTCAGTGTTGCAAGTGCTAATGATGATGTTGAGCCAAGCAATGCAAGTTCCTCTGTAGATGGTGATGATGACAATGATTTTTAACATTTTTATTAGCTATTTCGAATTTTGAACTTTTTTTTACATATAGTACTTGAAAGAACAGTTTTGCAAATATAGAGGAGTTAGCAAATGTTACATTCTCAATTTAATTCCTTGTTGTGACCCTTACACTCCTAGCAATTAATAAAGAGCGAATAGTCCCTTTGAATGAACATGATACTTGGTTGAAGTGCACATGATTGTGATTTTAAGAAACTTCTGAATCTTGTTAATGATTAGTGGCTTGGAAAGCAATAGGTGAGAAAAGAGTTTTACAACAAGAAAGCAACAATTGTTTTTCAGATATAATTTCTAGATGAAACAGATTAAGCAATAGCAATGGGAGTTTGTGTTGTTTGCTTGGTTGGTGGTGAAAGGTTGGAATGTCAAGCTTTGCTTTTAAGTTTCTTATATTTTCCCTCAAATTGTGAAATAACTCAAGTTCTCACAATTTATGCTATTTTCCAAATATTACAAGTCTTCAACCTAATATATATAAGTTTGAACATTTAAATGGTCTATATGGATGACTTCAGTTATTGTCATTTCTTTTGTTTAAATAGTTGAAAAGGCCAACTATTTTTATGTTTCCTGGCTCTTTCCTTGTTGTTCTCCAGAATCAATACAAATGCTCTGAAACATGCAGCTAAAAATAACAAGGTAAGATACAATTTGAATGTGGCATTTTTTTTCCTAGCAATTTCTGTTTGGAAGTTATCCATTGCTTTGTGAAATGTGAGCTTATTTAGATCTAGATGACATTGGATTTGCAAATGATTGTCATTATTCAATATTGCTATTTTGCAGCTAACAAAACATTTTTAATGAGTTTGGTTATGGTTCCAGTGATGGTGTGCTTCACTTTATCAACTAAGCAAGAAAAACATAAGGCCACCAGCATTGGAGTCAAGCCAAATTCATAGAAAGAGTCTTTGCAAATGTTTAGTCTGGAAGAAATTTGTTACATTGAATAAATAATACTTGACATGTCATTGTAGACACATATATATATATATATATATATATATATATATTTACATACCAGTAGGAGGTTTACTTAGATTTAGTTGCAGGGAGTTTTAGTTGTAAGCTCCTTGTTCTTTTTTGCCTTTACTGTCCGTTGAGCATGTTAGCTAAGATTTAAACTTTTTCAATTTTTCCAATGTGAAAATGATCATGTTTATTATATGAATTGTTAAATTTCTCGCCACTTTTATCTAGTTCTTTAGCTTTTAAATGTGTCATCATTTGTAGGTTAATCAACTAATTAACAGCTATTTATATATATATTTTTAAAAGAGTGATATTAGCCACATTTTATAACTGTGGACAAATGAGACAATTGTGTGGCTGAATAGTGGTGGCCATTAACCATGCTCAGGAACCGTGGCTAAACGAGATCTTGGAGCTGTTGCTAATTGATACATTTCCCCACGCATAACAACCACACCACCCTCAGGCGTTGGAAAATCATTTAGCCACGCCTTAGAAATGTGTTAGATGTTTTTTAAATGTGGCTAAATGACTTTTTTTTGTAGTGTGATCAGGAATGTAAATGGCATTATTATCTAATTATCTATGACCATATTATTGAAATGTGATATTACTATTAATATGAAAATGTGTTTTTACTAACTTAACTGCTCATGATAAAGCGATAACATAAAAATCTCTTACAAAATGTTATTAAAACCAAGAGTAAATCTACATTTTGATCTCTTAAAGATATGCTTTAACATTTTCATTGTCTTAATACTAGAGTACTTTGAAGTTTTGGAATTATAATGCTTCGGTACTTAAAAGTTTAGTGCATACACTTTAATCTTTCTAAAATTTGGCTTTATAGCACCTCAATCCAAAGAAAAATATTAACAATGGACTAAAGTGTTATAATGCAAATCTTGGAAAACACAAATGTATGTAATTGATATTTCTTTATTTAGATTGAAGTGTTATAATGTTAAATCTTTGAAAGATTAAAGTGTAGGTAATTGAACTTTTCAGAATCAGAGTTTTATAATACAAATATTTGAGGATTCAAGTATATGCAATTGATATTTTGATGACAAAAGAGTTGACACACAAATCTTTCAGGGATGAAATAAAAGTGTAGTTTTCCTTTTAAAACTAAATACAATTAAAAAAATATCTAAAAATTCTTTGATGAAAAATATAAACAAGAATTTCATTTGATAGAAGAAAATAGAGAAAATAAGCATAGAAATAATGAAAGGAAAACATAAATGGTTTTGTACTTTTTTGAAAATCAAATAGAAAATAGCCACCTACAACCAAGTCCGCTTAACCATATGTGATCCAAGTCCAATTTTTATTTTTTCTTTTGGTCATCATCCAAGTCCAAATTCCAAAACAAGCTTAGTCTCACCCAATCTTCACCCCGTGTCCAAATTCCAAAATATAGGTGAACCCAACTGACATTCACCTTGGTAGGTTTCCAATCACAACACCTAGGAGAAAGTCTTAGCTTTCGTTTGGGCAAACAACCTATTTAAGCACTTATATATAAATAATTTTTAAAAAGTTATTTATGAGTAAGTTATTTTATATTCAAATATATAATAATAAAATGCTTGTTTTTAGTGTTTTATAAAGTACTTTTTAAGAAGCTAAATATTTTAACTTCTCAAAAAGCATTAAGAATGACTATTAAAGAAATAATAACTTGTTTAGCCAAATAGAACAAAATGTAAAAATGTGACTTTTGACTTCCAAAAAATTAAAAAAAAATTCATAAATTGTACTATCCAAATAGACCCTTAATCTCTTTGTTTGAAGGTGGTTCTAAAGTTTGCATAGTTCATAGGCTTAGCACATGCTTTTATTAGACTCGTGAAACATTTACAAATCACTCTATTAATGGAAGGACCAAAAAGTTGAACCCAAATTACAATCATGCATAAGTAGAAAATGGATTAATTAAGAACTTCTTTGTTAGTTAGAGCAACATTTTAGCTATGTGAAACCTAGCGTCGCCCCCACCTTCCCCCTTCTTTCCAGCCTCCCATTGTGTTCCTCTCTTTTTAGATTAAGGGGGAGCCACCCCATCAAGGTGATTTAATCCCACAATTGTGGTTGGTTACCCCTTTTCATTGTATATTTAGCTTTTCCTCCGTTTCTTTTACTTTTTTGTTTCTCACCATTCATTTAGTTGGTTGTGTGTTTAAGTTTCATGTCTAGTGAGTTGTCTTGATGTCAGGATGTGTCTGTCAAAAATTTACACTTCTAATCTTGTGGTCTCAATTACCTCTTAGGTTAAATAACTATGCTTATGACAACAATAGATGAACAACCTCCTTACTAGTGAATCTTGATTGGCTTTTCCTGGAAAGTAAGCTTTTTCTACAACATATGATTATTTTCAGAGACTTTGATGATTTGATGTGTACCATGAAGTGTGTAATGGGACATAGATTCAACTACCATGTTTCATAAACTAGATGATGCCATGTTTAGCTCCTCAATTCTAAAAAGTCAAGATTGATAGGTTTTGTTTCCATGCATTAAGGTATGATGTTTTATAATACTTTAGATGGACCAGATCTTACGTACGTACTCACCTTTACGTTCATGAGTATATGTAGTGTGGAATGATAGCATACTTGTTTTGAACATTCTACTAAAGTTGTATATTCATTATTATTTAATTTTCTATGTTTAGGATTTTAGTGTCAACAGACTTTGATGTGCTATAACTAGATTTTTGCCTGATGTTTGTGCTTGAACTTAAGGATTTATTTATTAATCAATGAATCTTCTCTAATAAAAATGAAAAAAAAAGAATTGTTTGTTTCATAACAGCACACATTCAAAAACATGGTAGATGGAAGGAAGAAAAACCCTTGTTTCAAAAAATTACTACGAATTCGTGTTATGTTATGAAAAATCTTGATCAAACACTTTATAATTAAACCTTGTCGACAATAACGTGTATTAATAGATTAATATTTTTTTTGTCTTCAAAATAATTTCTTTAGTCCAGTAATTAACCAATACATTTTAATAAGGGTTTAATTTTGATGCACTCATAGTGAAAATACTTATACATTGTCATCAAATTAAAACCGTCTATTTGTATGACTTTTTAATTAGTGAGTGAAGAGCCAACTATCATGATTGACAATTAGCAATATATGATTGAATGACTCTTAAAAAAAATTATACCAGTCATAAATATTAATTCCTTTTAATAACTAATAATTCACTTATGATTTAATCGCTTTAGGCACTAGAGTTCAATTTTTATATAATAACAATATAAAATAACTTTACACCATTAGTTAATAAAATTTTACTAAAATGACAAATCTATTTATCTATCTATTCTATTCTATTCTATTCTATACTAATAATTCTATAGTCCTACTCTCAAGACATGCTATTTGTCACTAAATGACTTAAGTTTTTCCCTCCAAAACTTGCACAAAAAACTAATAAATAAATAAAGTCTCACATTTGCCAAGTGTCACCCAAATATTACTCTATAGTCTATACTAAATTAAATATAATCACTCTCTAACAAATTTAATTATTTTCCTTATAGGATACTGCAACTTGAGCACACAGATATAGATGCAAGAACTATTTATGTTCAACATAAAGTATAAATACTAACAAATATAAATACTTTAGATTTATATTAGTAAATTCTTTTAAACATACAACAATTTAGGGGGTGTGGTTCGAGATGTTTGAACATTCCCAGGAATATGAGATTAGGAAAAAGATTCCTATGTTTGGTTCACTAATAAAAAAAATATTCCCTGAACGCTTCATTTCCTGGAATGAAAGTAAGCCCATTTTCATTTCCACCCTCCACCATGGGAATGTGAGATTCTCATGGGAAGGAATGTGTTTGACAATTTAAAAAGACAAAATTACCCTAATTATCTAACATAAATCCCACATCTACCACCTCTTTCTCTCTTTCATCTTTCCCCAAACATACACTATAAGAAACAAGCGAGTTATCGACGGATTTATCCTCGGAAATTGTGAAATTCAATAAATTTTTTTCTTTTTAGGTTTCAATCATTACCGACGGATTTTTCCATTGTTAACTAATTTTTCCGTTGGTAAACTTTGCGCCTAATAGCACTGAATATGGCGCACGCATTACGACGGATTTTTCCATCAATAACTAATTGGAATTATTTTTTAAAAAAATTTAATATTATCGAAAAAAATCCGTTGTTAACAAAAATTCTGAAATAGCTTCTTAGTTATCGACGGAAATTTCCGTCGATAATTCAAATTTCCGTCGATAACACAAAATGATAAGGTTGTTTCAGCTTTTCATTTATTCATTATTTCTCTCCCCCTTCTCAACACATATACACATACACACACTCTCTTTCTCTTAAAAGGAAGCATTGCCCCCTTCCTCCCAGAACGCCGCCGGCCGCCCCTCCCTCTCCGACCACTACCGACAGCGCCTCCCCCTACCTCGCCGCACCATCCCCTCCTCCCTACACACACACACACTCTCTCTATGTAGAAGGAGGCCGCGCCACCCCCTCCGCGAAGCAAGCCTCATGTCGCCACCGCGCCCAGTGGGAGAAGACCTCTGTGCCACAGAACCGGAATAACCTGGATACGAGTAGATCGAGAAGCGAGGACGCGAGATCGAAGAACACCGTGCTACTGCCCCCAGTCGAAGAAGACGCCGCGTCGCGCCGCCTTGCACAGGATGACTGCCTCGCACACGAGATCGACGAGATCCGCCGCGCACAGGAAGCCCGAACCACCACCCCCGCTTGCGAACAATGAACAGTGAACCACCACCGCCGCGTGCACGAACAGGAAGACCGCCGCGTTAGCGAGCCTATCGTACAACCACATGGCACCTTCTTTCTACTATGGTTTCATTTTCTTTTCTCTACGCCACGAATATGATTCATTTTTTTAGGGATTTGTTGTCTAGTGCGTGATGTTGTTATTGTTGATTTGTAGGGTTTTCTTTTGCGGTTTATTTATTTATTGAGATTTGAAATTTGGTTATGAGGTTTGCTTTTTTATTTTGTTGAATTGCCCTGATTTGAAGAAAGAAATTGAGGAATTTAGACATTGAGGTTCGGAATTTTTTTTGATTTGTTGTTAGGTGGGTGATGAATTGTCATGTTGAATTATAGGGTTTTCTGCATTTTGTTTGTGAGTTTTCAGTATTTGGTTTTGAGGTTTGCATTTGGTTTTTCTTTCTTTCTTTCTTAATTTTTTTATGGTTGGGTTTTTTTTTATTTGGTTTAATTTGTTGTCAGGTGGGTAATGTTTATGTTCAGTTCAGAGAGGAAGAACATGCTGCTTATGCGCTCAGGAACCTCACCGAAAGGTTTTATGCTAGTTAGTTATTTCATTTCCTCTGGTTTCTGTTTAGCTCATTATTTTTTTTCCTTTTCTCTGCCTCTTATGCAATGTCAGCGGCTAATGTGTTCAAGAAGAGGGCTGTAGGGCCTTGAATCTGGTAGATGTTCGATGACTATCTAACTGTAAATTTAGATGTTGTTTGATTTGTTATTTGTGTTACATTTCATTTGTTATGTTCTTTCTTTTTTTTTGGTTAATGATCATGAAAATGCTACCTTGTTTTCAAGATTTTTTATGTTAAAACATGAAAACATAACTGCCTTTTCTTTGTGAAGACAAATAATGTGAGAAGTGAAATGGAAACCAACCAAACACTCTTAGTTATCCATTCTTCGTTTTTGCTATGGGTATAGGATTGATGGTGTCAAACTATGTGATAGGATCAAGTAACGTAGTCTTACTTAATGCATTGAGTTTTCTTTATCATTAGTCCTTGATGGAGGAAATTGCTCCTACATGGGTGAATATTTCACTAAGAATGAAAGATGATCCAGAGATTGATAAAGCTTTTGGATGGGTGCTTGAAATGTGAGTATTACAATTGGATTCGTCATTTGAAATATTTATTTTTCATTGCTTATTGTTGACTGATTTTATTTCCATTTTATAACTTTTTCCTAGACACTGGTCAGTACTGATGGTTCTTAACTTCCACTGCTTTAATTATCTGTTGAGTAAAGGTATGCTTATGCTATGGCATCTGCATTGCATGGTGTAAAGCATATTCTTCAAAATGACTTTATGCTGCAGGTTTGAATTGCTCATATCATTTTGTATTTTTATTTATTCCTTTTTTCCGTTTCTTTTTTTTGTGAAAGGGTGATTGTATCCATTTATGGCACAAATTCAATTTATGCTTGTTGATTTCTTGTCAAATTTTCAGGCTTGGATCTTTTGATGATGAAGTGAAAGATATTGTGGAGCTCCCAACAGAGGATGCTTATCGTATGGCTATGAAAAGTATGCTTATATGGGTGAGGCTGAACATGGACCCAAAGAAAACTAGAGTCTTCTTCACCAGCATGTCTCCTTCTCATGGAAAGTGAGTATAGCTTACATATAACTAAGCCTCCATCTTAAGTTTGTGTGTAGATTAATTTTAGAGAAATATTATTTTTAGTACCAAAAAGTTATGTTGAAGAAAAGCAAATTCATTCTCTTTTTTGGGTGAACAAAGTAAAGTAAATTCATCCTTGCAGCACAAAAATTGGATGTGGTGAATTACATGTCACTTTCATTTAATTTTGTTTTTCTCTTATCATCTTACTCTAATCTTGTTATAAAATGACAACCCTAAAGATAAAAATAAAGTTGCACAAAAATAAATATGTAAAAGCATAAAAATAAATGATATAATTAGTAATTAACGTGATTCAACTTAATTAAAGCCTACGAAGTAGTTGAGAACCACTACTCCTTTGCATGTTTGATGAAAGAAAAGTCATATTCAATCAATCTCCTTTTTATTGGTTAAAAAGATTAAGCTTTTTATGAATTCTCATTTTTTAAAAATAATCATTGTAAGGTAGCTTGTTAGAAGTACAATTTATGAATGAACAAACAGTTGTAAGGGTATATATGTTTTGAGCACTTTTTATTTTTATATATATTTAATTTATTATTTCATATATTTGATGGAGGTTTAATTAATTTTATTTTGTTATAGCATACTTATGAGAGGATTATCATGAGGCTACGACCCAATGGGAGAGAGGATTCAGCGTGAGGAGTGCCCAGATTGATGAAGGAATTGTTGCGGCAAGAGTAGTTGGTGGTCCTTATAAGAATCACATCTATGGCATGTGATCATTTTACACGAGTAGTTTGTCCTCTGCCCCGTCACTTGGGCATTTACAAGCGCTGGGTCCACGCGAAGATGATGAAGTCGCGAGCAGTTCACCTACTCAACGCATAACTTCATCGTATGCAGAGAGGTCCTAGAGACAGTGCCAGCGGAAGATAATTTGAGTTATTGTTTATTCTTTCTTTGTTATATGTTGAATTTTTATATTTGTGTTGGACACTTTCTGTCACTTTTATCTATTTTATATTAGGAAGTAAAATTTGTTGTGTTTATTATTTATTTTTAAATTTTTTTATAATTTTTCATTATTACACATTTATATATTTATAATTAGATTTAAGTAAAAAATAAACTCTTAAATGATCAGGAAATAGACAAATTACAAAATATTTATTAAAAGAATTAATTACCTAGATTTTTCCGTTGGACAAGTAAGGAAAAAAAATTTAGGATTTTCCAATAATCACTAATCGATTTTCCCGTCAAAATAAATAATTTAAAAAATAAAAAAATTCAATACTTACTGACGGATTTTTTCGTTGAAATAACATTTAAAAATTACATAATCCAATACTTATCGACGGATTTTTGCGGTAAATTTTAATTACTAAATTACCAAATAAAAATCCCTTATTAATTAAATAAAATCTGAGGAATGCCTAAACCTTGACGAATTTGTTGCGAATTTGTTAGCTCATTATCAACGAATTTTTGTTATAAAAATCTTCTGGAAATTCGTCATAATGATTTCCGACTACGTTATTTTTGGACAAAATCCGAAAATGATATTTTCGTTGGTAACATTGGAAAATCTGGAAAATCTGCGGTAACAATATTTTTTTAGTAGTGATAGCACAACACCATCCTCCCCCAATTCTTTCCTGGCTGCCAAGCCTTTTGCCACATAACCACAATGCTCTGCAAAGCCATCCAGGACCTCTAGCATCGGCAGTGCTGCACTGTCACCCTTCACGACCACCACTCATCAGAATGCCCTCCGTGCAATCACGACCCCAACTAGCAACCAACGGCAATCATCCTTTCATCATCATCACACAACCTCCCTCACCATCATCCAACCTCCCTCACCATCACCATCACCATCACCGCACAGCCTCACCATCACCACATAGCCTCATTCACAAACCATCTCAAAACAGCACAAAAATCACAGCAAATAACCCAATCTTTCATCCAACCAAAACCATAGTCACAATCACCATCAAAAAAGAAAAGAAAAGGGGAAGGAAATCCATTTCCCTTGTTCAAGCTTGGTGTCGCTATTGTTGCAGTTGTTGCCAGTGTTCCTCCTTGAGCTGCTCGCCGAAACTGCGTGCACAGCCATGCAGCTGTGAAGTCCTCCACCATGAAGCCAGCCACAACCTTGCGACTTCGCATCATCGCACTTGCGAATCCCAAACCCAGCACTGCTACGAAGCCCGACGTGAGAACCTCAGGCTTGGTTGTCATCTGTCGTTGGTGAGCCACCCTCAGCTGCCGTCACACAATAGGTCACGCATAGCACTACCTGGAAGGTCAACCACACAGCCCGCTCACACCTCCACCCTGACGCCATCACGCCCGCTTCCAAGCCTACCGTTGCCGCTACCTCTTCCTCAATTGAGTCACCACCGTTGCTGCATCCTGGCCTGCTCTGTTTCCATCCTGTGTACAACATAATCTAGGTTTACAAATTAGGGATTAGGTAGCTTTGTTTTTTAATTTTCTAAATTTGCTCTGTTTGTTTCCTAGGAAAATGAATATTTTCTTTCTTATACGATAATTGTTGTTGTTATATGCATAAAAAATTTACAATTTATGTATAAAAAATTTCTTAATATTGAGATTATAATATGTTTATGTATTAAATTATGTTTAATTATGAGTTTAATGTGATTAAAAACTAATTTTAGTTCAAATTATTAAGGGTAATTTTTAAAATGAACACAATATTCTTAGGAATATTTGTGTCAAACAAACGCATGAATAGTTCATTCTTGAGCATATTATCAAGATTCCTTTAGTTTGTGAACCAAATATGAGAATAATTCATTCCTGTAAATGTAAAAATATTCCACGAACCACACACCCCGTCAGTTATTATATCTATCAATCTATATATCCATGTATGGGATGAGAATTTATAAAAATATTTTTATACTTATTTATTAAAATCTCATTTAAAATAATATCAAACCACACATGAAGATTTTACTTTTACTGTTTAACGTAACCGACAATAAATTTTAAAATGTTGGTAGTGTTGGTAGTTATGAATGGAAATATCAAGGCATTTAAATTTTAATATTATTTTTTATTCTATATATATATATATATATATATATATATTGAATATTATTATAAATTTGTTAGTGATTCATGTATAATTTATGAATAATTTATTGTGCTATCTAAACTATTTTTTTTATCACACATATATAATTTCAAATTGCATATTCATTTAATTCAATTGTCCACACAATTGCACAGGTCAAATTCTAGTTATGATAAATGATTGTGAAAGTTTATAGTTACTTTCTATGATTTATCATTTTGCTAAAATACTATTGATTTATGCACAAAATTATTTTATACTATGAATGTATATAAATTAGTGTCCAAGTCTTTTGTCGAATCTTAATGCCTAGAAGAATCATATCCCTTCACAAAAGTTAAACATTAAGCTCAGACAGGTATTTCCAGCTTGAAAATGATTTTCGGTTCTGGCAAATAAATTTCCTTGCAAGGAATAGAAGTAGTTGGGCCCAATGGGCTTGGAGGCTTGGGCTGGGCCACCCACCCCAACTACATGGGCACCGGTCACGGAGAGAGAAGCGTCGGAGAAAAGATGGAGTGCGCGGCCAAGGGGAGCGCAACACGGTGCACCGGCGGCGCCACGAGACGCTGCGCACGCTGCGAAGCCGTTGCTTATTGCTCTCTCTCACCAGGTCCCTCTCTTTCTCTCCAATTTCTGATTCCCTCGTTTTCAACTCCTCTCACTCCTCAATCTTCAATTCCACGCTCTTGTTTTGGGTGATTATTACGTTAATTAAATTTGAACAATTTTGCGTTACATATCCAAATAGCTTCATCGCTTCGCCCTTTTTTTTTTGTTTTGGTTTTCCTGATTTTATTAATTTAACCTCTAGATTGCACACTGGAGTCTCCACAAACACGAGTGTGATAGGTTAGAGCAACAGATGAAGAGCGTTCGTGTTCTCAATGATTTCCCTTTCACTTTCTCACGCGAAGCTACATTTCAGGTGATTACTAAGCCTCAGGAGAAGTTACGGTGAAGTGTTTTCTGTTTAAAATTGATTTTTCATGTGATTGATTCCAGCAGGTTTGTGCGAGGCAGGAAACTAGGTGCTCATTCTTGAGCAAAAGGGGCCTCCATCAAATGGGGATGTGGATGCATGAATGCCGTTGTGGAGCATCATCTGCTTCATTTGATTGTTTAAGGTTTCATACTTTTTCCTTCATATTCTGAAACTTTTTACTAATAAAACTTTTGTTTACATGAGTAGTTATTATAGTTATTACATAAGCTATGCAGCAAATGATTATTAAAAAAGGCAGCCTAGTGCACAAGACTACCAACTAATGGGTCTGGGGAGGATGGAAGCAGAGAGGCTGCTTCCAAAACCTCCAGATCACAAGGCAGCAACTCTACTGCTGAGCTGAGATTCACCCTCCGATTATATTATAAAGTTTAAAACATTTAATGTTATTTAGTTAGTTTAGAACAAGCTTCAGCTTTAGAAATTTAATCTTTTGCAGGTTGAACGAAGGCTGGGATCTCCCAAGTAATTTGTGTCCATGTTATGGTAATATGCTTCAAGCTTCTTTTTCAACTCCTAGTTACTCTTCTTTGTTAGATTTATTGCAGTAAAATTCAACAATCAACTTATAAATGACCAGGACCTGAATCTGCAATATCGGAGCGGTTATGTAGTTGGAGGGACTACTATAAGTGGAGGAGCATCCCGTTAGACTCACCTGTTGCTTTGCTTCTTCACTGGGTACTTAGTTCCCCCTTTTTTTATTCTCATTTCAACTGTGATTATGAACATTTTTGCCCGTATCCAATGGTGATGAACTGATGATGTGAACAGTGGACTCTTTTAATTTGTGTGCAATTAAAGTACAAGGAGGGGGCAGGGTGGGGGCCTTAAGTTTTTGGCCTTGTTAAAGTACATGGAACATGCAGAGCCTTAAAACTTTTCCCCTTAGACTTTGCCAGAATAGTAAAATCTACTTTCAAGTTTCACCTTGCAAATTATAAATTGGAGCTAGGGGAATAAATTTGTTTTCTCCTTAATTACTTCGATACAAATTACGAGCACACATAACTGATATTTTTCTGATCACTATTTTTTAATTATATGGTCTTCTCCATTTCAGCCACTTACGATATATCATGCTGCTCAATTAGTTGGAATCAGTACCTTGAATTCTGAAGTCAGTGATAAATTGTGCATACATTGCCTTGGTAAATCATCTCTTACAACTATCAGATTCTCTCAAAGCATTCTAATTTTAAATATGACCTCTTTTTTTTTTTTGTTCCATTATATGTCAGGATTGCATGTTTAAAGAATTTAAGTCGTTGTATTACATGCTTGCTCTAGTTAGTTTATTCTATTGCCATAAAAAAAAAGGAAGAAAAGTTGCTGCTTTCCTTATAGAAGACTGCTTAAATCAGAAAGAGTTAAGAGTTGACTGAGGGCCTTGCCTTGAAATTTACATTTGCTTTAAGTTGAGTTGATTGTACTTTTCTACTGGATAAAGACCCATTTTTAATTTTCTATGATATTTACTTCCTATATTCATTACATAGAAATTATGCATGCATGATTTATTTCTTATCTAACAATGAAAAAGTAGAAATAATGGATTCCTTTTGGGCCTGGAAAATTGAAACGAAGATTGACCAACTGACCTGAGAATCCTGGCTGCGATAGCCTTTCTCTCTTACTTTTTTTGTCCTGTTTAAGCGTTTAAGGTTTATGCTTTGATAAGCTGTTGACCTTGTCTTTTTTAATGATCGTAAATAAAATGTTTACTTTGATAAATGCTTTGTTTAATGTGTATTTTCATAATAAATAAATCTGTAACAATCTCTTGGCATCTAACTTTAGCTTCATAAAATTCTATATTGAAGGACCTGAGAAAGAGCTGCTACAACTTGCTGCATTTGGAGAACTACAGGCGCTCTTCCCTGGTGTACATATTCATATAGAACTTGTTGGACCTGCAATTCCTCCCCAAAGGTCTAATGCATTGCTTATAAGTAACCGAGTGTTCTACCAGCTGATACTGGACACTGCTTGGTCTAAATACATTCCTTCATTCCTCTCAGTAAACAGGGATGGTGAGAAGATCAGCATTTCTAAGTATGCTTGTTGCAATGAAGATCAGTGCACATGCAAATTAGCGAGTGAAAGTGACAATTTAGGAACCGAATCTGGAATTACTTCTGCTGTGATGTTGCAGCTATGGCGAGGATTCTATCATGACCGATATAAAGATATAGTTAAGGTATCCCATTCCAATATTAGGAAAGAATCAATATGCAGAAAATGTTGAAAAGTACTCTGTTCTTAATATGTTGCTGTCATTGAACATAATCTGCATTGAATTAATTTTGTTTGTCAAATTCTCCTGAATAAACAATTTCTCTTAAACAATGTTAAACACAGGGTTCCTTCCTCATCTAGTGATTGCTCCAAATGGTGGCATTGCTGCATATCCCAGCTGGTTACATAGTATTGTATGTCTTCCACCTTGTGCTTAATCCGTTATTTAGGTGTTAGTTTTAGGTTTTATCTGCCCTTTTATTTTTTTTAGGAAAAATTCAAACAATAAGGAGAGTACATTCCAAGCGAGTTTTCTTCATTTTGTTTGTTTTGCTTTATCAAAATTACAGGAATTAATAAAAGAGATTGATGTCCCTGCTGTATTTACTGATTATTGTGAGGAAGCTTGTCATCTTGCAGCAAATTGCATCAAGACTGTAATTGGACGCTCTCTTAGACACCCTGTAAGCTTCTAATCTGTTATTTACAGTCTCTTTTCTTTTACTTCTTGTATCATTTACCCTGTCTTTTAATATTTTGTTTGTGCTTCTTTGTAGGTTCAATTAAATCCTTTCAGGCAGTCTATTGCTGTTGAAGATAGCGTGCTGTTGCTTCCCTGCTACTCAAATTGCTTTCTTGTTGGAATTCAGTGTTTATTATAGTGTTTGTTATATGTACAACTCTTTTCAGACAACTTGTTGATAACACATCATCTTATCCATGAATAGTTCTTAATTATATTTGATTATATAATTATATAATCACATTTCACTGCACAATAGCTCATCTGCATTATCCAAGGCTCTTTTCCCATTGATTGAGACCAACAGGAAGGTTACTCAATGGTTGGATTTCTTAAAAGAGCTAAGTACGGCGTCAGAAACGAATCATTTGTGTCACAAACAAGCAATTGCTTGTACCAAAATCTTATTGTTTGAGTGCTATTTGTTTCATGATCAGTTCGATAAACAAGTCTTGGTTAATAGCACTTTTGATTTCAAATCTCAAGTTTTGCGAAGGAATCGCTTCCTCTTAAAGAGGATTCAAGGTTTAAAGTGAAGTGTACAAAGACACAATTGTCAAAGAGCTTTGTTAACAAGGAATTGTATTAAAGTAAATAATGTACAGATAAGAATGTAAATAAATTAATAAATACAATGAAATGCAAATAGCCAAATAGAATTGAAATGAACAAAAAGAAATTAAAGAAAGCAAACTCTTCTATTAATAAAGGTAGATTATCTCACTCTTGATACATTGTTTGTTGCTTTTTATGTGCTCAAACTTTAGAAGAATAAAAGAGAATGTGAGTAAGAATTATCACAATCTAAGCTACTGAGCCAAGGCTTTGATTTATATACAAATCCTAAAACTAACTCAATAATTGCTCCTGCCAAGTGCCATGTTGTCATTGGTTCGACGTCGGTTCTCTTTACTTCCTCTACACGTACCCATCTTCTCTCTTCATAGACGTGCATGACAATTGCTTCTACATTTTTGGAGACATGCATCGTGGGTTGGCGTTTTACACTTCTTTCGACACTTCACATTGCTATTATGTCTTTTATAGAATAAATCCACTTCTATATTGCTATTATGTCTTTGTTAGAATGAATCCATTTCTATGTTGAAATCATGTAAGTCCACGAGTTTCTTCAATTCGACGAACACATGAGAACCACGTTTAATAACCTTTTTGACACACATAATCAAACTCAAATTCTAAGATTTATTCATTATATTACAAATCCTCATTTGACGAGCACCAAGTCTCAGAACTTCTATCACAAATATTAACCACTCCGATTAGCCCATCGAACTAATTAACCAATTCATGTGTTGTCAAAACATACATTTACACTCATTTCTAGAGGACACTAACTTCTCAGTTTTCACTAATCCGAAAAGAACCTTTCTGACAACAACTTTAAAACCTCTTTCAACAGGTATGTAAAATGTTGTGACAGTGGAAGCAAAAATAAAGGAACTACACAAAATATTTAACGTGGTTCGGCTTTAACCGCTTATAGCCGTGACTTCACAAACAATTCACTAATTTTCTGAAAAAAATAATTACTCCATATCTAACAATCTCTCACAAACCCAAAATCCTAGTACACCCAATCTAACAAAATAATATTTTTCACTCACAAAAAATACTCACAAATATTCTCAACCTAACAAAATCTCACTCAAACAAATCAATCTTTCTCCCAAAAATGGTGCTCACACATTCTAATTTCTTTTTCACCACTGTTGTGCGGCCCACATACCAAGAGAAGAAACACTTTTCCTTTTTAAAGGTGAGACATGAGTCACATGCATATTATACCAAAGGGGCTTTACTATTTTTTTTTTTTTTCAAATGGGCTTAAAACCAATTCAAGGCAATAAACCCAACAAATCTCCACATTGCCTTGCGATTGAGACAAATTGTATATGTAACTAACAAGAGCTAGAAGGCCTTGTCAAAGGACTACAAATGTTACCTTTTTCTTTGCACATGCACAAGTTTTGCCTTCTTCACATTCCGATATACTTGGTCATTGCCTTTATTCACAAACTCTCCCATCAACTTATACAAGTTACCAAGAGTCTTCTTACTCTTCATTATCTTCAAAGAACCTATGGTAACTTGCATTATTCCATCTCTTAGAATGTCCATAGCCCAATTCATCAAATCTACCAAAGAAATCAAATTTCTTCTAAGTGCAAGTACATACCTTATATCACCAAGTGTTCACACACAACCATTATGCATTTTAATTTTCACAGTACCCTTTCCAACAATATCAAAGCAATCCTCATTAGCCAATCTCACAACCTCATCATCACAAGCATCATAAGTATCAAACCATTCCTTCTTATGACAAACATGATTAGAACATGTAGAATCTAAAAGCCAGCAATCACTATAAACACCTTTCTCCTCTTCAACCATCATCACATCGGTTTTATAATTGGAATAATCTTCCACAACTGCGGTAGCATCTTCATACTTCTCTTTTCCTTTTCCTTTACGCCTTTCAAATTCTCATATTCGCTTTCAATTTCCTCAATAAAATTTAGTATGACCCATCTCATGACAATAATAACATTGTTTATCTTTATAGCCCGGTCTACAGGAACCTGATGTTGAATTATCTCTCAAATTACCGCCATGAGACATGCTTCTACCACGACTAATTCTAGCAACAAAGACACTTTCTTGGGGTTGATCATTCAATCTTTTCAATTTTTCATTCTCTAATAACACAACAATCACATCATCAACTTTCAAAGTATCTTTTCCAACCAACAATGTGGTTATTACACTGTCATAATTATTTGAAGGAGATGATAATAACAACAATGTTTTATCTTCATCATCAATTTTCACACCAATACTAGCTAACGTGTAACCAATCTTGTAAAATAATTCAAATGATCTCTAATGTTAGCACCAACATCCATCTTCAACTCAATATAATTCTTTCTTTAAAATAGACGGTTGGTAAGGGATTTTGACATATACATGTTCTCTAATTTTTTCCATAAGTCAACAGGAGAAGTTTTATTCAGGACATTAAATTTTACCTCAAGAGCTAGGGATAGACGAATCGTTCTACAACTTTCATCTCTATCTCTTCCCATTCTTCACCTTCATCTTGTTAGACTTTTATCCTTCTTATTCAAAGCTTTAAACAATCTCGTTGCACTAGAATATCTTTAACATTACTCTACCATAGACTAAAATTATTTTTTCCATCAAAGAGCTCCATCTTAAATTTGGCCATTGAACCTTGCATCCTTGCCATAAAAAAAATACCAAAACGATCAAACCCTTTCTACCACGTTGTGACAGTGGAAGCAAAAATAAACGAACTACACAAAATATTTAACGTGGTTCGCTCAACTGCTATAGCCATGACTTCACAAATAATTCATTAATTTTCTAAAAAAAATTACTCCAGATCTAACAATCCTTCACAAACCCAAAATCCCAGGATACCCAATCTAACAAAATAATATTTTTTACTCATAGAAAACACTCACAAATATTCTCCACCTAACAAAATCTCACTCAAACAAATCAATCTTTCTCCCAAAAATGGTGCTCACACACTCTAATTTCTTTTTCACCACTGTTGTGTACTACACATACCAAGAGAAGAAACAACCTTTTCCTTTTTAAAGGTGAGACATGAGTCACGTGCATATTATACCAAAGGGCTTTATTTTTTTTTCTTTTTTTTCAAATGGGTTAAAACCAATCAAGGCAATAAACCTAACATAAAATAACATCACAAAGTCATATTTAAGAAAGGTTTGAAGTGAAATAGCATCACAAAGAACCTTTTACATGTTTGAAGTTGACTTCATCTTCTTAATGAATGGTAAATATTTTTACAGGATAAAGTCAAGTGAAATTTTCATATGAAAATGTTACAATGGCTCACTTTCCCTTGCTTTTAAGTGGCACTATAACTAAGTATTCTAAAAATTGAGCTAGTCATCAAACAGGACATAACATTGATTTAAAATTTTTTTGGTTCATTTGGTTTAATTGGAGATTCAACATGAGTGTAATATGATTTATTATAACTTAAAGATGAGGTTTAAATTATTCTATATTATATTTAGGCTAAAACTATCCATGAGTTTCTTGAGGAGACATGTTACATATTACATCTGTATCTTGCATTGATTTTTGATAAAGTTTATATAAGATTTAAGAAATTACACGAAAATGTTTCACATGAATGTCCGCAAATGTGTCATGCTATCCTTGAAATTTGGTTCTCAAACCAACTTTTTATTTATCGCGTTTACTTTTTTATTCAACATAGCTAGTTAGTTCACATTATTATTTACTTTTGCCACAAAGACTTAATCAAAGCTGAATTTCATTCACAATTTGCGGATCCCTCATATTAGAGAGATAACACCCATTATATATAGAACACCTATTGTATTTGATTTCCTATTCATTTATATTCCATTCAAAGTTAATTATAAATACTCTTTCTCTAGTCATTACTCATTGCTCCTTGTCACTCAGTTGTTGCAGATTGTTTAGCCGTTGTGACCTAGGGAGACATGTTCTTGCTATTGGCTTTTTATCCCACTTTCTTTATCGATGTTGTCATATGAATGCCTCTTTTCTTTGTTCATTATAGGTAACATGCTTTCTCTCTCTCTCTCTCTCTCTCTCTTGTTTGTGTTTTGATTCATCTTCTTCTTGACCTATCCCAATTTTTTTTTATTATTATTATTCATCATCTTTGTGGGGTGGGATTATTTTTGTTATTGTGTGATTTTCTTTTTTGTTCCAATTTTTCCATGAGTTGTTAGTTTCTCCTTTGGTGGGTACTTATAGATACGATGTATTGCAAGTGGATTTTCATTGTCAAGTTATTTGCCATTATTATTATTATCATGTGAAATTAAGTTCCACATATACACTATTTAGTGGATTAATGTTCTATACAGAATTATTAGATAATTGTGATGATGACTAGAAGTCCTCAGGCATCTTGATATATTATATAAAAGCATTATTTGCATTGTTTTTAGTTGTTTAAGAGTGAAAAATATACAATATAATAATGATCAAGGTAGAAAAATATAATGGCACTCTTCATGGGATTTGAACATTTAAATTGGGATATCCACTTTATTACTCTTAGATATGTTAGAAAAATAAGATGAGTAGAGACCACCACCACATACAAAAGAGATAAAATGGATATTCCACTTTTAAATATTTAAATAGCATTTTTAATTTTTGAATCAACCCTTTATATTTTGCGTTGCTCTTAGCTTTTACGTTTTCATCACAACATTATATATATATATATATATATATATATATATATATATATGTTGCAAGAAAATTTTAACAAGATAGAGTTACACAACAAAATAAGAGTAGATACATTTGGTAACACTTGCTAAAGTTAGTCTAGACTAAGTGGATGATTCAGAACAATATCTAGATTAAAAGTTCACTATATTTATAGAGTACAACTTCCAAGGAATGTAGCCTAGTGGTGTCACCTTGATATCATTTCACTGATTTGGCTGAGGTATTTTCAGTCAATTTGTTGTGGCTAGAAGAAAGAGCAAATTAAAATAAGCTAGGTTTACCAAAGCTAGCTTGTGTTGGAAAAATATTTCATTATATTTTCTATTCATTCTTCAAAGCCGCAATGATGTGATGGTGATAGTAGAAAATATCTCAGAAGCTCAGTGAAATGATGTTGACGCACATCTCTAAGCTCCATTCCATAGGGTATGTATGCTATAAATACATTGAAATTTTTATCTAGGTTGTTACGTAGTTTATTCTCCATTGGTCAAGTCTCACTTGGAAGTGTTTTAGCAAATGTTTAGGTATGTTTGATTTCGATTTTCAGTTTTTAATTTTAATTTTTAATTTTTTAAATTTTATAAAAAATATTAAAAATTAAAAATTTTAATTTTTATTTTTTTTTTTTATAAATTTCTGAAAATTGAAATTGAAACCAACCAACCCCGTAGATTCACTCTCATGTTGTTGGCGTAAACCCATCTTGTCGAAATTTTCTTCCAACAAGCAACCTCAAGTATGGACAAAATATAAAGGTTTTCTTTTGAAATAAAAAAATGATAGTGGGATATAAAGCAAATTAAAAAAAATTATGGATTTGGCTGTAATAGAAAAGAATGAGAAATTAAGTACAACGAACATATATAAGGCAACATGTTAAACTAAAATTTTACACTTAATGAATTTAAGAAAAATATAATTATCAAAATATGATTATAGTATATTGAGTTAAATATTATTTTATAAAAAAAATACAATTATAATTATATGTGATGATTTTCATGGAAATCCTGGTAATAAAAAAAAAGCAATGCTTAAGCAGGAGTATTGTTGTACTCTTTGTAAAAAGGAAAAAATAGCAACCAATATAGGGGTTATGAGGCTTTTCTGTATGTGAGTCGCATGTGGAAAACACTCACAAGACTTATAATGGTCATTACATTTTACAAGGAGTTCTGCAATACTTCCGTTCAATCATTGCTTTGTTTTTGTTGTCGGGGTTTACATAGAAAGTGTTCAGTTCATTACATAAACAAAGAGGTGCTTCTAGAAGTTGCTAATTACGATACTTTAACCAGGTCTTTTAACCCTTTTTGTTACTTCATTAGCACCACTGACTAAACACACAATAGTGCTCTCATTGTTGAGGATATTTGCATCGTTGTCTATCTGGACCAGTAGTAATGAGGAATATCCCATGACACTTGTTGAATTGTGGTAACAACACTGGTCATATGCTAACACAATTTTTTATATATGCCTCTGTCAGGTCATCTATAGAAAATTTTTGCATGGTTGAAACCCCATCATGAAAATTTATTTCAAGTGGACATTTACTTTTGCTGACCTAAATCAAACAAGTTTCTCAAATATCAAATTAATCTTCCAATATTGGCTTACACTGTATAGAAGTTGCATTAAGTATTATATTCTTTCTTATGAGCCACAATGAACTGCCAACGATAGTGGGAGAAATATCTCAAAAGGTCTGTGAAATGATGCACATGTACATCTCTATGCTTTTTTAATTTCTTGGAAGTTGTATTCTATAAATATGTGAAGTTTTTAAACTAGATTATTTTAAAATTTATCCTTGGTGCAAGACTCACTGCAACAAGTGTTATTAAGTTCTGGATGTAGTTTCATTTTATTGTTGTAATTATGTCTCATTAAATTTTTGTTGCAACAAGATACCTGGATAATGGACAAAAAGGACCAAACTCTTTAAGGTTTTTAAGGATTAATAAAGTTGTTTACATCAAGAATAGTTTTAAGAAAAGTTAAATATTTCTTTCCCATTTTGGCATCATATAAAAGAACCTCTTATATATTGTGCCGTGCATAACGCCAAGGAACCTTGGCATCATAGAAAAAAGAACCTTTTGTTTTCCCATTTTGGCATGCTAATTTAATGAACCAGAAATATCTAAATTATGCTACAAAAAAATTTCTCAAGTCTCCTCTGCATTTTTCCAGTTTAAGGCTTTAGTTGAAAACCAACTAGGTACGAAGATCAAAGCTGTTCAGATTGATAATGCCAAAGAATTTTTCAACTAAGCAAATCTTTAAGGACCATGGAATACTCACAGACTCACATGTCCACACACACATGAGCAAAATGGTAGCATAGAAAGAAAACATAGGCACATAACCTTTATAGGCTTCACTCTATCTCATGCCAGGATGCCTTTATCCTTTTGGCGAGAAGTATTCCATACTTAATCCTATCTCATAAATCTCCTACCAACACCTGTTATTCAAAACATTTCCCTATTCCTGAAACTATACAACAAACCACCTGACTACACCTCTCTAAGAACAATACCTGGTCCTTAGTCTTTCTTCCAGCTGATAAGGAACCCATAGGATGCAAATGGGTGTTCCGTGTCAAGTACAACCCTGATGGATCTATCAACAAATACAAAGCAAGACTCATTGCAAAGGATTCCATCAACAAGAAGGATTTGATTTCCATGAAACTTTGAGCCCTATTGTCAAGCCAACAATAGTGAGAATTGTACTCACTATTGCTATCTAAAAAAGGTGGACTATATGACAAGTTGATTTCAACAATGTCTTTCTAAATGGTGATCTCCAAGAAATTGTCTATATGACCCAGCCTTAAAGCTTCAGTGATGGAAACAACCACCTCGTGTGCAAACTCAACAAAGCTCTCTATGGCCTCAAGCAAGCCCCCGTGCTTGGTTTGAAAAACTTCAAATGACCCTCATTTCCTTTGCTTTATCTCAAAAACCGACAGCTCCTTCTTCATTCAAGCAACTAAACATCACATACTCTATGTTCTAGTCTATGTTGATTATGTCATTATCATGGGTAATTCTGCTTCCATTCAAAATAAATTTCTCCTCTAATACTTCCTTTTCTCTCAAAGACTTGGGCAAACTCCATTACTTTTTGGGCATTGAAGTTGTGTCAACCCCATTTGGTGGTCTTCACTTGTCTCAAACCAAGTACATTTTAGACTTGCTACAAAAAGCTAAATTGCTGACTGCAATCCATCTCCCACACCCATGACCTCTGGCCTTAAACTCTCAAAAGTTGGTGATGATGAGTTCCCTGATCCATCCTTCTATCATCCATTGTAGGTGCCCTACAATATGCAATAATTACAAGACTTGAAATCTCCTTTTGTGTAAAAAGTGTGCCAATTTATGCACTGTCTTCTAGTTACTCACTGGTCTGCTGTAAAACGTGTCCTGCGCTACTTAAAAAGTACTCTTTCCTTTGGCATTCAGCTCCAACCTCTCCTCTATTCTCAATTTCTTTGCATTTTGTGATGCCGATTGGGATCGGATCTTGATGATCGACCCTCCACCATTGGGTTTTGTGTGTATTTTGGAGGCAACTTAGCGTGTCATGGGTGTCCAAAAAAGCTTCAGTTTCTCGTTCCAGCACCGAAGCCGAATACCGCAGTCTTGCCTCTGCTATCTCTGAATTATCTAGATAAAATCACTGCTGCATGAATTTCAGCTGCCCTTCTATCCTGCTCCCACCATCTACTGTGACAACCTTAGTGCTGTAATGATGACTGTCAACCCAATCTTACACAACCAATCAAAACACTTCTGAACTTGGACCTCCACTTTTTGTTAGAGAAATGTTGCAAAAGGTCTCATTCAAGTCGTATACCATCTCATGAGCAAGCAGCGGATATACTTACTAAGGCAGGAGCAGCATTTAGTTCCCTTATTAGGACCAAACTCAGAGTTGGTGCTCTAGCCCTGTGAGTTTGCGAGGGGGTGTAAGGGATAAGAGTTGGTTACTCCATTAAAACTATAGTTAAGAGTTATTGAGACTAGCCCTATTATCCTACACTTATCATTATCCTGTGCACTGCCTTATGTCATATATATACCTGAAAACTCAATGTAAAACTCAACTTTACTTTCATAATGCTATTCAGTTACAAATCAGTTTTCCAAACTCTCTCACTGTTCTAACAAAGGCTTATATCCTGTT